>OU452222.1:10137574-10670266 GCA_911728455.2 Marthasterias glacialis | reverse complement strand
TATTACTCTTGAGTGTACAATGTCTTTACTTACTGGGTAACCTCTGATGCCCGGCCCATTGTTTTGATAATCAACGATTGTTTTGAATCAGCTGATTATTCTCATCCAGCATCTGAATACAAACAGGAAAATATTGAGAATCAAAAATAAAACTTAAAAGATAGATTACTTAAAAGTGGAACAAAATCTGATGGATGTTACACAAAAGAATGGACTATATGTAGGTAAATGGTTCATTGAAAACACATGTATTATGACGAATCACAAAAAAATGGTAACTTAAATATAAACTTAAACATCAACATCAATTTTCATTAAAAAATCTAAAAAATCCCTTTAGAAAGTGGCAGCCAGATATGGAAACTGTTCTGCACTGTCCTGTGCATGCTGTGGAAAGGAAAAGGGAGCACTGTTTGTCCCCTTTTTATCCTTCCCACAGTGCCTTCAATGTGTGAAATCAACCGGGCGGTATTTGCAACAAGGTGTATCCCATTTTTGTACTGTTCTGTACCTACTTGTAGTTGTACTTGTTGATGACATGACGAAGAAATTACGCACTAACCTTTTGTATTGTTGCCTGGTCGGGGACAGATTTGCCTCTCTGCCTGGGAGGCACAAACGCAAGAGACATTTTCCTGCAGTTGTTGCAGCTCGTGGTGTAAATGACAGGTAATCAACGAACCAATACAATTTTCTAACAAAACTGTTTGGCTTTTGGACTTGGAACCTCGAAAATTGGGTAATAACCGCCGAACAATGTTCTGTCAATCTGATATGAAAACACGCTGTGTAATTATTTTTCTTCTATGTCACATGTTATGGCGCCCCTCCATTGACTAAGCTGATACAACTGGTTTATCATAAAAGAGGGCGCCCTTCGATTATTTATTAGTTTATTTGTTTTAAGCATGCCTGCCAGTGCACTTGACGCCTAGTGATTAGAGCACGGTGACACTTTTTTAATCTTCTTGAGTCTTAGTTAGTCAGATCGCTGGACGGAAATCATGGCAAATTTTACAAGACGGGCGATCAGAATTCAACGTTCTATCTGGAGTACCTCAGTGCCGCCGTTGAAGTTGCAAAAAAAGCAGGAGAGGTAAACCAATTAAAAAAAATTTTTTAAAAATAAAATAAAAAAACCAATTGGCCCTAATTAATCAGTGTTAATTAGGTCAAAATAATAATTATTTAATTTTAAATTTGTATTGTTAATATTATTATAGTAAAATAATAGAATTGCTTCTTGAACCTTTTTTTTTTTAAATGTCAGTGTCTTGTTGGGGGCGGAGTAGTGTGGATGTGGGTGGAGGATCGAAGGGAGGAGATTATATGGGGACTCTAAAGAGAGTCTCTTCAATCATTGTAACTTGATATTCCAGAGCAGAGGCTAAGAGTAAGATGAGAATGTTAAATCTGGCAATTTTAAGATTACTTATTGTGAATGTGATGAAGTATACATATATGTGTATGGACTAATCCGAGCAGCTCTAGGGTGGTACACCACCGCGGCTATGGCTGCCGCACACGCACAACGCGACAGTGGAGCGTCGGCTTCACATATGTACCAAGTATGGAGGATTCACGACGAACAGTTTGCTCGAGTTACAATGTGCTGAGTTCGCTGCCAATGTAGGAGAGTGACGTCAAATTCGCTTCGCCTTCGCATTCATGTGAAGTATGAACCAGGCTTTACTAAGAAGAACTACTCTTTACTATAGTACTAATACTACTAGTCCTAGTACTACTAACTATGATGTGTCGTATTGACCTTTGTTTTTATGCATGTTAGCTGTATCCCTTTTTGTTACCAAATTGTTTTTCCCATGAACAACCAATTGACCAAATTTTTATTGAGGCAGTTAAATGAGTTTAGTGAATGAGGCATACTCGATGACAGCTAACAAAACCATTCTTTGACTAGCGCTTGCGGCTGTATATATAGTTATTATGAAGTTACTTTCTTTTTTGGCAGGAAATTCGTAACACATTCCAGCTCAAGAAGGCGGTTGAAACCAAGAGTTCACCGGTCGACCTAGTGACCGAGACGGATCAGAAAGTGGAAACACTCATCATCTCCTTCCTTCGGAGCAAGTTCCCTGATCACAGGTACTGTGTATGGCATCCAGAATGAGGCTGGAGTGTGTAGGTTGGTTCCTGGAATACTAGGCACTTACAATCATTACACCTATATCCAGGTGCCAGTCAAGGTGCATCAGACACACAAAGGAAATTTGTTGTTTTCTCTTTTCTTGATTAGTTGAAATTTGGTCAACAACAAAGGTCGAAAATCTTCAAGTCCTCAATAAGTTTGAATTCCTCAGACTCGAGGCAGTTGCTATGTTATATGGTTCAGGGCAAGCTTTTGCGTAGTTAACATACATTGTAAAGAGACAGCCAATGCCTGATACACAAGAATGAATGTGTATGGCACAATGGTACCAGGCATTGCCCATCTGGAGGATGCTTGACAAAAACTTGCCCTAAACCATTTGACATAGTAACACTGTCTTTACTGTTAGGAATCCAATTTGAGTGTTCCCTTGTGACCAATCAAGTCATTGCACCCCACAGTATTAAAAATCTATTTCGCAAATGGCTTAATTTCCCTAAGTCATTCAACACTCTTTAATATTTTAATGTAACAAAGTTCCGATCCCATCAGCTGTGCAATTTACTAAACGTAATGTAACAGTTTTCACACAATCACTGAATAAATTGTTCTTCTGTATTTTTTTCTTCTCAGTTTTATTGGTGAGGAGACAACTGCAGCTGGAAATCATTGTGAACTAACAGATAATCCAACGTGGATTATTGATCCGGTGGATGGAACTACGAACTTTGTCCATTGGTATGTTTCGTTGAGCACTCAGGAGTCATATTTAGCCACCCAGGCAGGCATTTAGTAACAATCTGTTTTGGCAGGGCTGGAAATTCTTTTACCTGTTGAGGACAATATAATAGAAAATGGAACTGGGGTTACTGTTGTTTTTGTTGCTTTTTTCCCGAAGCGTATGCTGAAAATTGAAACATCGTCTTCCTATTTTGCAGTTTCCCGTTTGTGGCCGTCTCAATCGGGCTGGCAATAAACAAAGAGAATGTTGTTGGTGTCATCTATAACCCAATACTGGACGAGATGTTCACAGCAGTAAAGGGCGGAGGAGCATTTTGCAATGACAAGACCATCAGCTGCTCAATGCAAGAAGGTTGGACTCATTGTTGTTTTAAACCAGTAATAAAAGGGGAAAGAGGTAGGGCATTGTACAGTAGCCCTCCTACTGAGTGGCCATTTAAAACCGATCAAAAAATCTATTCCTCACACATGTCCCTAGCTTTGTACACTCTGCAGTTTGCGGTTTGCAGTTTGCAGAAGTTTAGCAGTTTGTAGATTGAGGTGGATCACAACCATGCAAGATCAGTGAAGCATGTAAATGGTTTTGAATGGTGGAACAGTGGGCTCCACAATCGTCTACCAAAGAGTAGGAGGGTTAACCTGTACACAGTCCCTCGTCCTCCGAAACCCTTCTCATGGTTTCGTCTGGTTTGGGAGGGTATGGTCCAGCCACTTTTTGGTTTGCCAGTCTTATCAGAGTTCAAATATTCAAGTGTTTGAGGATTAAGGAGGATTTCTCAGACCTGGAATTACACAGAGGCCATGGAGGCCATGGCCTCTGTTGCCCTGGTCTTGGCCTCTGTTGCCCTGGTCTAGGCCTTGGTGCCCCTTCAAACGTTTCCCATAGACTTTAAGATTTTCCAATGGAGGTGCCCTTTGCAAAATGAGAACGGCCTTGCCCTCTCAAAGATGAAACTCCAGGCCTGGTCTCTTATCATGGACACTAGAGAGTCCGGGTCAAGTATTCACTCAGTATCCCCAACTCCCTTGAGTGTTTAACTAGAATCCTTCCTCACTCTAACAAAATCCAACACCTTACGGTTACTCAATACCCAAACTGTTGAACTCCAATTAGGGTGGTATACTAGTACATTCCTTGTCCCAAAAGAAACAAACAAAACTTGTGGATGGATTTTGAAGGGTTGCAGGTGTTTGCATTGACCCCATTTGTCAATATTAGTCAACTGGTTTGGTTTGGTATAGTCAACATCGAATAGGATAGTTTGAAGGGGATGCAGACAGTGACCATGGTCAACCCAACCTTTATTACAAAAATGTCTCCTTACGATGTTTATGATTGTTTTCTTTTTCCAGATATTTGTCAATGTTTAGCCATTTCTGAGGTGGGAAGCAGTAGGGATAAAGCCCAAGTCCAGACGAAATTAGGCAACATTTCCGCCGTCATCGATCGAGGGGCTCATGGGTAGGTGGTTGCTGTCTGGTGTAGGCGATCCATGCCACCTTGTTTACAAAAAGAGTGACCGTGTACATTCCAGGGCATGTCCTGGCAGGCGAGACAGTACACTAGTCACATGAGGAATTGTACATTTTGTATCATAAAAAAAAACTGTATGAAATCAAGAACATGTTTTTGAGATATGCAACCCTTTATTCGTACCAAAAGTTGATAAAAATTTCAATAAAATGGAAGGTTTTTGTGTCTCCCATTGAGGTGTGTACAAATCGTGCCTGCAGGAAGTCCAGGCTCTGTGGCTCTTTTGTAAACATGTGATGTCACAGGATACATGGTCTATAATTTGAACAGGCATGATGTTCTTCATCATATATTGCTATTAAATAGCCTGAAAGCCTATCAAAACCTCCACCCTATAAAATAGATCAGCCCTTGTACTCAATAAAATGTTCCTATTTTTTTTTCCCAAGGGCCAAAAATGCCTGTTGGAATGCTTTCCAGTGACGACAATTTCATAGAGCAACTAAACTGGTTTTCCTTTTCACTGAGCTTCGGTTTATTGGTTAACACTGATTTAAATTTTAAAAAACAAAAACCTAAGATGACTGCTTTGGGGATCTTTATCAGTAGATTGCACGGAACTCATTACAGAACCAACAAAGAGTGTTTTTTTTTAACAGTTTGTCTGTGTATATTTGGTTTGCGGTAACACCATGTACATGTATTTATTATCTACATGTACATTGCTGTGTATATTGTTCACTTGTGAGAATTTGTCCTGCTATTTATTCTACTACCACGGAGTAGATTTCGGAATTCGGGGGGCACTACTTAGTTCTGAAAAGAACTGTCCTGCTTATTAAGTACTACCTGGGGAGGTAGGAAATCGGCCGGGACTACTTCTTTTGCTTAGTGGATCGAAGGGATTCCTCGTGATTAACTTCACTGCCGCAGAGTGAGTCATTAATTGGTCTCAACATTTTGCCTAGCCTGCTCTAGTCATCGCCAGAGCTCATTGCAGGACAAGTTCTCACAAGAATGGTGTTAACGTAAACCAGATAATAGATTGATATGTCACCATGCAATGCCTCAAATCCCATCTAATATGTCTGTGGTTTGTGAACCAGTTTTCGATCCCTAGGATCAGCTGCCCTGAATATGTGTCAGGTAGCGAGAGGCGGAGGAGATGTTTACTTTGAGCACGGCATCCACTGCTGGGACATGGCTGCTGGGGATGTCATCTTGAGGGAAGCTGGTGGAGCCGTCATCGACCCAAGAGGTAAGAGTGTGCAGTTGGACTTGTCAATTGTCTTTACAAGGGGCTCAGGAGAAACTGGCATTTTGAATCATGGTTAACGGAGTGTCTCAAACGTCGGGCACGTTCTAGGCACGAAAGAAGAATCCCACGGGACATTGGAACAAGCTTTGGGAACAATCCTACACGAGTTAATACGCACGTTAGCATTTTGAATGTTCCAATGGAATGGCGGTCCAACGAATTGGTCCATCCCTCCATGGGGGAATAAACTAAATGGCACAGATACTTGCGGTTGGGTTAAGAAGTACATTTAGTACACAATTGCACTGTCATATAAAAAAAAAAAGTCGGTTTGGTAAAACAAAAATATCCCGCAAGCCAGTCTGTGTATATGACTTTACTTTGCCTTTTAAAAAAAGTCCATTGCACCATCTAGTTCTGTGGAAACATTAATTTTGTCCCTTAACCAAATGGATAAGTGAAAATCATTAATTTTGTTCACAACATTTCTTTTGTTCTAACCATAATGACCTTTTACATTTGGCCAATAAGGGGTTCAATAACATTGGACTTCTGAGGGATCCCAAGACCAATCCACACACCAAGTTTGGAGTTGATATATGCCAAGTCCTTTTTGAGTTATTGCTCAGACAATGCCTGCACACAAACACCCCCATACTTCACTGAAACAACGGGGGCAATAAACCATTTGTGAGTTCAATTTGAATAATGTCTGTTGCCACTTACATTTGAATTCCTCAGACTACAGAGACAGTTGTTTTGTCAAATGGTTCGGGGCAAGCTTTTGTATAGCGACCTCCAGACGAGCAAACACTGGTACCATTGTGCTATGCACATTCTTTCAAAATTGTGTGTAGGTGTTCGCCGTCTCTTAAGTAACTATGATAAAGATTTCCCAAATCATGTGGCATGGCAACTGTCTCTATCCTGTTGGTAAAGTGAAGACGTTTTGGGGCCGGAAGTGTAAATGAATGGTATACATGTATGTATATGAACATTCATTTCACTGCGCTACCGGCTCCAAAACGTCATCACTTACCAACAGGATGGTCTGAGGAATTCAAATTTAAGCAGTAATTTCTGACAAACCAAGTCATTGTAACGGATATTATTTAAATTGAACTCGTAAATTGGTTTGTTGCCTCTGTTGTTTCTGTGACGTACCAGTCCTTCCACTTCCATGTATTTGAATAGATATCCTTAATCAATTTTAATGCTTGCTTGTTTTTCACTGTAGGCGGGCCACTTGATATGATGAGGCGTTGTGTCATTGCAGCAAGCTCTCAAAAACTAGCCGAAGCTATCTCTTCGTGTCTAACCCACATAGAGCTCCCAAGGGATTAGTGACAAGTCTATGGTATTGTTGATTAGATACAAGGTAGTTTCACATAGAACCCAGAAAACGCAGAGACAATATCTTTTGGTTTCTTGGCAAAATTTCACATTTCCCAGTAAATTTGGCCATGATATCGTATTGTCATACATGGTACAGTGGAACATGGAAGGCGGTCGAGTTCAGTTATCCCTGGATTCTGTTCAGAGTTGGACTTTAGTAGGCACCCGTTTGCCAAATGCGGCAGGCGAGTCAAAACACTTCCATCTAAAGTTAAGCCGTTGGTCCCGTGTGTTGTGTAATACAGGTAAAAGAACCCAGTGACACTTATTGCTGAGTGAAGGGGTTTGCCCTGGTGTTTCTGGCAGTGGCTGCTGAATGCACCGCAGCACCTTGTAAACCCTTACAAGGTGCTTCATAAATGGGTCTCATAGTTATTATTTTTTAATTCTAGTTATTATTTTTTAATTCTAGTTATTATTATTATTGTTATAAAACTAGTTATTATTGTTATTATTAATGTTTTACTACCATAAATTGGACAATTGTCCAATATGATTACAGTAGTGTTACAAAATATATCTGTTATACCAATATTCATTATATCATTATATAGGTATAGTACTAATTTTGAAAATATATTAAATAAGTTACATTTATAGGCCTACCCGAGTCTTTTTCCAATTTTGAATTATCACATCACAAGCCTTGGCTTAATCTGACAGCCTCATACTATCTTCAATTTTGGTCTGTATAGATTAAGTTTTCCCTCTTCATTTGTTGTCCTTATTATTTCTTCATAACTATGTAATATTTTGTATTTTATGTATGTCTTATTTTGAGGAGAATTCCAAAAAAATAAATTTAATTTTAATTAAAGCTTAATTTAGTGAAAATACTTCTTATCTTGTATAATCCAGACGGTTTTTTTTTCTCTAGATTATGTTTCCATAAATTAATGCTATATTAAGTTAGTTTCGTTTGCAGTACTTCAGTGGTGCTTATTGTTGATATATTTTAAGCACTGTGTAGCGTGGGGCATCTGTAATAAATACAAGATGGTTAGCGTCTTGGATCAAGACTACCTGTTGGGTGTGATAGCATTTGTTTTGTCTGTACATAAATATATGATAACGAGATTTTAAAATGAAGACTCACTTTTTACAGTTATGTACATACAGTACTTAAAAGATGCTACATGTAGGTCCGATTTGACCCCAAAATGACAATTTTCAATTTAAATAGCTAATTACAGCTTCGTTTTTTTTTATCAACATCTATTTCTTCATCATCTTCTCTACATGGGTATCTTCAGGCCTACGGGTTACAGTGCCAGGCACATTTGAGGGTTCCTTGGTTTCATTACCAGAAAGATACAGGTGTGATACAACACGGAGGCGATGAAGGCAATTGCCTCTATGCCTCTGGGCATTGCCTTGGTGCCCTTTGAAATGTTCCAGTAGAAATTAAGATTTCCTTCATAATGGGTGCCCTTCACTGAGAAAAAACTGCCTTGCCCCTTACAAAATGAAGTAATAATGATTCACTATCACATCAAACTTGCTGCATTTTTTACATAAGCTGATTTCTCAGGATTTTTCCTGATTTTCAGGATTTTCTAAAAATCCCCTTGAGCTTTCAAATTTTCTTGAAAGAAGAAAAGCAGTCACCAAAGGGAGCAAAAAATAGTCCACAGTGTGTCCAAACCTGTAGCTTTGTATTTCTGGTAATGCTCCTGTTTGTGAACCTCTTCAATTGAAACCTCTGGGAGGTTCTGGGTCTTGAATAAAAATAGGAACCCAGACTTGCAAGTCATTTTTTTTTCCAGAAATGTTCACATTTGCCAAATCTCATCTCTAACTGATGAAGCAATTAACTTTTACAGCATGACCAGCGACACATTCCAGAAGCTTTGTTGTATGTGTGTAAAACATTACCAGACCAGTCAGACTGTTGCTTTTGACCTCAAATAGACTTCATCATCCTCATTTTGTTGTGTTAAATGACACAAATGTGTCGGGTACACATGTTAAAACTTGCGTACTTGATACTGATATCGAACACGTTTCAAAATTAAAAGGACACAAAATTCAACTTTGAAGAGTACTGTATAAGCTAATATACATGTACTGTGTGTACAGTACAACTTTATTTGGTTCAATGCAAGTTTCAGTGGAAACTAAACAAAAATCAATGCAGGGAATGTTGAATAATATTGTACAATTTATGCCCAAACAGTAAAATATTAGTGTCTGTAGGAGTAGGTGGATGACATGGCTTGACCCTTGGCTAGGCAAGACGGGACAAGGGGCCTATTGGTGCTCGATATGTGGCAGGGTGTACCCCCACCCCTCCTATTGTGTCTTCATTGTGTTCTGGAAATCTCTGGAATTCTTTTGAGAATGGTGGACACTTCTGTACAAGAGGGGAAGAGTGTGTTAGAGTATGGGGTCATTGGGGGGGGGGGGGGATTCCCTCTGCCACATGGCCTCGAGCATGGTATACAAGGGACACTACCACGGCGGCCATCTTCATCATGTTCCTTGTTTGTCATAACTATAATCAATACCGTTTCTTTGCATAAGAGAAAATGGCCAGACTGTTTTTATTCTGGACCCGGTTTTGGGATCCTTGATTTGACTGAATGAGAGAAAAAAAAGATAAAAAACACATGGAGCTGCACTGTGCTATTCACACCTACTTAAAAGTTAAGCAGGATGGCGTAAACCATGTGATTTGATCTCGACCGCGCACTGCTGGATACCGCTTTTCATAGAGGGAGTTCCTTATGGAGGCTGGTTTAGCAGAGCTGCCATTTTAGTGTAGCTTGCTGTGTCATATCTGAGTGTAGTGATATCTTTATACTGCTTCGAATCAAGAAAGAAAATCTGTGTTTGTGTGGGGAGTGTCACTAACATTAACTGTTATTGATTCTGATCAACTGCATAAGAATGTCCTTGGACCCCTTCTCACTGACGTCACATCTTCTTGGCAATGCGGGAGATCTACCATACTGGAGTACTACATGTGCGCACATGCACAATAGGTACGCGTAGTGCCATCCAGCGCTGCGTTTCGTAACACATGTTCAAGTAACGTGTGCGTGACGTGCGCTTGAAGTACTCCAGCATGGGGACCAATAAAATCTTGACGTCATCTGAGAAGGGCCTATTGGGCAGGAGTAACATTAAATACAACTTTGGGCGTGTCACCTGAGTTGTTGGTTCTGTCTGGCAGCTTTAAATCGAGACACTTTCTTGGGTGGGGCTGGCAAATTTACTTCATTGGGATTCTGACTGGATTCTTCATTGGGAGCGACCCGTGCCTCCTCTCTTTCTGTTACATGACCCGAGAATGCCTGCAATTGGACAGAAAAAGCCAAAAGCTCTCTCGATTTATCATGTATTGGTGACTCACACGAGGTTAATTTTCATGCAGATATGCAGTCATTTTAAACTTACCGAGGGTGGAGCTGGGAGTATCACATGACTTTTGGCCTCCTTTCTTTGCATCCCATCTTGCTCCCCGGGTGCCCGAACCAGATGGGATCTTGGCCCGCTCTTGAGAATTGATTTCAGCGGCTGACTCTGCCCATGGGTTTCATCATGATGGGCAGCTTCTTTGTGCTGGGTCCCTCCCCCTGGATTCTGACCCGATGCAGTTAGGTACTGCCTGTAAATGTCAGCAGGGCTGTGAAGTGTCGTTGACATTTCAGAGGGGGCACAGGCCGTGGGTGATTCCTTTGCCGCAACAGGTTCCTGAAACAAAGTAGAAATACTCCGAGGTCATCATTCTCGACCATCTTGATTAATGCAGAACTTTCACACAAGGAAGTGACATGGGTTTTTAGAAGGTCAGGCATGATGTCTGGCCCTTGGAAAGAAGTAGGAAAATTGTAAAGAGTAACAGGGCTGACCTACACTTCCATAGGGTATAAGCTTTTAGAGACTTCCAGGCGTCTTTACCTGGGCTTCCATTTCCAGGCAGGAAAAGCAGTTGTGTGTTAACAGGTCATCCGATGCCAACTGGTTAAGTGGGTGAGTTTGTTTCCTTCATACATTGAACTAATGCATGGAAACCCACGGTCAATCACAAATACACCAGCGTTATGATAAAACCTGGGAAGCGGCATTGAAACGGAATCACTGTAAGGGGATGTGACTTTTTCTTATAGACATCAAGTAATAAACCACAAGGGAAACTGACAGGGTTACATATAAATCAATTTTAGGCACAAAAAGACAAAATTGTCTACAACGGGATTTGAACCTGCGACCTCAGGATTAATGTGCTAAATAACAATCACTGTACAAAAGTTCTGATACCTGGGCATCTGCAACAGCCTGGGTGTGCCTGAAGGTGATGGTAGTTGGCTTGGGTTGAAGCGTGTCATCGTCCGAGTCTTCATCTTCATCTTCATCTTCATCATCTTCCCATCGGACATGCCTTCCTGTGTGATCCTCAGTTTGCTCACTGTTGGAATTTTTACTAGGTTCTGTTTCTTCGGCAACTCTGACCCAAAATGAGAGGAAGAGGAAAGAAAATTATCACACTACCTTTTTGATAACTCAAAATGGTTATTGATAGATTTGAACAGTTAATTATAGTTGTATAAAACTTCACATTTCATATATTAGTAGCCATCTACAAGGATGAGATTTGATGAATGTAAAACTTCCTGAAAAATTGGTCAAGGGCGTGGATTCATTCTTATTCTAGACCCAGAACCTCCCAGAGGTTACAATTCAGGAGGTTTATAGACTCTGTACATCACCAGAAAGACAAAACTACTGAAATCAAGACAAATCTTGAGAAATCACACGCATGCATCTATGGTTGTTGATGGTCCACACAGGCCGGCAATTCCATTTTGTCTACAGACATTTGCTTCCCTGGTCTTGGGCCTCCCAAAAAGATGTTACTTCATAAGCATTCCCAGTGCCTACCCTACCGAATATAAGTTTTTTTTAAATAAGTTGCACAATCAAAATACAGATTTACCAAACACCAAAACATTTTCTAAGTGGACATTGGTATGGAATTAGCCTGTTTGAGGTATGGTGGACACTACATGAGTGCACTGTTTGGTTTTGGTGTATACAGACAGATTTACATTAGCAAAGTAGGGACATAGTATTGTGTCCACCATATCTCAAAATGGCTAATTGACCCAAAGGGATTTTCACCCATGGTGGATCAGCAGAGATCTGTGCGTGACACAGCGAGTGCTCCCTCTAGTTCTTATATATAACTCTATGTTCTCTACACAGGTATTGTCAGGCAAACAGATCAAAGTGCACGGCACTTTTAACCCTAACTCCCCTGAGTGATTTACTAGGATCCTTCTCCACTCTAACAAATTCCAACACCATATGGGTATTGCTCAACACCCAAACTGTGGTACTCTGATTATGGGGGTACACCTGAACCCATGTAAAGCATGATCAGTTTACTCATGCAGTACCCAGTCCAACACAACCCAACAGAACCTGCTGTTAATAGAGTTTGATGGAATAGGGACTGTTAGGGTTAAGTGTACCTTGGTTGCAATATCAGAAAGATATAATAGAAATTTGACGGGCAAACTTACCGCGCTAATTCGTCTAATTCCTCTTCCTGTCTTTCAAGCTCATCCAACCGTGCCCACAACTCCTCTTCTGTCATTTTCCTCCCCGTAACCTCTGCATGGTCCTCCTGCTCTTCTTCCCTCACCACTCCCACCTTGTCTACGCCGTCCCTCTTCTTGCCTTCACCAAACCCTGCCTCTGAGTTTTGCGATGTGACCCTCTGCCCACAACCACTCATTGATGCTTGATTTGACCCCTGACCCTTGTGCCCTTGATGACTCTGTGAGCTCTTGCTCTTTGTGACACCTGAGGCCGCAGCTCTTCTCTTCATTTTTCTTTCCTCTAAAGTGTAGAAAAAGATAATGACAAAATACTTAACAAGTAAAAAATAAAACATACGACACTCTTTTTGTTTATTAAATTTTATCAAATATCTTAATCCTTTTATTTTTATGTCAAAATGCTAAAAAAGTAGGATCATAAATATGGTTCACCTTAGCAATGCTTTGTACTAAATATATGTGTAATTCCACGCATTCCAAGCTGTAAATTACTCATTTTTTTAATTGCAAAAAAAATAAAAATTCTGGCAACGACTGCAGATCAAGGCATACAAATGTTGTAAGCTGACTCCCTAAACTTTATGTTGGTCACAGCTTGAACTTTCACAACATATGTCATTTTAAGGTCAAGTGCTGTATTGCAGCCAAATACAAATGCATTATAAATAGGGATGTTTTGATCGTCCCCGACTATAACACAGTCCGAAAAAAAGTTTTTCCAGTCATTGCTGCATATGAAAACAGATTATTAAAAAAAATTTATATTGCGCAAATTCTTTACTTCAGTTTGTTCAAATGGGCATCACATAAGTATGCTCCACACATGATCAGAGAGGACGCATTATGCAGCCAATCCAGAAACACCAGGGTAAGCCCCTTCTCTTTCTCAATAACTGTCAAGGGGTGGATTTCACAAAACAAGTCCTAACTTAGGACTAGTCCTAACTTACGACTAGTCCTAACTTACGACTAGTCCTATAAGTTAGGACTAGTTACTCATCCTAACTCGAGATCAGACTAGTCCTAGCACTTTGTGAAATCCACACTAGGACTTGATTTCACAAATCTCTAGGATTCATCTGATTCAAGATGAGTTGTCAGCATTACCATAGTCAGGGATGAGATTTGACGAATGTAAGCAATTCCTGAAAATGGCTTCTTGGCCTGGTTTCCCCCTTATTATAGACCCCAGAACCTCCCTGTTACAATTTTGGAGGTTTACAGACTCCGTGCATCACCACAATTCCAAAACTATGGGTTCGGAAACAAAGTGGATTATTTCATTTTCCCTGCAGTGACTGCTTTACTTCTTTCAAGACAATTCAAAGGCTTGAGGGTATTTTGAGAAAATCTTGAAATCAGGAAAAATCCTGAAAAATCACATGCCTTCATGACATCACACTTTGCTTAGCAGTTAAGCTTGATTCGCACTTCAGATCAATCTTAACTCTGTGTGAAACAGAGCCCTGGGTGTTTTAATATGTGCATTACACAATGCACAGGACCTGTAGTTTGACGACCCAGTGGAAAAATGCAGACTTGATGTAAAGGAGCCCTATCATTGTCCCTGAAAAGCACAAACCACGCATGGAATGGTCTCCCATCCAATTATAACACCACGCAGCACGAACCAGTGTAACAGCATTGGCACAGGGGCCCCTTTTTATACCATCAGCTCTTTCATATGCATGTACAATGTACTACTACATGTACTAAAAGTAAAGTTGCTGTGAAGCTTTACAGGAAGAAATCAAGAGACTGACCTCTCCATCTGGCCTCCTTCTCAGGATCGTAGTCCTCTCTAATGTCGACCAGATCGCCCTTCTTCTCGCTCATGTCTTTCAGTTCTGACGTGAAACCAAGCCGTGATTTCAGGAGGTCTGACTGCTTGGCTAGATCTGAGAGCATGGTGTCCACATCTTAAGATATGTAAATAAAAATATGGGGGAAACAAAAAAGAATTAGCTTGGGCTCCAATGCAATTATTACATCTATTAAATTCATTGTATGGTTGAGCACAACTGTATGGTTGTTGTACGTGACCGAGCTCCACACACTCGTGCAGCTAGTTCGTGAATGAGAAGGTACCAATATTGAATGCGCACTTTACTTTGGCCACAACCCCAACCCCCACCCCCACCCCCACCCATGGATATACAGTGCTTATCACACATTGGTGCAGTAGTAAAAAGAAAACAAATGAATGTAAGAGATCAATACATTGCAATATCCCATTTTGACTAAGGAATACTTACGTTCTTTCCGTCTGTCAACTATTCCACACGCCTGCTTGGCAGATCTTTCACAAAACCAGTTGTCTCCAAGTAGAACCATGATTTCATTTGTGTGTACAATTTGCCCTGGCATGAAGGCAACTGGCCCAAATGGAACCTGGTAGTGACAAAAAAACAAAAAACAAGCACTTTCATAAAAGAGTTATCATTGTTTATCCTAAATTAAACACATTTTCGTGAATTATTTTTTTTTATTGGTTAAAAAAATAAAATATGCCTATTATAGTATATCTTTACTTTTTTCACATTTTTTACATGCGTATTAATTGTAGAAATCACGATTTCTAAAATTAGGGGGGTGCCGTGCTCCGCCCACCCTTCCTCATTAACATAAAATCTGTGACGTAGACAGTGGAATGGCTGACCAGGGCCATGTGTGTGACAATAACATACAATGTATTGTTGACCACTCGGCACCAGAGCCGTCTTTGAAATGTTTTACCACAGCCTACGTCATGGATCATTGCACAATCAGATGGCACACATTTTCGGGGCTCAATTAAAGTGTATTAACGCATAACAGACACATCAAAATAGTCAATACTATGTTTTGTTAATTTCAAACCATACATTAAGCCACAAAAATGTTCCGTGACAAAAAACCTCTTCATGGGCTCTTTAAATAAATAACCAGGATAATGATGGATCAGTAGTGAATAACATGAGTCAAGATTTTAAATTTAAAAAAAAAAACTGATGTTGGTTTGAGGGTACCTATTTGTACAAGAGCAGGGAACAAATTGTCCAGCAATTTTCCATCTATCTTTTGCAAAAAATCTTGACTGAACGTGTTTTGTGCACACTGAATGTTAATAATATTGAGTAGCAAATGATGATTTTTAAGAAGCAATCTGATACACTTTGTGAACTTCCCCCCCCCCACCACCAAAAAGAAACAAAACAAAAACAAACCAACAAAACTATCCAGAGAGAGCTAATGAAAGGAAAAAATAATGATAGGAGTAACAAAGAAGGACATGGTGACAATTGAGGATCTAAGAAAGAAATCTAGAGTGCAGGATATTATTGGGACCATTAACTCAAAGAAGTGGAGGTGAGCAGGTCACTTGGCAAGGAGGTTATGATAAACAGGTGGTAATGCAAAACAACCAATTGGACTCCAAGAAACCAAACCAGAAAAAGAGGGAGACAAAACGGAAGACGGAGGGAGGAACTGAGAACACATAAGGGCATTGCTTGGCAACTGACAGCTGAAGATAGAGTGAAATGGACAATTGGTGAAGAGGCTGTCCTCCTTCAGTGGAGTGAAATAGGCTAGTAAGAAAAAGAAAGAACTCTTTGTGTATCATTTGACTGTGCTATAATAGCACTATGTCAGGGGTACTGACAAAATAATGTCTTTTTTTTTAACATGGCCATATTTCTGTATTTATATTTACCATGATGTTATGAGACACTTTGTCCGGTAGAGACCTAAGCCTATCTTGAAGTGCAGTATAGTCATCATTGAACTTCTCCCTGTAAAATCACAACGGATAATTGATTTAACATTAATCTTACACTCCAACATTACTATTAATCGTTTCATTTACTTCCGGTACCCATTCGGAGGGCCAAAAACAATACTATTCCCTATATTAAGACATTAGTTGAAGATTAACAACAAAATGTACGCATGAATGCCAGTCATCTCGCCCCCTGCAAAGTTCCGCCCTACTAGCAAGCTCGCCCCCTCCAGTTAAAACCTCGCCTCCGACACAGCTGCCCCCCGACAAAGTCGCCACCTGACTCAATCCTTACAAATAAAAGTAAACCGTTTATAATTTGTTTTAAAAAATATCAAGAAACGGTGACCATGTGAGCGGTGGACTGTTTGACCTCCGGGTATTTTTTAAAGCAAACGTGATGTCATTAGCGCGGAGTGCTGTTTTATTATTGTGGCTGTCAATAGTCAGTGACACTCCGAGGTCTGACACTGTCAATCATCCCTGCACACATTCAACCAATCAACACAGACTAATCAGATCAAAATATGTCATTGACTCATTACTATATTATATAGCATTCTACATTTCTAGTCGTAGCTTTCCAATTTTTGTTTACTTACTTATTACTGATTACTTAACTTAAAAGTTAGTCAGAAAATTCACTCACCATTTTTTAATTTTTGACTCGGTTTCATCTAGGCATCGTTCAATCTCTTCCTTCAGCCGAGAAACGTGTGCAGAGTCCATAATGTTTCCTCAATAGTAATTGCTGCAAAATAAACCTCAAACCAGGTTCAATTTAGGCATTTCAGAAGAAAATGTGCTGGGATTACTGCTGGCACTTTTCACTGCAGTATATGCAGATGTCCTTAAAGTAATAAGTGAAACAGCCGTCGAATATTTTGTAGGAACTACGCCGCGTTTCATTGGGCGAAGTTGAGCAGATATTACCTAAGTGTCCAATGAAATCTTCTAATAATTAAGTGACTCGGCATTGCAAAGATGGCGGCGCCCATGGTTATCACACGGGTAATACAACTTGGCTCGAAAAATTCACTTTTAAACCTTTCTGAAAAGATTTCAAGGTATGTATGTATCCAGATTTTTGGTTTAAAGAATTCTCCCTCCCATCATGTCCCTTGAAAATAGTCAGCTTTTTAATTTTTACCACAGTGGCACAGTTCACGTCCGGCCGTGCACCCGTAACGTCACGAATCGATCTAGATACAGTGCACACGTCGGCCGTGCATGAGGTCGTTGCAGATATGGATGGTTGTTAGTCTTTGCATGGAGTATGGTCTTTGGAAGCCAACAGTAGAGTAGTAGTCATCATGTATGATGTAGTGTTTTTAATTGTTGAGTGCAAATATGTAGTAACCCCTGTGCAAGTTTTAAACTTGCCTGTGGAAGGTTTAATTTAACATTTAAACTAGCCACATGGCAAATTTTAAATTTAAGTTTTTAAAACTGCCATCGGAAGGGTCAAGGGTTACAATCATTGCAGCTATATTTGTCTCTAAAATACTTGTTGGGGAAAGTTGGGTGAGTTGTTTTTAGCACTAGCAGCAGCAGGTAGCACTAGCACTAGCAGGCTTACTTACACAAGTTACAGTGAAAACTTTTTATTTTTCAGAATATGCAGCTGCAGTGTCCAGAGGCGAACATATTACGACTATGATTACGACTCGGACATCTCCAAAGAAGATGAAGAATTTATATACAAGTGGAGCAAGGTCAAGAACACCCTGGGGCCTAGCCCGTTAAAAGAGGCACCCTGGCCGAGGGGAGAGTGGGTGCCCAAGTCTAAGAGATGTGGACTGCTGGCCATTAAGCTGGGTATGACGCCCATATGGACTAAAGCAGGCGAGAGACTTACCGTCACAGCACTTCAGGTATAAAATCATAGTTACTCTATTTCTAATTCAACTTTTTAGAAAACCCTACATCTGCACATGACCTTTTTTTCTCGTAAATTTCTTGGTTTGTTTACGTTTCTCTTTTTTTATTTGAAAGGGGCATATATATTCGTATGGTTACCAATACTGTGATAGTTTACAACATTACAAAAGTACTTGGGTTCACTTTTTTCAGGTAGTGGAGAACAACGTTATCAGTTACACACCTCCTGAGGAGAACAAATTCAGCGACACAAAAGGCTACCTCATTGTTGGTGCCAGAAATGCTAATCCCCTCAGGGTAAGTTATCTTGTGATGTGAAATGAAACTACTTTTGTTGTTCTTATATTTATTTATTTTATATTAATTCTTGTTGTGAAGCCAAGGTTTCTCAGAAAAGCAAACTGAATCGCTGTATTAGCCAAGAACCTCATGGAGAGAAGACAAGGAAGGAAGTTTCAGTTTTAGATGTGGGAGGAAAACCCCAGAGATTTATTCCAGGGAAAACCCACGCAATCAGGTAGGGACTGAAAATCCCAACCTTCATAGTGCCCCCAGCAGGATTTGAACGCGGTCCTAGAGGTGAAAGGCGAAGGAAAGATACCACTACGCCAACCCACTTCACGTTTTGCATCCAAAAGTTTTTGCATCCACTAAATTTGACAAAGAAAGTAATATTGAAAATATTCATCGTGCCACTGATATGTTTTTACGTGTTTCTTGAATGTGTTTGCTGCCCACAGAAATCACTTTTCTACTCGGAGCAATTTAAGGAGGCAGGGGTACCAGTGAAGGATAGTGTAGCTAAGTTTAATGTGACGCCCAATGCCAAGTTGCAGCCAGGTTCGTATGTGTGGAAAGAGGCCAGCCATGGCAAGATAATTCTCTGAGTGATTAGCATTAATGCACTCTAGCGGTGCAAAACTCTTCAGTACAACAAAAGCATGTAGGGGTTTCTTACCCTGCCTTTCACCTCTGTAGACTCTGGTCCGAATTCCCCTCGGACCAGAGCCTTGTATGTGGATTGGATTTTTAGTCCTAACCTGGTTGCAAGGGTTTGGGTCACCATCTCCTATTTATCCTAATATTGGCACTTGCACTATTTCATTTGTCATGAAATATAATTTAAAAATAAAAATACACTCCCCACCAGGAAGCACTTTCATATACATGTAGCTGAAAAAACTTGCAATATACAGACAGATGTTGCTCAGCAATTGTACACTTTTAAATTTAACTGACTACCACTTGCATTTTAGGTACACCACTCCTTGCTGCCCACTTCAGACCAGGGATGTATGTCGACTGCCGCGGTAAAACGTAAGTGAATTATTCAAAAAACTGAAGACTGGAATGAAGACTAGTGTCCTGGAGTTCAAGACACTTTAATGTATTATGAGTTTTCAACAGTCAAATGGATTCGTATGATGAGTTAATCAATCACAGCTGTGATTATGCAAAAGCCAAAAGGGTCTGACATGCTTCTACATGTAGGTGCTTTGAGATGCAACTTGATGGAGAAGTCATAGTATGTTGTTATCTATGTGCAATTTTGTGGCCGAGCTTTATAAAATGGGCACAATTTTATATAACTGTTTACTGGTAAGCACATTTTTGTGCTTGGCTTAGCAGAAAAATGTGCGTCAGCAAAAAAGTATTTTCATACAGGATCATGCAAATTTGGCCGTGCATTGTGAGCATTCACGTATGGATTGCAGTGTTGTGTCACTCATTTGCTTACAAGAACCACTGGCAAGTTAGCATGCATTTTCCTTTGCTTTAGGTAAGCTGTGGCTTAGGAAATAGAAACTGTGTTAAGGGCAGCTCCGTAGGCAGAAAACTTCCGCTTACAGGCTTCTTGAAATTGGTCCATGGTCTCTCTGAATTGTATACATGTACCTATTGTTTGTGCCTTCACACCTTTATGAAATTGGGCCCTGTTATTTTGTGACTCAGTCAATCAGGATTCCTTTGGTTTTGTCTAACCCATCAATAGGATTGACAAAGGTTTTCAGGGCGTTATGAAACGATGGGGAATGAAGGGTCAACCAGCAAGCCACGGAGCCACGAAGACCCATCGAAAAATGGGTGGATCTGGGGGTGGAGGGGTGAGTATTTTGGGTTTATTTATGTCTATTTATTTATTATCTTTCAAGTAATGAAACCAAGGGACCCTCAAAAGTGACTTGCACTGTAACCTGTAGGCCTGAAGATACCTGTGTAGAGAAGATGTTGAAGAAATGTCAGTTTTAGATATGGAAGGAAAACCCCTAATAGGGAAAACCCACGCATTCAGGCAGGGACTGAAAACCCAATCCACATGCAAGGCTCCAGTCCGGGATTCAAACCGGGGTCCACAGAGGTGAAAGGCAGGGACAGAAACCACTGAGCCAACCTGAATGCCCAATCGAGGCTGTCGTCTCTGCCGCGATCTCAGAATTCGCCCATTGTAAAACATCCCTGTGGACATTCTGATTGTCCAACAGAATTGCCCTTTACTTGGCATTGCCCCCACAAGAAGGATTATAACACGTTTCTATCTTGTGTTCTTGCAGTCTCCTGGTAAGATTTGGCCTGGCAAAAAAATGCCTGGACACATGGGCAACAAATGGAAATGGACATACGGACTGAAGGTTAGTGTGTTAAGTATTTTGAAGAAGATGAAAGTGTGCTTAAATCTCAATAGGTGTTATATCGTGTCAAGTGACTTTGGCTATGGCTGTTGGCTGCAACGATATTGAAGAATGGACTTTTTTGGCATTCCAGCCATAGCTACTGCCAAATTCATGAATATGTAACCCCCAATCATGTTGACCAATCACAGCCTTGGCTCCGCCACCGAAAGTCCTATTGGAAAATGTAGACATGCATGCGGGTACTTGTAGCGCGCTGGTTCATGTCGTGCAGTGTGGCTTTGAAGAGACGCAGATTGTGCTGCCCAAGTGTACAGCAATGGTAAAGCCAGTGCTGTGATTGGTCAATATCTTTAGGGGGTGGGGCTTAAAGGATCGGTCTATTGTAATCTGGCATAGATGTTTAAACTTTGGGCTCATGAAGTGTTGTTTTCCTGTAAGCTTATTGCAGCAGATTTTTAACCATGTTTCAATTGTTGCCAGCTGTCGCCACCCTAAAGCTCCCATGTAATTTTCAAAGCAATCGGTATGAAATCCATTGAGAATTTTCCACATTGACAGACATGTTCACACTAGGCTGATGACAGACTCTTCCTTTTCCGCTTGGATGGTTAATATCAGAGTGTAATATTTGATATCCAAACCCACAACAGCTTTCGCCTGTGGACATCAAGCACGACGACGACAACCCATCAGGAACAACAACATCCATCCAATATTCTCAAAAACTGTGCTCTAAGTAAAGTTTCAGATCATTTTATCAGAGAAAAAAAGAAACAGCTGTTGAAATTAGAACTGACTTTCATCTCTGTTTCTAGATATGGCGTGTGAACACCAAGCACAACATCCTCTACGTCAATGGCTGCGTGTCCGGCAGCAAGTACGGCTACGTCAAAGTCATAGATAGCATCTTACCCACACGTAGGGATTTCAAAGAGCCCCCTCCGTTCCCTACATACTACGAGGAAGAATCTCTAGACACAGACCTGTTCAATGAAGATATGTTTCAGCACACAGAGCCAAGTATTCAATATGAAGAAGAGGACGAAGTAGACACGGGTCCATAAAGGAGTCTTCCTGGAAGAAGTGTGTTGTTTTATGCCATTCTTTGGACATTTCCATCCACGCCATTGTTACATACAGATTTAACTTTGAACTGCATTTTTTCTTTTTAAATGCATGTCACTGAGGTACTTTCAAATGCCCAAACCCTGTATGTTTGCTGTAGGGAGGGTACTGTCTGACTATTCAATATGATATACTCTGGTTTTAATCAACTTTGCAAGCCTGCAATATCTTATGTAGCGAATGCAGCTATACAGTACACAGTCAACCCTCCTACTGTCTGACCATTCAATATCATCCACTGTGATTTTAAATGATAGATAAAACTACACCAGCCTGCAGTACGATACCATGTAGCGAATGCATCTACATGGTACACAGTCAACCCTCCTACTGTCTGACAATCCAATCTCATCCACTGTGGTTTTGAGTGATATATAAAACTATACAAGCCTGCTGTACAATATCATGTGGTGAATGCATCTACACAGTGCACAGTAGTGCCACCGTACACAACCCATGCAGTTGAATAGTTTCAAATGGTTGGTCAACTCACTGGAAAATTGTTACGAGTAGCGGGGTTTTACTAGTCAATTCTTCTCCACATTATACATGTATCAAACAAATGACAGTGCTAGAAATAAATATTCATCGGAGAAAATAGACACAAAGTTGCGGTACCATTCAAAAAAATCAATCTATGAAGAACTTTATTGTATAATATTAATTTGACCATGCAGTTGTTTACTACAACCCTTCCACAACAAAGTGATAATATACAGAAAGAACATTTTACAATATTTGTTTGTAAATAAAAAACAACAACAATTTAACACATCTGGTGCTATTTGTGATTATTTAAAGCAAGCATGTTATTAATATTGCACTCTCTTAAAGATAGAAATAACTGTAATAAAAAAATAGCAACTAACATCCGGATTTACTATACCTCATACATTTTCATGATTGAGAGCCGAATTCTCACTGGTCCATTAACCATAATGTGCCAAATGCCATTTTGCTGTTTACTTAGCGCGCACCAGTATTTTTGCACAGGTATACGCATGCATAGTAGACTGTCGCATGTGCAACAGTCTACTACACATGCCCTTTAAGAAGCATTCATGGAACTGTCGCACGGGTTTCGTACACACGTGTGAACATCGCCCAAGCTACCTACGCATGCAAATATAGCGGTACACATAAATGTCAAACCATGTTTTCTCAATGATGCGGAGCTAGAGAAATATGAGGTAGAGTAACACAAATAATAACGTGGTTTATTTCGGCTGGACAGTCGATATCAGCTCCCCTCAGTTGACAAATGGTTCCCTTGGCTTCGCCTCAGGAACTACTTTGTCAACTTCCAATACCTCGGGGAGGTAATATGGACTGTCCAGCCGCAAACCATGTTATAATTGTATAATATTTGACATGCACCAAGTAGTAAAAAGTAAAAGCATAATGTGTTTCGACTCATTCAAGCATGTACATAAAGGTGCTCCTGTAAAGTTACCCGTCTTTTGTACAGTTACCCGTCTGTTAACAAACTCTTTACATATACATGTGCATCCACTTGGATCTACTGCATAATGAAGCATTTTGTCACGCCTCAACACTTTACATGGTTGCTGAAAAAAGAACGAGACTAGAGTAGGAATCTTTAAATTCAGTTTTGATTCAGCACATTTTACACTCCGAAGGGGCACAACACAATCTATGGACCCCACCTCTTGTCTTCCCATGGTATTTTGACTCCATGAATACTGTCCATGACTCCATGAATACTGCATGTTTATATACTTAATAGTTATAAGTATTTTATCTCTTTTATTATGATGGTCATGTGATATGAAATAAGGGAGCTGACTGGCCTTTGGCCAATCACATGACCCTGATGAGCTGAGGATTGCGGTCTTTCTCATATCGTACAGTTCCTGTCTCCAATCGTTGAGTTCTGATGCATTCGGCAATGCGCTTGTAGGTTGCAGTCTGTTGAAAAAAGAATCACACAGAGACACAAAAGTTACACATCAAATATTGACTGATCATTCAATATAATTGAAATCCATATGTAAGTTGCGTTTCATGGCCGAGTGGTCTAGCATATCAAACTCAAGTTCTGGTTCTGGTCAGAGTGTGGGCTCGAGTCCCGGTCGTGACACTTGTGTCCTTGAGGAAGACACCTAAACTAGGCTTTAATTGCTTCTCATCACCCAGGAGTAAATTGGAACCCAGGATTAATTGCGTAAAGTAATTATAAGCAATGCCATGTGTGGCCCAGGTGTGGAGTAAGGCCTACGTGTAAAGTCAAACTTGTCAATGGTACTAAGCACAAAATGCAGAATGTTCATGTACATGTAAGTTGAGCATTTTTCTGTAAGAATGAATGGAATTAGGAAAAACTACCCACTTTTGGCATCGTCAACCCCGAATGCATTGTTCTGTCGGTGCAAAAATGCAAACCCCAAAATGGAATTTACGTGACATGTGAGTTTGAAAGATTAAAAAAGTTGTATCTTACTTAAAATCTCAAGATCCACCGTTTTTGCATTCCCCACCAACATAGGGCTGGTGAGTTCCAGTTGGCACTCATATCGTTTTCGAGAGGTTATGGGTTTAAGTCTGGTATCGGCCACTTTTTTCTTATTGAATCAATGGATACATGTGGCCATTTCTACCCAAGGTGTTTATACATCCTTTAACTTACCTTAGGGTTTAGTACAGAGACAACATCTGTGACGGGTACCAGTTTGCCATGACGAGGATTGACAGTGAAATAACGCTTGCCCTTAATCACGCCATCGGTATCACCGACTGGGAAAATAAGAAATGAAAGAAAAAGGAGAAAAAACTGTTTTTATTCTATTTGAAATAACGAATCTAGATCTAAAATATACAATAATATTAATTTGTTATTATTATTACTATTTTTATTATTATTAATTTCTGGTAATGAAACCAAGGATGCCTCAAAAGCGAACTTAATCACTGTAGCTCGGAAGCCTGAGGAAACCTGTAAATAAGAATGCTTGCTATCTGAACCAGAAACACCGCGGTAAACCCCTACAAATGTATTCATTATATGCTTTATTCAGGCCAAGTAGGCCTTTCAAATCACCTTACAAAACACCCCTGTTCATGAGACTTTAAGCGTTCCTAAAACCATCTCAACTCCTTAGGAGTATGCAGCACCAACACCCAATGGCTACACATCAGGTTGCTCATTTACATTAACATTGCTATTGACCAATCAGGATCAATAAAAAGTTAACGTCAGAAACTGAGTCCCTCAGTGGGCCCAGGAAGAACTGAGGACAAAGTGGGGTTCAATGCACTTGCTGCTTAAATGAGGTGTGATAATTAAAAAATCGGACGACCGTAGCTGTTCCTTCACTGACCTGCTTCGTCTAGTCTGATGCCTGTATACAGCCGATGATCATTGTGGTGGAATTCCCTGTCCACCTTGCCAACAAACTTTACAATCCCAGTCAAGATGGCGCCTTTTCTCCTCCCACCTATAGTATAAGTATGTACAGCAGTTCATACATTGAGAATCCTTGCAGTTCTGATTGGGACTTAATGGCTAATTGAGCATATGACAGGTCCAAAATACATTGAAACTGCAGAAATATAACAAACATTTTGATAAAATAAATTGTACAGAATCAGAACGGCTGTAATTCTGAATGTTACTTGTTGGCCTATTGAGCATATAACACTACAGATCAAAAGCACATTGAAACTGCAGTAATATAACAATTAAATACTTAGTGTCAGCCCTAAATGGTTACATTTTACAGAATCAGACATTTCTATAAATACTTGTGTGTAAAGTGTGAATTGAAATACCTTGAAAATCATTAACCTGCCATCAGAATACGTCTTGGAAACAACATTATCTGTTTATTATTTATTTCTTATTTCAACTGGGTGGCCCATTCAGTGGCAACCACTGGTGTCCCATGGGTACCAGCATGAACAGAGACACACAATAAAAACTTAAAACAATGAGAAATTACACAAACTTTTCACAGGTTTTTAACAAATGCTCAGTAAAAACATATTCATTAAAACAAAACAAAAAGGCACAACAAGAAAACAATGAAAAGAAAGCAGGAAACAGAATCAAATCTAGGAAATGCAAATCTGCTTTAATTTAAAAGTTGAAAATGATTGATGCTGCCAGCAGGCAGACTATTAAGAGTTAAAGGAAGGGCATTCCATGCCTGGCTCCCCCCTTAATCTAAACGTTTTTCTGCCTGCCTCTGTCTTGGGGGAATGGCAGGACAACAAACAATAAGGGTTTAAAACATTTTTATATATTTTGGAGTTTGCAAGAAAGATACGGCAGGATGTTATAAAGGGAGAAGATAAACTGCTTCAGTGGTGAAAAGGTGGGGCAGAATGGGAGGAGATTGGAGGATTGTCCCTGCAAAATCACCAACCTTTCTTTTTCACACGAACTCTGTCTCCAACTCGGAGGCACTGGGCCACCAGAAAGTCATCCTCAAACATCAACGTCCCTTTCTGCATAATGGAGGCTCCCTCTGTCTCCAATCTCGCCATGGACGACTTGGGTCTGAGGTGTGTACCATTCTTCATGATGGGGGTTGCAGACCGTGAGGTGGGCATGTACGAGCCTTCTGGGGTGTACAGGTCGTATATTGTTGGCATGCCGTCTTCTGCACTGCCCTGTTTCTGTAGAAGCCGTAGAAACCCTCCGTTTGAGGTGTTCAGAGAAGTAACAAGACTGTCTTCGCTTTCTGGGGTATCGAGTCGCTGATAGTCCTCAAGCTTTGGCTGTTTGCAATCTGATTGGCTACTACTGCTACTACTACTGTCATAGGGAGGGGTGCCAACATCCAGCCGAGTATCACTGTATGTAAGCTAGTAAGGGTGAAAGTACATTCAGGAATATTGTTTAAAATGTCTGCAAAAAGTATTTCATTTATTTCATTTCATTAATTTCCACAGTGTTCACAAATATATCAAAAAGTATAATAACGTAATGTTAAACAAAGAAGTAAAACAGTAGAGGAACACATAAGAAGTCAAAGCTTGCAAGCATGGGCCCTAATTGAAGCATGTGCTTTGACCAATATAAGTGATACAACAAGTAGCAATAAAAAAAACAAGCGACAATAATAAGCTCAAAGCAAATGCTGCATTCTATGAACTACACTGATAAACTGATTATTGATACACTGAAAAAGTGATTCACTATTTCGTGCTCATTTGGAGGAGCCGAATGACTAAGAAGTGAAGCCTGCAAGAAAAGGGGAGGGAACACATTAAAGAAAGACTGAACGTAAGAATTTAATATCATTTACAAAGGCCTAAGAATAATGTAATTTATTTGTACTCAAAATTTGAATTCACAAAAATGGGATAAGAAATAAGTGCAAAAGTTTTCACAATCTACTATAAAAATCCTGGCTACACTGAAGGGGGACTGTCGTCATGATCGTAGCAGGCCTGTGGCTGTGCATGGAATTATGAACACTCACCCAGTTACTGGCCGCCGTATCACAATAATAATAATAATAATGACGGCGCCCTTTATGATGTGACGGCCAGCGCGTGCAGTAACTGGGTTAGAATTCATAATTCCATGTACAGCCACAGACCTGCTATGATCATGACGACAGTCCCCCTTTAAAGGTAAAATAGGTTCTCACATTTTGAAAAAGAATTGTCAATTAGGAGGATGTAAACTGAATCAGAATCAAAAAGGTCAATTGTACAAAACAAGTAATTGTAGAATTTGTCATTGAATGCACAAAAACAATCTTGAATACATTTTTTACTTTTCTTTTCTGTAATTGATGCACTCTACTCACCTTGGATCGCCTTGACTGTGCTCCAACTTGGATGCTCTTAGAAGGTCTTCTGCAAATAATGACAAGCAATTTGTCAAGAAGGAATTCCATAAATTTATTATGATCAAACCCCATTAAGGAAATCATTAGTTTTAGCACGATATGGATTAGGGTAAAAAGATAACAAGAATGAGAATTTCAATTTCAATACCAAAAATGTAGGATTATTTTTTCTGCAGCCGCTTACCTTTTTTGAAGCCTAACGATTTTAAAGTTGGTTCCATTGGGCGGAGCCCCATTCCTCCAACCAATCCCTTTTGTCTTGTCCCCTGACTCATCCCACGTCTCTCCATGGTCGGTTTCCAGTCTCTCCTTTACGGTGTCCAACTCATGTGACTTCTGCATCACCAGACTGTCTTTCCCCACGATCAACTGCTTCAGCGTGTAGATCTCACACTTTGCGATATCAAGCTCTTTTTCAGTTGCGTGGAGTTTGGCGAGCTCCGTCTCAAGGCCCTTGATCTTCGTTTTGTTTTCTGCATTGACTCGTCTAGTCAGTATGAGCACAGCGTTTCTTTCCTCGAGACGTTTCTGGCAGAGTTGGAGAGCTTCCTTGTTGTCTTCCAACTCCTTCTGAAGAGGTGGCAACTTCTTCAATTCCTGAATGATGTGAGAAGGAAACAAAACAGTCAAAACAAATTGATTGACAAGGACACAAAACACGCAGAAAGTCAAGCTCAAATGTCGTCTGTGTCTACTGTGCCTGCCCTCTATGTCAGATGTGAACATAGAGTATCAATATCATGTGTTCACCATTTTGGGAGTCAACAAGTGCGCTTGTAAATGCCAAGCTGCCTTAAATTGGCACTACACTGTATAAAACACAGGGAAATTGACTCCCGAAATGCCGCAACCAAGAATACATGAGTTATGATAATGGCGTCAGGTGATTTGGGTCAATACAAAAGATTATAGAGCGCCGTAGGCGTAAGATGGGGAACTGGGCCTTTATCTACTGTTGGAAAGTGAAATACGCATGGGTGCCATTTGGGCAAGTGAATGCCTGTGTTTCCCAATGATAGCAATTGTCATTGTCTACACTGGTGCGCACGCATCAGTGTTGTATCAATAGAGCCACTTGCCGAAATGGCGTCCAGAGAGATTTCACATTTCAGCCAGAGTTCCCCATTTTGCGCCTACAGCGCTCTATAATCTTTGGTCAATACACAACCCGTGCACTTGAATGATTTCAAACGGTTGGTCAACTCGCTGGAATGTTATTACCAAGAGTAGGAAGTTTCTAATACAAAGCACTTAGGACCTACCGATTCCATTTTCTCGTTGCGCTTGATTTCTTCCCTGAGCTGTTGATGTAGATCAGCAATGACCCCCTTGCCGTTGTCAACCCGTGACTCACACTCACTCAACTGCTTGTTCAAATCTTCAATTTTCGTCTGACGGTCTACAATCTCCAGCTCATGTTCTCGCAATGTACCCCTGATAATATAATTAAAAACAAATTCCCTTTTTAATATTAACTCTCTTCACATGAAGACAAGCAGGGCCCAATTTCATAAAGCTGTCAAGTAGAAAATACTGCTTAGCTAATTTCTTTGCTTAGTAGAAAATGACCAGGGCACCAGTCGCATCAATATAAACTTTATACAATTTTGGCTGGTTACCTGTTTCTGCTAAGCAAGATTTTCTGTGCTGAGCAAGTTCAGTGCTTACAGGCTTTATTTATGCATTTGGGCTCAGAACATACTAATGGAAAGGTCAAGTCAACACTTCATCTCTACCCTTATTCACGTGATTATTACTCGTAAACTTACTCAGTCCTCTTCACATTATTTGCCTTTAAGGATTGCTCACTATTAGGGCAATGGGAGACTTTTGAGGATGCTAGGTGGCAGCAGACCCACCAGGTATATCAACAGTTCGGGGAAATGTGCGCATGCTCATAACTACTTAAACAATGAAAATTTACCTGGTAAGCCAATGAGTCTGCTTGGGCTTGTAACATTCTTTTCAAGGACTTTCTACAATATGTAAAATGTCCCATGACTCTTGTTTGTTTTTAACAGAAATACTGACAACAACAAGAACAATAGGAGTAAACAATCCAGGACAAATACTCGTTCCTGCATTGTTCTTGTTTAATGTTTGTGTTTACTTTATGAATCTTTTTTTTTTTTTTTTTTTTTTTTTTGCAAAATTGTGTCACATAGAAGGTACATCCAGAAGTATTCTTTAAGTTTTAACATTTCTGGATTTTTTTTCTTCTCACAAAATTCTGCAATAACATTTATCTTACTGGCAGTTTCGGAGGACGTCTCTCATGGATTCCAGATTAGACTCTGTTCTTTCTGCCTCAGCCACTGAAAAAAAAGAAATATCAATACTAATATCAACACAGATTGCCCCTGTACAATCAAGTAAAAATGATAACTCATCCAAAAATGTGTGTGTGTTTTTTTTTTATTGACCCTAAAAGAAAACTTTTCATTGACATTTTCATTAATTTTATCTTTAAGTTGCTTAGTACTGTAAGCTGTTTGCCTGATGAAGATACCTGTGAAGGGAAGATGATGAAGAAGGTTTCAGTTTTAGAAGTGGGAGGAAAAATCGAACAGGAAAAAGGGACATAATCAGGACTGAAAACCTAATCTACAAGTAAGGCTGGAATCTGAGGCAAGATTCAAACCCAGGTCCACAGAGGTTGAAGGCAGGGCAAGATACTATGAAGCCAACCTGATCCATCGGAAGGGGGGATTTTTTTTATTGATAATAATTTCAGAGGTTAATCACCCGTACTGGCAGCTGAGAAGCTGAATTGAGAAGGACGTGGCTACACGTGTTCGAGCTGCAGGCATTCAAGGGCGCCCTTGGCAGCCAGCCACCTCAACCCATACATGACCACGGAGCAGTCCGAGATCGAAAGTGTCTGATTTTACCAGAGGGAGGAAAACCGGATGGCCTGGAGAAAAACCCTCGTGGCACAGGAGTCAACAAATTACGCACAATATGACTTATATGGCCCCAAACGGGAATCGAACCAGGGACACATTGGTGAGAGGCGAGCGCTTTACACACACACCACCCATTTAGTCAAGTGGTTGGAAACACACAACTCAAGACCCTTAGAATGTTACGGAGTATACCTCTTTCTTCAAGCTGCTCAATCTTGTACTGGAGTTTAATAATCTCCTTCTCCTTAGCATCAAGAAAGATGCTCTTCTTCTCACTCTGCAAAGTAAGTTGATAAAAGAACAGACATCTAAATGTCAACCAGTTATCTTATTTTCATACTTATTATTTGCAGCTTAGTTTTAACGAGAAAACAAAATGAATATTTTGCTTTTTATCCCATACTGATGTGTGATTAGCACTGTATACTCAAGTGCTTTCCCCGAGTCCTTAAGAAAAAAATCCACAGGTTTACTACTCCAGTGGGATTCGAACCCAAGACCCCCGCATTCTAGAGCAGATATCTAAACCACCAGACAGCTTAGCATGCCCAGTGGCGAAAGGCTATTTCGAATCTTGAAAACCTTTGCAATGTTATAAAACAGCAGATTTTGGGATTGCTACTAAATCAGCCTTCGACAAGCTTGAGAAGAACTGCAACAACAAACAAGAGGGCAACATTTATACCTCTGCTCTACTCTTGTCATAAAGTCTTGTGGTTTTCTCCAGCTCCTTGCAAGTGATAGCATTCTCAGAGCTCAGGGTTGTGTACTTTTCTTCAAAATCCTGAGAAAAAGAAAACAGATGCCCAGATGAACTGATTTAAGAAATGTACAAGTCTAAAAGTAGAGACTTTGCATGTCGGAGACACAATCTAGTTGGATTTGTGGTCAAACCTCTCTCTGTGTGAGTTGTGGTGGTTCTGAAGTGTTCATGTCTTGTCTTTTACTTTGTGACAGCCCAAATAAGCATGCTTTTGAGGACCACTCACATTATCTCTGCTTCTTTGTCATTTTCAGCAACATGCACAATATGGAGGCTCAAAAGTTCAGATGCGTAGACTATTCAAGCTAGATACAAGTCAAAAATGTGTCTCTCTATCAATCATTTCAGGAAAGTCCACTAGTCCTTATCAGAACCACTACATGGTATTATAACAAACCTAACTAGATAACAAATTATTACTTGATATTTGAAAGAAAAATGTGCATTCCCCTTAAGGTGATCCCTATACTGCCACTTCCCAGGTTGTATCGTAAACTTGGGTGTAATCCCTGGTTATACGGCAGTTTAAGGTTGGATGGCTTCTGACTGGCACCCCCGTACAAAGATATCGACAAAATAGGAAGTCCGCAAACATTGGGGATAGATAGCTCAGTTGGTAGAGCGTCGGTACGTTAATCTGGAGATCGGAGGTTCACGTCTTATTCGAGTCAGTTTTTCTTTATTCACCCTAAAATTGAATTAAAATTTACCCGGTCACTTTCCCTTTTGGTTTATTACTAGATAAGAAATGGTGTTGGCCCCTCATCAATTAAATGATGCATCTCAATAGAAGACTTTCGAGGGACACTAGGTGGCAGCAGACTTACCAGGTAATTCCACTGTTCTCGGAAATTTGCGCATGCCCAGAACTGCGATAACAATGACAATTTACCCGGAAGGTCTGCTGCCACCTAGCATCCCAAAGTCTCCGATTGAAAATAGTATACTGAATTGCAACATAGTGACTTTAGCGCGATTTAGAAATGACAGTCAAATACAGTCAAATACAGTCAAATGCATACCTTTCTCAGTGCCGACTCCTTTTCAAGTTTTTCTTTGGTGACTTTGAGTTCCTCAGATGTCTTCAGGAGAACTTTGGCTGCGTCATTTCTGTTTGAGAAAAAAGGTCACCTGTTAGAAATATTGTTTTTACTCTGTCACCAGCAATGTCTTATCTAGCAATCTAAACTTGAATATTTTCATTTGAAAAAAAAGGATAAAAGTACAGGAATGGTAATTTTTAAAATAAAAATTGAGTAGTGTAAATCTGAAAGCTTACTGGTATTATCAACCTCCTTTGAACCAGTACAATGCTGTAGAGAAATATTGTCCAGGTTGAGAAAATAGTATTTGAAATCACTGTTCACAGTAGTGGAATGTCCGGGTGACCTTTGTTCCGGTATTCCAATTTTACACACTGGTGTGTTTAAGCGTCATCCGTTTGCTGGCTCAGACAATATTTTTGTGTATACACAACATCTAAGCCCAATTTCATAGAGCTGCTTAACAGCCGATTTTGTGCTTACTGTGCGATGTCCATTTCATAGCGCTGCTAACCGTAAGCACAGGAAAAGGCAGGCTAACCTTCCTGTGCTTACTGTAGGAAAATGAATGACGTAACAATGCAAATCCACGGTGAACGCGCAAGCTGGCTGCCTAATTTTCTTGCTAACCTGTGAAATACGCTTATGCTTACGCACATTTTTCTGCTATAGTTAGCACGGAAATTTGCTTACTGTTAAGCAACGCTATGAAATTGGCCCCTGGCACCGACTGGTTAAGCAAGACACTTTAACCATTATTGCTTCATCCTTCAGATGGGATGTAAAACCGTTGGTCCCGTGTGTTGTGTAATGGACGTAAAAGAAACCAGTACACTTATCATCAAGATAAGTGCTTCTGACATGTTAGGCTGTATTGAGTTTGCGTATCAACAGCACCTTGTAAACCGTTACATGGTACTACATGAATATGTACACGTAAAATGGGTCTTATAATTCCAAACATATCAGTAGCAAAAATAATGAGCGCTTTGGGACGCCCCTCGAGTGCTATTATAAGAACTGAGTATTATTATCACTACTTTTAAATACTACTTTTACTTTCTCTTAAATTTCAACTGGATAATATTGCACAGTGTCGTTGTGGAAGTATTTCATAAACACTTGTTCAACAAACTATTGGAAAATAGAGTACAGATTTTATTATGTTCATTAGTACATTATTATATACCTGTGTTTGAGCTGATGTTGCTGCATGGTGACAATGTGATTCGGCGGATGCCTCAGACTCTGCCCAGTTCTCTTGTTAAACCAGAAAGCACCAACGTGCCTCGTACACAAAAATGTCCAATCGTCCTGCAGCAAGAAATGTTGCTTGGTTAAAACGACCCGTCTTGTAAAAGAAAATTGAAAATATCACTCCAGGATCAACATCTGGAGTTCAGATCACTGAAGCACATTATTTGCCACTGGTTGTCAAGCAAAACTCAATTAGGTTAGCACTTTCTCATGTTTTAATAACCTTTTTGACATACGAACTCGACTTTTCGAAAAAAGGTTTTGAGTGTTTTGAAATATATATTCATATAGTTTATAAAGAACAGGTCAGTCTTATAATGTACCAAGTACAAATCAAGTGTTAAAATAATGTATCAAGTGTTAAAATAATGTATCAAGTACAAATGAAGTGTTTCAAGAAAACAAGTTATTGTAAAAGGTACTTACTTTGTGGATTAGTCCAAGTGATAAACTTTAAGTCATTCAATTATTGAAGGAAAAAAACCACTTCAACTTGAATTGCTACATTTCGCTACAGCCTAGCTGTCTGGTCCAACAAGCTAACGTTTACCTCAAATATTTACAAGCTAAACAATCAAAGTGATGATAAATATTTGCCAACTCCAAATGAAGTACCACACACTTTCACGGCGATGATGCATTTAGCAAAACGCCTTTACCTCCAGAGAAACCATAACCCAATCAATACCCCTTTTATCTGTTGCCAAGAAGTCTGCTGCCCTCTTTATGCTAATTAGCATAACAACCGACCAATCAATACTCAGCTCATCATGTGACAATGGACGGCCTTGTCCATGCAGTAAAGTAACTCTGTTGAATTTTGAATGAGATGCACAGCTTTGTTGGGCAACTCAGGGACTTTTCATTGATTGAGTATGGATTTTCAAGGACAGTAGTAGCTGGAGGCTGTTTGGACTATAACTGTCTGGGACCAGGGTGCTGCTAGTGGGAAAACAAGCTTTCATGAATGAACAGTTATGTGTCAATAAGCTTTAAATCACATACTTGAGCTGTCCTGGCAAACAGCAAGATTAAAACCCTTACAGACCAGGCAGTTTGGCTGGCATGTTGCCTCAATCCTCCCATATCCTCTGTTTTTTTTTCAATTTTAATTTCAATTCACTTCACTTTGATTCCACATTAAAGCACATTATCAACATAGTTACATGTAGAGTAGTAGGCGTACAAATAGAATCAAGAACAGTAATAGAATAAAACATAAGAAAGTAAGAAAAAGTTAAAACAGAGTGGCAATGATGTGGAGTCTTCTCCTATGTCACTCCACACCAAACTGTTTGGACTTGGATAAGATTGGAAAACTTTGCACTGGGATAAGTGTTATTTGGGCCTACCGGCCCCAGCCCTTCTCAATCCTTCATTTTGGGAATTGGATACAGAAGGATTTGGGACTGTAAGGGTTCTAATGAACTGGTCATTTCAGAAACTTGTGCTTGAATTTGATCATTTATAAATTGCCTGACCAGGTAAAACAAAAGCATCTGTAAGTGACTAACAAAAACATTTGAAAAACATGGATTATTTTGTTTTGTTCTTTTCAAAAAAGTAACACACAACTAAAATGGTTTTTTTTGTTTATTTACTTTAAAAAAAACTCTTTTTTTTTTAGTTTGTTAACAAATCCTGCTCAACTGCAATTAAGCCTAAAGGTACAAAAGCTTGAATCATGAGAGAAAACGTAAAAGAAAAACTGTCAACTTATTGTCTGAGAAAGTTGTCTTCCTACAACCGTATTTTAATTTGCTACATGTAGATGCAAATAAGCACATAAATTATGTGAATTAAGTTGTGAATACTGACAATTTGAGTGTACGATGGAATGCGTTGTTATGGAAGTGGCGTGGACCAGTGTCAAGGAAGTGAGCGTGACCTTGGGAGGAAACGACATCGGACTTCGACGGTGAATCCATGACAAAACATAAACTGTTATTCATAGCTTTGTCAAAAGCAAGATACAATTAGAACAGGTTAGTGCATGAAAACCAGAGGATCTGAATAAATTTCAATGATGTATTGTTAAAAAGTAATGTTTACTCCGACTGATTTTTTCAGTCTTGCTTTATGTCGATCTTTTCTAAAACAAATAAGTGGGTTAGGCTCACCGTCATTGGGTCCCTAGCAGAGAAGACAGATACTATCAGTCGTTTGGCGAGAGGAAGAAATTCACTGTAACACACCTTTGAAACCTTGCCTGCTTCACTACAAAGAAAAAAACATTACCCAAAAGGAAAAGTTAAATTCTCACCAACAGACCATTAACTTGTTATTCTTACACTCAAATCAATTTTGAAACTTAAAACATGTGGCACAAGAATATTCCGTGTGATATTTGTCACTACTTTCAACAAAGCAGGGGCTTTAAAAAATTGAGAACACTGTATGCCAGTAGAGTTTAGATGTTGGAATTTAACTCTTTCACTACGGAATTTAATGTGCAGTGGAACTGTTTAATATTTGGTTGATTTTTTTAGCAGCATGCAATGGCATTCAGGCTCATGAAGTAATTTATCAAGCCACTGTGAGCAGCACGCAGTACTGAAAGAGTTAATAGGCAAGGAAGGTATTAGATTGATTACCACAAGAAACAATATACCGTAAATGACGACTCACTTTTTAAAATGTTTTGTGATTTCAGTGATGTCTCTTTTGGTGAGAATGAGCCCAAAATCTTCTGAGTTGATGATCTGAAAAAGAAGAAGAAAAAAAACCCAACATTTTTAACATTGTTGACAGATACAAAATCACGCATGGGTGTTATGGGGGGCAGGAGAAGTCAAAAGTTTACGTTTTTATTTTTGGTTGCATGGTCAAAATTGGAAATGCCAATACTTTGTCAAATAACAGTTGGTGGGGCACTCGAATGGTATTTGAGAGGTCGCGGGTTTGAGTCTGGCATCAGCCAAGTTTTCTTTGCTTCCTACCAATTTATATATATCGACCCCTTGCACCAACGTCACACGCAGCTACTGTCTGCCACGCTCGCCATTTTGGGAATCAAATTGCGTCGCCTAAAATGGGCACTTCACTTTACAACACAGAGGGACACTGACTCCCAACATGGTGCAACCAAGATTGGGATGATGAGGTGAGTTGGGCCAATACATCTGACAAAAAGGAAATTAGATGTTGCAAACTGCTTACCTACCGAAATGACGTGTGGTATAAATGAAAAAGTTAGTTATGGCCTCACATTTCCACCCTAGCATAGTCTTTCTCAAAGGCATTAGTCTTTCTCAAAGGCATTAGTCTTTCTCAAAGGCATTAGTCTTTCTTAAAGGCATTAGTCTTTCTCAAAGGCCTTTGATAAAGATTCCTGATAGGGTCTAAAGGTGAGGCCATAAGCAATGTTTGCATATATATAATAATAATAATAAAAAAAATAATAACGCCTTATCCATGTTCTCAAAATGCTTTATAGGAAACATGTAGACAATATATATACAATAAAAATAATACAAATAATTATAGCGCCTTATTCATGTTCTCAAAATGCTTTATAGGAAACATGTAGACACAAAATACTTTATACCGTACCCAACAAGCAAAATGTTAGCGGTATGCAGTCAAAACAATAAAAATGCAACTTACCAATAGAATTACAATTAAAAATGGCAAAAATATAAAAGGGGAGAGGTTACCAGTACATTCACCCTCAGCCAAGATCCTCAGCATCTGCAGGCCTGAATGCTTCGTTCTTAAAAGGGCAAGGGGCACCAAGGCATTTTCTTCTTGATAAAGGGCACCTCTATGAGGAAATTGTAAATTTCTATTGGAACATTTCAAGGGCACCAAGGCAATGATCAGGGGCAATGGAGGCACTTGATTTTTTTGGATTATCCTTCTGGTAAAATGTTGACTACATTTGGTGATAGAGCTTTTTCTGTGGCCGCCCCTAAGCTTTGGAATGCACTACCGTCTCATATACGTAGCGAGCAGAAACTTGCCTCTTTTAAATGTATTATAAAAACCCACCTTTTTAAAGCCGCTTTTTAGTGTGTCTTTCTTCTATGGTCGCCTTGCCAGTTAGTTTAGATTTTTAGCATAAGATAGGGTTAGAGGCGTCTGTCTCCTGAAAAGGTCAAAACATTACCGATGCCAGCAGGGATAGGCCTATGTAATAAGTAACTTTTAGTTCTCTGTTGGCGGGACAGACGTATCCCCATACTGTGGTTTGGGCACTGGCCTGGTGACCAGTCTTTTTTCTTTGTCTTTTTCTTCCATTCTGTGCTTTTTAACATGTGTTCTGCGCCTTTGATCATTTTGTATGTAAGGGGCGCAATATAAATTTTAAATATTATTACTATTATTGTTGCCTCCGTGAAGTATCAGGCCTGCATCTGGCTTTAACAGTAACACAAAAGGTGAAGTATTCAAAATTCATCTACGATGAACATCTGTGACACACTTACTCTGATGAAATCATTGAGATTGATCTTGCCGTCTTTGTCCATATCTGCCGTTTCCATGGCATCCCTCAGGGCATCCTCAAAGAGAAAAAGCTCTGGCTGGTTGTCATAGTCAAGTGGTCTGTCTGACCTGCAAGAGGATAAATCACAACGACAAAAATATTGACAAATCGGTTTGTAATTTAATAGAACATGATTTCCTGGTTTTTTGCACATGAACAAAAATTTAAAATAACACAACTTTCATAAATTTTTAGGAAAATGGTAATTTCATCCCAAATCTTAAACAAGCTACACAGCTTTAAGCGAGTCAAAATATAAATCAATCTCGCACAGCAAAAATGAAATATTATTTGTGTTCACCCACACACCGATGTGTGTTAAGCAATCATGTATTTTCCCAAGTTCTGTGAAAAACCCCACAAGTATATTACTCAGGTTGGATTCGAATCCACGACCTTTGCCATTGTGTACCACTAGACCACCAAACTTGCCTGGTAGCAAGAGGCAGTTTCAATCCTATCTTTTAGCAGCGGGTACCGCAATGATTTAGTAGATGTTAAATTTGCATCAGGGATAAAGAATATTATTTGTGTTTTACCCATACACCGATGAGTGTGAAGCACTGTATACTCTGTGCTTTCCTGAGTCCTGTGAAAAATGTCCAAAGGCTTAACACACATCAGTGTATGTGGGTAAAAAACGAGTAATGTTCTTTATTCCCGTTGCAAATTTAACATCTACAAAAAGAGAAAGTTTATGAAAAAGAGAGTAATTTAAGCTAGAAAATGCATCGAATATGATAAATTTGTTCAGTGCTACTGCAGCTATTGCAGCAGACCATCTGCAGTAAAAAAGCTATGGGATCCAGATTATTTTTTCTCTGCATATTTCAGATTTCTGTAAAGTTGTCCAACTTACCGGACAGTTCCCGTGTGTTTGTTGAAGTAGTAGGGTGGTGAATCCTTCCCTTTATCAAGTATGCTCCAAGGATTCTGAAATATCAAGACACACGAGACCATTAACCATTTTACTGCATTTATACCATATGTCATTTTGGTTGGTGAGCAGTTTTCATTAGCTAATTCTATTTTCTCGTTTTCCTTTCTTGCCTTTCTTTCTTTTTTCCTCAAATATCCAGAGAATAACAATTCAGCATCTTGTGAGAAAATAAGACTGTCAAAGTTGAAGTCCCTAGTTTAATTCATGCAATGGCATCCTGTCAACCCAAATCAGTCCGAGAACAACTGTGATGATTGCGAATTTTGTTGATCAAAATTGAGGACAAGGATGCTAAAATGGCGGCGTACCTGAAGTGACAAGGCTAAAACTAATGTGTAAACTGGAAACAATAATAGTCCTCGGCATTCTGGTAGAGAACGAGCATCAAATAACAGTTACATACATTTCATGTGGTTCACAAATATGCTCTGACTCTAAGTCTTTACACCTATTGTGAAAAGAATAGCTGAAGTCTTGAGGGACAAAAGCTCTTACCCTTGAGTTAGAATCCTGCTTGTTGTAGAACAGCATCAGCAAATACTTTGCCAGTGGGAGAAACTCATCAAATGATACAGGCAAATCCTATTAAAAAAAACCCAATAAAAACAGAGATTATTGTTAACATTATTATTATTATTATTATAATTAGTTATTCAGCCATGAAAACTGCCCAATAAATCCGAGGCAAAAAGTCCCAATGGGCCAGGCAGGGGCAATAAAAGCAAATAAATGATCTGTGTACATCAGGAAGAAAGCAGATCACAGCAATATATTATAAATAGTATAAAACATGGGATCACTCTGTGAATTCCTGACCAAAGGGCCTTATCTTACTATAAGATTTGATTTGATGCATTTACACACAATTCCTCTTGAAGGTGGAAAATAGGATTCAAATTTTCCTAGTTTTGCTACAAAAAGGAGAAGGCTTTGAGTTCAATCATTATATCTTCTTATAATTCAAACACGAGTCTGAGATGAGTCAAAACCTGTTCATTTTTGTAGTCTAAAGCATGCATTAAAAAAACTCTGATTCTGTTTCAGTGATTACCTTGGTATCTTTCCTTCCGTTACTGCAATCTTTCTCCAGTTTTCTTATGTCTTCCGCAGACAGTTCTAGTTCTAACGATGGTGACCTCAGAACCTACACATGATGCAAACACTTTCATTAAAACACTACTCTTGATGCTTTTTGAATGAGGTATGAAACTGGTTACACATTAAAGATGAGTGGATAAAAATGTTTTAAATGTCAAGGGCTTAATTCAACCTATTCTCCTTGGGAAAACCATCTCTTCCCTTGAGAAATTTCAATCATTACTAGATTGTATTTCCACCAGGCATTGTTTCAAATCCTGCTCATGTACAAGGTGTTACTGCAAACCTTACTAGATTGTATCTCTACCATGCAAAGCTTTCAAATCTTACAGAAAAACGTGTTCATTTTCTTATCAAATGATCACACTTCAGTGCAATACATCAATAATTTTATAACTGTAACAACTGCATCAGGAATCTAACTGTACATCTAAAAGTCTTAAGACAACTCAATAAACAAGCTGCTGTCATTCTGCTTTAATTTTGTGAGCTGCCGCATCTTGAACCTTAGAGCAAGTCCTTGTTCTAAGCTTAAACTTTATGACTGGTCCCTGTGACGCTATATCTCAATCCATTTGCAGGCCTGATTGCTTCGTTCTTGAAAGGGCATGGACACCAAGGCATTTTCTTCTTGACAAAGAGCACCTCTGTGAGGAAATTGTAAATTTCTATTGGAACATTTCAAAGGCACCAAGGCAATGACCGGGGCCAACAGAGGCAATTGCCTTTGTTGCCTTCGTGAAGTATCAGGCCTGCATTTGTTTTCTTTGTATAATGTGTCAAAAGGAATTGTTTCAAAAGACGGTAAATAATGGTCAGCTCATGAAGATAAATACTCACCGAGGTGAACTCTGCTCGCCTCAGCCTCTTATCACAATCCACATCAGCACTATCAAACACCACAAAAGCCAGCTCCTTGAATGGATCCTCAAAGCGCCTTGCTTGGCGACTCACAAACCTCGGAGACTTCCCGGACTTCTTGCCCCGTCGAGGCCTCTCAAATGACCACTCTTCATCATCATCATCCATCCAGACGGTGGGCCGGAGTCTGACCTTTGGGAGCTTAGCAAAAGGGTCAGCACACAGGGTCTTCCGGGATGCCTTGCGCCTCTTCTTTGGGGCTGGTTGATTGGCGGAAGGAGGTCTCGGAGTCAAATCTTCACCTGATGTATCACTGGTTGCCATGGCAACTAAAGATTTTTCAAAAATTTGACAATTTGTCAATTGTGGATGGAAAAACTTAAAAATTAATAAAGTTTTTTTGTTTTTTTAATAAACTTTAATTGCATTTTTTCCTTGGAAAATGTGGAAAATTTTCATAATCAAAATTATTATTGTAAATTTTATCCAAAATGAAATACCTCTCTTGTTATCTCCTTCAAGAACCAATTCCTCTTCATTAGTGTCCTGCAGAAGTATCTTGAACAATCCCTGACCTTGATGATTAGGCTGAAAACTACCCTTCGGCACAGTGGAAGAGTCTACAAAGCCACCAGGAGATGATCTTGCTGTGCTCAACTCATTAGAGTTATTACAGTCATTAGTGGAAGGTTCCACACTATCGAGGGAGATATTTTGGAATGTTTTTTCTGTGATTCCCCTATTTGAATTCAAGAGGCCTTGATTTAGAGACTGACTTTTTGAGTGGTTTTCATCTTCAGCTCTTGAAGGATGACCCCCACAACACTTCCGTGACTTTGGTCTCACTTCAGGGTTTGGGGTAATCAAGGAAATATTTTCCCTCTGTTTCAAGACATCGTTATTTTCAGCTGCTTGGTTAGTCAGTTCGTCCCTTGAAGTTGAACTTTGACTTGAAGGGATATCCTTGGGGTCAAGGGTCAACCCAAGAAGGTCCATCTCCGAGTCCCTCACAGACAGAATTGAGAGGTTTTTCTCGACGATTCTCTCCCCCTTACCGCGTTCTCTCCTGATCTTTCCAGTACTCTGATTGGCTGAATCTTGCATGGTATCCATGGTTGTGACTTGTTCATTTTGAGAACTGCTGTCATTCGTAGTACTGATGACTGGTTCCCTGCTGAAATCTGAAGCCATCGTGGGAAGACTCCTGTAAACCAGTGTCTTGTAATGTTCTGTTTATTGCTATCAGTATATCTATGTCTAACTGTGTGAAAGCAGGCATTTTGGTCAAGGACCTACATCATCTGTTGATATGAAATAAAACAATTATAAATACAAATTTATCATCGAGCTTCTAATACATTTGAGAAAAAAAGGCAAATGACAGTGCATGACTCAATTCCAAACAAAACAAAAATTTGTTTAATATGAATATGAGCTAATCACTTGATCCTTATTACATTATTTGTATTTAGGTAAACACAAATAATATTCTTTATCCCCCCCGATGCAAATTTAACATCTATTAATCCTTATTGCTAAACAAAATGTCACACCACAATACAAATACACTTCACAGAATGGCAAACTGCTTATCCCAAAAAAATTTTTCACAGCATAAATACAAAAACAAAACAGAAACAATTGTCTAAAACTTACCGCTTCCCAAATTTACTATGTGAACTACACAGTCGATTTGTTATCTGTCATGCATGGTGACCATCCTTCCCGATACGCTTGAGCACGCTCCAAAATGGCTGCCACAAGATCCTGACAACCGTCTTACATCACCCCCTTCAGAAAAATGTTTCCATCTCCAAGCAGTTGATCGAATGCTCTGCACACAAAAGAAAGTTTGCAGAGCTCAGCTGAAATTTTAATGAGAAAAGCATATGAATGTTTAATTAGGACGGCAGATGGCTTGGATGTTTACTGCTTATAGGGCAACATTAAAATTTCATTTTGACAAGGGAATATGAAATATTTATGAGGTGGAGCATTATTGTTGTGGACTTGAGACCAGCTGTGGATTTCTCAAAGTACTGCTAGTCTTATCTCAAGCTAGGACGAGTAACTAGTCCTAGCTTATAGGACTAATCATAAGTTAGGTCTAGTCCTAAGTTAGGACTAGTTTTGTGAAATCCACCCCCTGGGTCCAATTTCATAGCGCTGCTTAGCACAAAAAGTTGCTAAGCGCAATAAAAGTTATGCTTACCAGAAAAAGGTAACCAGCCAAAATGCCATGTCACATGTACAATCAGTGACTGGTATCCTGCTTATTTTTGCCAAGCAGGAAATTGTTCAGCAACATTTTTTTCTTAAGCAGCTCACTGAAATTCTCCAGTGGGAAATGATGTTGGGATGTAGCTTGACTAACCTGACAGCCAGACTCTGCTAGGGTCCAAACACAGGCAGTTACCACTTTTTTGCATCAAGTCAGATAAGAGACAACAATAATTATACCATTCATTGGATGACATTTGTGTTGTAGATGCTATCCCTCAAAGCACAGCGAGTTACAATCAAATCACTTCTGAGGAGTCTATCAAAACACTCACAATGTTTTTACGAAGCAGATTGAGTCAATCCTTCATCAGTTTTCTTACCATACAATGTCACACGGTATGTGTACAACTTTTCAACAGCAATGAAACCTCAGTGAAGTTGTTCGATACTCAGTTCTTTCTGTTCTCAGAGCTTAACACATCGTTCCTTTCAAGATATAATGCCATGGTGGTATAAAACCCGACCTCCATTTATAAAGCAACAAGCAAGAATGAAAACCTTTTTGCGAGTGCCACAACACTGCCGCGCTGAGACCAAACTCACTTTCTTGACAACAGTCTTGTGTGCTCATCCAGGTGTGTGATGCTAAACCTCTGGAAAGATTTCAAGTGGATGTCTTCAGAAAAGGAACACTTCTTGGTGAAGCTGATTAAGGAGAGTCTCAGACACACATTAATACAGAGTGGGCGAGGGATTAAAATGATTATCTCCTAATCTTATTAGAATCAGAATCTAACGCCCATGGTCTGTTTGAAAATAGCCTTTTATCTGACATAAAGTAGGGTCATTTGGGATTAGACTGAAAAGCGTTCTTATGCTCGTTTCCAGATGAAATATGAAGGGGCGACTGCAATGTTAATGTACCAAGGGGTGACCTTAATTCACAAACCGATATAATTTATTTACAATCACTTTTGTAACAGAATAATATAAATGTTAAACTTACCATTTTTTAACCTCAGATTTATGGGTTAATTGTAGAGATGTTTCTGTCCAAATTAATTAATAAAAGTCATTGTTATAAATTAGTTGGGTTTTTTTCTCTGTATTTCCAAGCTGTTGTAACTCATGGCTGATTTTACCACGGATGCGTGACAGCATGAATAACAGAAAGTGGTCAACCATGTGTTAATCAATAGTAATGGATGCGCAACCTGCAAACTTTATGTTGGCAAGATCAGAAAAATGTAGCCTGGATTAGCCACAACTCTCTTTTTTAACATGTATGGGTTCAAATGTAATGTGATTTCAGGCTAGACTCGATCCCTTTCAAGAGTCAATATTGATAATCAATATTACGAACAAACACGCCACACACAGCACAGTCTCTGTCCCCTATCAACTCTTTTGTGTTCACTCATTGTAGCTTAAGAAAACATGGCATCTTAAAAATTAACAAAGGCACATCAGGGACTAGGGGGTGAATATTCAACTAAAGAGCAAACGAAACAGTATGAGGACAAGTGGTCAAATTTAGTGTGTGTCGTGATAGCGCCACCATTGTCAACAGTTGAACATATTACCTTGTTTTGTCCATATGAGATGTAGTACATTTTGTTTCATGATTTCCACACAAAAATATAAATTGTACAAACTGAGTAAGTTATATGTGCTTCTTTTATTAAGAATTAATAAAACTCATATTCACTGCTAGCTTCATAAGAGAATCAATTTTGGGTGGAAAAAAAGAAAAATTGACTGGAAAGGAATTTGAATCTGCGACCTCCAGATTAACGCGCCGCTGCTCTACCAACTGAGCCACCTGTATCAAGCCCTGTGTTGGCGGTCTCTCTATTGGTCTCTCTACCAAGATTTTTTTTTTCAACATTAAGCTATGCACACTTTGTGCCTGCAAGAATATTGGACTGCAGAGCTTTTAAATTGTCATCCTCCTAAATCTTCAGCTTGGCATACTCTCAAACATGGCAGCCTTTCAAGTTGAAATTCTGTTCAGGGGTGACTGGTGCTAAAAGTGCCAGTCTAATGTTTGTACTTAACCAAGACTGCATCATCTCAGCTAGCGTACCTTTCCAACTTTTTACAACTTGATTTTACTTCTTTTCTTTTTACAACACTTCAATCTTGGAGTCTTATGTAACTTATAACCTTGCCAATAAATACAATGATACAATATTTCATAGAATTTAACTTAAATTCACACATTTATTCAATGAGAATCCCTTTTCAATCAACAATGCAGGCAGCTTTAGACACATTTAAAAAAGAATTGTTTCCACAAATGTAGTAGAACCCTAATTTTGATACTGGAATTGTATGGGATATTTTGATATTATTGTCAAACTAATTTAACAAATTCTTTCCAAACACCTCCTCTACTTAATATCTTAATATGGCTACCAATGCAATGATTACTGACGACTTTTGTATACCTAGAGATAATGGCCTGTGTAATAACCCTCCAGAGACCAGAACAACCAAAAGTGGCTTGCGCCAAAATCCACATTGGTGTTTGACAAGGTGCGTATATCCAAAAAGGTAACACAGGTACATTCATTTAAAGGCATGTGTAAGGTGATGCCCTCAATCAAAAATGTTACGTTTCCTGCACTTTCAAGCATTTCAAAGAAACAAATTGTAAATTTCTGACATTTTCACTGGAAATGGTGTGTTTTAAAATTGCAGAAATTAAAGAATTTCTGGATGTATGGTGATGATTATTGTAATCTTGGTCTCTAAAGGGCTAAAGTTGATTTCAATAAACATGAAGTTCCCTTTTAAAGGGCATTAATTACATCAGCCGCCGGTTTCACAAAACTTTCCGCAACTGTTATTACGTAATTTGTGCACCACTCACACAATCAATCTTGCGCAAGTGGACTTACGCAGCTGTGTAAAGTTTTGTGAAACTGGCTGCGGTATCACTAAATTCTTTTCATGTTGTAATGTACAGTAGATTCAGCTGCATAATTTGGCACTACATTCTCACTGTTGCAAACTCAAGACTAACCATGACATCATCAAGGACTAACAATTCTAAAGTGGAAATGAAAAGAATTCCGTCTTCATGCTAACCATAATAGCGGTCTTAAAGTCATTACATTTTGTACTATAAATTTGAGTGGGACAGAACAGACCATTCAAGAGCAAGATTTAGAAAAATTTTGGTGGGTTTAGGCAAATTGGGCAAGTACACTTGTAGTCATATTCCAGAGACGGTGAAAATGTTTATTCCGAAATTGGATGTAATCCATGTACTCAGCATTACATATATACAGCATAACCTGGTAATCCATGTTTAAGTTGGAAAATAGCACACTTCAAAACAAAACATCATGAAGTATTATGAGTATACAGGTTATGTGGGGAAAACTGTTTGGAAATCATGCTGTATTACAATCATGGTTATATGGTAATTAGTACTTAGTCAATGCATAGACTCAACTACTTGTTTGTGTAACACGTGAGTGGAATATGGGAAAGTATAGCACTTCTGCATCCCATAGCCAACGAGGCTGAAGACTTAGTTGGATATTGGATGCAGACGCGCTATATTTTCCGTATTCCACGAGAGCGGGTGTGATAACCAAACCATCTTCAAGCAAACTTGACGCACAATACACTTGTTAGAACAGCGCGTTACAACAGGGTGTGATATGGGCCATTCAATATAGGTATATATCACTCTTGTTGCTATGGATTGACCAATCAGAAGCGGGGATTCAAGTTTGCTTGAAGACATTAAGCCTTTTCACACTATCAACCTCCAATCTGTGCCACACGCTACACGGTTCCAATCTGTGCTGATTTAAAATTTCAACTCGGTTCAATTCTATTATGCTTTCACACTCCCAGACATGAAACCAGTTCATTTACTACATGTGTAATTCTCCACACGGGTTAAAAACCATCAACCCACCTCTTGAGCAGGGTTGGTTTCGATACGGATCAAGCGCTCTACACAGGTCAATGCCGGATTGAAATGTTGTAGTGTGGAAAGGTCAAACTTACACAGGTCCAACCGATATACAACACAGACATTTTTCAAAGTGTGAAAAGGCCTGTTGTCTAAGTGAAGTTTGATAGTAGATTTGAATCTTCAATTCTGTTGGATTTGGAGTAGGGTCTGCACTGGCAAAATAAACATGCTCAGCATGGGACCAGGCATAACCATAATCCGACTCCAAGAGTTGTGTGTTGAGGAGTTACTGATGGTGTTAGACTTTGTTCATGTATGAAAGAACACTACCAAAACAACCCTGAGGTAGTTTAGGGTTTAAACTTTGGAAAAAACCATCACTGATGCAATAAGTTACTACTAAGTGGACATGAGACTCAAACAGCAAAGAAACCTCTTGCTAACTTGTAAAAAGACCGCCCAATGGTGTAATCACCAATGTCTACCAAGACCACACAATCAAACACGCTATGCTTATCTTCTAACATGCTGGTTGGGGCATGCTAGGCTGGATTAAGGAAGCTTACGCACAATTGGCTACTTCTTTGTGTAAAGACAGAGTTAGCACATCCGTCTAGTGATCTACTGTATTATACATTCTTGTAATCAAAGCTCAACCAAACTCATAGTATTTTTAAAATACCGAAATATTTAACTTTGCCATTCGTCAATTTTTACTACAAAATGATTCCTTCATTTTAATATTCAATTTTCATATATCTATGGGGCAGGGAAACCAGACCAGTACATTCATTTTAAAATGTATTATAGTATTGCATTTCAACATCTTCCTGTTCTCCAACTTAACAATTCACCTGGGGGCGTTATTCACCTATGAAATCCTGGGATGTGGTAAAGACCCCTTTGCAAATGATGGCATTATAAAGTTAAAGGCCATGTGTTGATAGGAACATTTCAAAAGGCTTCTGACAGACTTTGGTAGAATCTAAAGGGTAACCAGTAGCTGCGACCTCACTTGACCTCATCAATGAGGGTCTATCACAGGGTTCCATATAACACTATGGGATCAATATTGATGAGGTACAATCGTGTTACCAGTTACCCTTTAGAGTTAAGCCTATAAATTACTATGGCTGTGAGGTTGCAGAAGAAATGTCTAAAGACCTCTATCTCACTTCTGCCATTTTTAACAGTCACGCTCTTTGTCCACAACAATTACCATGAATACTGATTACCATTATACCAAACGGGGGCCAGACTATTTTCCCTCAAAGCCTCAGTTTGGTTCCCTTATTCTGATTGGAAGAACATGGCTGTATCTTGATTAAAGTCATTGTGCTGTTGCCACAAATTTGAAAATGGTTTTACGGTGAATTTTAATTGCCTCCTGAAGTAGTAGATTGGGTAGCTTCAGTATGTAACTCATTTGAAAGGGGTTTACAAGAATCGTTCCTCTACATCCTTCACTTGGTGACCTCATGCATGGCATGGGCCAAGTAAGCGTTGTTCTTAGATGAGATACCCGCGACGGAGATCCGACCGTCCTTCGTCAGGTAGACCGAGAAATCCTTGATGATTCTCTCCACCTGAAAAGCAAGTAATAAATAGCACTCTGCACTAATGCTAAAAATAGGTAACCGGGAGTGCCAGGATCTCAGACAACGTGTCAAATTTCAATGACAGACGGGTACATTGATCGAACATACAATACACGCTGTATACTGTACTACTGCGGTCTGACGCGCCGATGCGGTAATTGCGTGAGAGGTGGAATGTTTGTCTGACATCCGGGTATTTTTACGCAAAAGTGAAATCATTAGTGCCGAGTGCTATTGCATGCAGCCCAAACAAATACACCAACAGACTGTTCCATTGAGCCCTGCCAAAGGCCCCCTAGTGGCAACCTTGGTGGACCAACCCACATGCCCCCACCCCATCCCTGGCACGATTCTGCCATCTTTGCCTGGTGGATAGTGTGTTGTACAAACCAAACATTTCATTCTGCCCCGCGCTACAGCAAATAGACACGACACAGCAAATCCAAATGGTAAAAACTTGTTTACATTTGGTAATGGGACATTAATGTGATTGGACTTTTGTCAAATGTTTGGCTGCACAGTTAGGTTCTGATTTGTCAATGCACTAAGTCGCCGAGCTCTATTGACCTACGTGACTGTTCAATTTAAGTCATTCTGATAAGACAACCCATATTACCGAAGTTAAACTTCATCGAGACACCAATACTCTGTTGTCATAGGGGGTTACAGTGTAACAAGCAGACCTGTGTGTTGAGAGAGTTGCGACATTGGGGACCAATTTTCCCTGATCACGTGGTTGTTGGACGCCACTTTCGTTCAAAATGCTGCACAACCTAATGTGCAGTCAAGTTGGGCACACATTTGTGGTCAACCAAAAATGGCTTCTAATCGCACGTTGTCGCAACTCTCTTAGTATACTGCTTTGGTGAAAAGTGAAGGAATTCTTAAGCATATAAACTTAATGTACCAAACATTTTCTTCAAGAGTCGTATCAAACAACATTGTCATGTTGCAGAATGAAGAGCTAGCTGCATTTTGCTGCCAAAGGAATAGACCTGATCCTAATCTGAATGATTGGACACCAATGTTGCTTCATACTTGTCAGCAAACATGTTAATAATAGATTATGACTGGTTATGCCTACATTTCGCACCACAAACTGACGTATGTTGCTCTAGCAGCCAAACTTCAGTGTTTGGAGAAAATCACGGTTGAAGTTGAACTATTTTTTAAACTGCTTAATATTTTTTTAAATGTTTTTTAACACCAAAATAAAGCTGACTTCTTTATTCGTACAAAACTGTCAAAGTGTTTTCAATCAAGCAACTGTTTTGATGAGTTATTTATTTATAAACACATACATGTACATCACTTCTTGAAAATGAAAAAACGAGACAAACATGTAAAGCGCTGTGTACAAACCAATGCATATCAAGATACGCTAAACTTAAACAGGTCAACAAATACGCCACTTCATGAAATCGCACAAGTCGTCCTGCTCGTGTTTGGCACTGTGCCAGAGCTATGTATTTCAATGAAGAAAGTGGTGTAAAAGGCACAATGGCAAATCTAGAGCAAGTTCGGTCAAGAACCGATGTTTAACTAGTGGTTGAATAGTGAGTGTATGCACATGTCATGTCAACGCGACCATGAGAAAACGGCAAAATCAACGTTATAACTTCTCTGATAACTGGTCCCCTCTGCACTGTGCTTATGCAATGACTATTGGTAGCTTTTGCAGAACAGCAGAAAGAACTGACAAGCAATATTTCTCCACAAAAAACTATGAAAAAAAAAATTAACCTGGAAAACTGGCTACGAATAAAATGTGCCACAACATTCTTTATTGACATAACCTCACTGAGGGCTGGGGAGTCGTCATGTGGGTTCAAATCCAAATCATGACAATTGTGTACTTGAGCAAGAAAAAATAATCGTAATGGGAGACTTTGCAACAATAGGTGGCAGCAGACTTATCAGGTAAATTGTCACTGGTTACGTAGTTATGTTGTGAGCTTAGTGCACATTTCCGAGATCAATAAATATACCTGGTAAGTCTGCTGCTGCCTAGTGTCCTCAAAAGTCTCCCACTACTTCTCGCCATACAGAAGTGAATGGCCACCTTCGAGGGTAAAGATGTGTTACTGCATAGTTTGGGCTGATGGGGCTGCATACTCCTAATGAGTTGGGATAGTGTAATATGCCATGGTACATTGGTTTGACAGGTCCCAACAAATGTGAGGGGGGTGGTAATTTTTTATGGGGCGTGGGAGTAAAAGGGTATGCCTTCCTAAAATGAACATGATCATACCTGGTCTGGTTTGAGTCCAGTGAAGCAGAACATGCCGATCTGATCAGTGATGTGTGACCAGTCCCGTGTAGATCCTTCCTTCTTCAGGTTAGCCACCAGCTGGTCTCTCATTGTGATGATACGTCCAGACATCAGCTCTAACTCCTTCTTCCTGAAAGTTAAATGAATGAACGACTTTTAGCTAATTAACCCCGACTGCTCTCTGTAACATTTTTCAGCAAGTTGACCAACCATTTGAAATTACATTACTGACATTCAGATCCTTGCCATTTGATTGGTGGAACTTGCATCACATGACATTCACTATTACTCCCATACTCATCGGCGATCAATAAGTCCTACTTGCCCGTGGGGAACAGTATTTCCCATTCAACAGTTAGGATCATCCTTGTTCCCAATGTTTTTAAGCAGTAGGGCGCCACTGCTAAAACAAAGGAGCACCTGTGCAAAAGGTTGTAATATTATCACACCCCGCGTATTGCCCATGTTCTACTATTCTAACTTTTTTTTCATTAAAGATATTTATTAACGGGAATAACAGTGCGAGGACTGGGTTAAACAGGATTTGAAAGAAGCTATTGTTTAAACTCTTAAATAACCAAAAAAATCTCTGGACAGAAACATGAACTTACCATTCTACATTTAGGTCTGGCGTATTCAGAATAGTACTTGCAATTCTTGCCCCATGGGCCGGTGGGTTGGAGTACATGGGCCTGATGATGATCTTGATCTGAGATTCACAGCGTTTGGCCTCCTCAGCATCCGAACAAACCAGGCTGAATGCACCAACTCTCTGACCGTACAGTCCCATGTTCTTGGCGTAGGATTGGGCGAGGGCCACCGTGTGACCCTCGTCCAGAAAGTGCCTGAGAGCCCAGGCGTCTTTGGCCAGGTCCCCGCTGGCGAAGCCCTGGTACGCCATGTCAAAGAAGGGGAACAGCTGCCTTTCCTGTTGGAAATACATTGGTACAGTTTTATTCAAGATATTTGAATGTATGTCTTGACAAAAAGATATTTGAATTTAATACTTTTTTACGTTTTGAGCTAAAAGTGCTTTTTAAAACTCTAAAACTTTAAGAGACTTTGTTTTTATATATCAATATGTCTACAAGCCCACACACTTATGCAAATTCTGCAACATTTTTTTGTGAAAAGTCCTGAAAAAATATCCAATAAAAGTATAGAAAGTTGTCACTTCACAATATGACCTATACTTTGAACTTTTTTATGGCGATTTGGAGATCCTAAATAGATCATCCCTGCAGATTTTTGAGGCTTCTATGTGCATAAATTAATGCCATTCTGTTTTTACTTAAAACAAAAACTTATTGTCAAGAAAATATACATGATAGTGAATGGATTGGTGAAAATTTGGCTTTTGATCATGAATATGTACGAGGTATAGTCACATTTAATAACATTTTACAAACAGCTTTCTGCAATCAGTTTTGAAGTCTTACCTTGATTAGTTTTCCCATTTCTTTCCATTGCTCTGGCTGAGGGAAAAGGATCACAAATATGAAATTAACAGTAAACCAAAAAACATTGGTTTTCAATCAACTAGATTTTAAGGCAAAAAGTATGTTACATTAATGATTACTGTTAATCATCTGTAGTGCGGAGTGGGATTTTATTCATTTATTTTAAAGTAATTTATTTGAAAAAACTAAAGTTGTTCCCAATGAAATTTACACTTCAACTGACAAAAAACAAATTAATAAATATTTGTAATTGTAGTGTAAATTTCATTAGGAACAACTTTACTTATTCAAATAAATTACTTTCAAATAAATTAATAAAAATCCAATCCGCACTACAGATGATTCACAAGAAAGAAGCGAAAATTTGGATTTTTTATAAGCAGACAAAATAATCAAACAGACTCTTTAGCAGGATCGTCCTGTGGCTGTCTAGAATCTAGAAAGTTCAGTACATGCAGGATTTTGATCATCTTTGTGCTTGTTTCACAAAAACCAATGCAAGACAATGGCAAGTCCAACCCCTAAAATGATACACCAGTAGGAGGTTACATCAATTGCAAAGAGTCTTAACAAATAGGCCTTGATCTTAACCGAGGCCACCAAGGCCATTGGCCTCATGCCCTATAAATTAACGAATTGGTCTTAAAAAAAAACAAATGTACGTTGAGCTCTTTCAAAAAGCTAGCAAATTATAAAAATGTCCAAGCTCATCAGTCAGCTTACCTTAGGGTCCACACCTGTCGGATTGTGAGCGCAGGCATGCAAGATGATGATGGACTTCTCTGGGATTTTCTGTGGATTAAGAAAATACTCTCAACTCAAAAAGGCAGTCCAGAAAACCCCAGTGTTTCCTTTCAAATTCCTCACAACAAAACAATTTAATAAAGTTTCAGACCTTTCACAAAATTATTACACATCTGGACCCAACGTTCAACCTGACACGTATGTGTTAAATGAACAAGACACTTAATCTTGAGGAAAACACTCCTCCAACTTGATCCTGGCTTTTTCCAAAGTTTTAAGATATTACCAATGGTATTATTGTTTTGTGTAGAATACTGTTGTTGAAATGAAACTTAACAAACAAGTGGTGATATTAGCAACTGGGATTTACAGTTCTCTTTCGAGAAATCTTCCACAAGCCCTCATTGTTCAGAGTGACTCAGCCGCCCCTCGGCCTTAACCAACCACAGATAATTGGCAGTGATACGCTGGAATCTCACACTTACCTCGGTGCCAAGAACAATGGAAACAATTGCATCAATTTTGTCACCAGTTCGTACCGGGCCAACAAAGCAGGACACTGCGAGCGCATGGATGTTACACGCTGTTTGAACTCATCCCTCACAGAATGTTCTGAGCAGGTTGACATGTCAACCGCTCCAAACACACAAGTATTACAAATACAATGTTCAGATGAGGCCCACTCGTGTGTTCTTGAAAATTGTGAGTCCTACAATGGCCTCCAACGTTAAGTGGTTAACAAGATTGCTGTACAGCTTCTTCTATTTTAGGGAAACCCATAAGTATACTATTTCTTACCGAAATGTCTTCCATAGCCCCAGCAGCATCAAAGCCACATGTTTCTTTGTCGTAGTACCGATATCCCTGCACATCCAGACCTGCATGCCTGTTGGTGAGAATTTAGAACCGATCAAGATCCACATCATCAAGTGGTCAAGGCAAACTGTGAATACAGCTCACGTGTATTGCACTGAGCGTTCAAGTTGACTTAATTAGTGGTTTCTTCCCTGCCTTTCACCTCTGTGAACCAAGGCTCGAATCACGGACCGGAGCCGTGCTCGTCGATTGGCTTCTCAGTCCCTACCTGACTGCATGGGTTACCCCTGGTTTTCCTCCCACATCTAAAACTGATACTTCTTCATTGCCTTCTCTACACAGATATCTTCAGGCCCAACGGGTTACAGTGGTAGTCACATTTGAGTCACATTGGTTTCATTACCAGAAAGAAAGGTATCATTTTTTCATTTTTTTCATTTAAGACATTTATTTCCATTTCAACAAAGAGAAAACGTCATAACAATCACAGAGAAAAGTAAATGGATAAGTGGAAATGGGGGCATAGCCAAAAAAGCCAAGGCTTGTAGTAGGTATGCCCGTACAGACAAGGACTAACAATAACAAATACAGTGGAGAGCTTTTAAAAATATAGCTAAGAGTAGATTCTATGTAAACTAGAGTAGACTCTATGTAAACTTAAAAGGTATAATAATAGACCGATCCATTAAGCCCCGCCTACTAACCTATTAACCAATCACAGCCTTGACAGCGCCACTGAAAGTCAGACAAAAGTCCGACACATTAAAATCCCATTAGAAAAGTAAACAAACCGCCGCCATTGTTCTGACACACAACAGCACACACAACTGTACTAGCTTTTGTTTTGTTTTAAATTTTCGTATTTCTGGTGGTGCAAATCCCACAGTGGTCCTTGTACAGTCGTGTAAAAGTGGTTTAACAGAACCACCGCTGCGATCATGGCAAGAAAGTCACACCATGCGCTGTTGCTAGGCAGCTGCTAAGGTAGGCGGGGCTGAATGGATCGGTCTATTAACCTGTTACTTCTGTTTCCTCCACTAATACAAGGTATTGTTTTTTTCCATACCCCCTCATCTTTACAAAGCCACAAATGGAGCAAAGCTCATACTGCTGTCAGCTTCTGAAGGGTGGGTAGGTGTACTGCATTATTAAAACACTAACCATACATCATAGAAATAGATCGACTGAACGGACTGTCCAACACCATTATGGTAACACAACACCCGAGCTGTTTGAATCTGGTTATCAGTTATGGTTGAATGCTATTTGATTTTAAAGGTAGAATACAGGATTGGTATTCATCCAAAATATTAGTATCAATCTAAATGCTTACAGATTATGAAGTTCATACCAGTACAAATCTTCCATAGAAATATTCCTGTCTAAATACTGTCAAAGTCGAGAAAATAGAATTTGAAGACCTGATTTTAATTTTGGTTGTAACAAAATCAAAATTAAGGACATTGTGTTTACATGCTAAAAGGTGTGCAGGGTTTTTCACTATTTTCTCCAGACTCGGGCGACGGATTGAGCCCAAATTTTCACAGGCTCATTTTTCATGTATTTTTTTGAACCACACAAAGTAAGAACACTGCAATATCAGCTTTACCAATCCTCTAAATACCAAATACTAAACCACAAGGCAAACTGACAGGGTAAATTTAAATTTTTTTAGGGGGTGAACAAAGAAAAATTTACGAGAATGGAATTTCAACCTGCGACCTCCCGATAAACGCGCCAGTGCTCTCCAACTGAGCTATCCAGCCCTAGTGTTGGTGGTCTCCCTATTTAGTGTTGGTGGTCTCCCTATTTTGTCAATATCCTTGTTCGGGGCTTCCAGTCACCACCCGTACAGCCTGAAACTGCCGTATAACAAGATATCATACCCATGTTTACAATACTAGCTAGCTCTATGGATATAACCTGGCAAGCAGCAGTGCAGGAATCAACTTAAGGGGATGCAACTTCTTCTTTTTTTCAAATATCAAGTAATAAACCACAAGAAAAGCTGACTAAGTAACTTTCATTCAATTTTGGGGTGAACAAAGAAAAATTGACTGGATTGATTTTAATGAGGAGATCAGTTTTCAAGCACTAATGTTCATCCCTGAACTATACTTACTTAAAGAGGGGAGTATGGTTACCCCAGGAAGGTGTCGGGAGATACACGGTTTTGTTGCCAGGGAAGAACTTGGCTAGATAGTTTGCCCCGATGCGAAGAGAACCGGTCCCAGACAGACCTTGGACTGTCACATTCTAGGGGTGAAGAAAACAGTAAATTTGTTGAACAATTAGTGACAAAAATTTGGTGTTAAAGGTAGTCAAAAGATTTACAAGGTAGGCCTAATAACTGCAAAGCTATTACTAATAAGTTCTTTCAGGATCACTGGTTGCATTTAACATCAAGTTGAAATTCTAGATTGTTATGCCTTTTTACTCAGGTTGTATTCCTTCCACTGGGATTATGGCCAGCTAATTTTTTGTTGTTGCAAATTTACACCTCATGATCCCACATATATTTCCAATCATACTTAACTGGAAAAAAATGAGTAATTTCCTTAAATAAAGTTAAAAAGATCTAACATGTAAATTAGCCAGCACTTTTAATAGCGTCTCATTATAGCTAAAAGTTCCACACACAAAATTGATCGCAAGATACAGTACAAACATTCTTGATAGACACATCAAACAAAACCATTAAGTCCGGCAATTCATTGTTGAAAGGGCACTTCAAATAGGAAAATCTTGAAGCCTACATTTTTTTTATTTTTTTTTATTTTTTTTTTATGGAAATCGCCAGACACACAAGGCCAGTAAGCCACTCGAGGTGTGGGCTACAAATCAACGGTTTTATCCAGGGGCCGTTGCCACCTACTCCTGGGGCTGAAACAGGGTAACCCCCTTTACAGTCCGTAAGGATGTAGGCTTAGGTATCATCTATCAGAAGCCTGGCTGGTAGAGCAGAAGGCTCTACCTCCCCAACTTTTACGGAGCAATTATGGTTAAGTGCCTTGCTCAAGGACACAAGTGTCATGACCGGGACTCGAGCCCACACACTGATGACTCAGCCACCAGAGTTTGAGTCCAACGCACTAACCACCATGACCACTCGGCCACGACACGCCACATATGTATGGAATCATTTTGAAGGGGCACCAATGCCAAGATATGTGCAGTGGACACCATCAATGTGTGTCTGGCTCAAAGATTATAGAGTGCCGTTGGCGCAAGATGGGGAACTCTGGCTGAATTGTGAAATCTCACTGGATGCCATTTCGGCAAGTGACCCTATGATACAACACTGATACGTGCGGATCAGTGTAGACAATGACAATTGCTATCAATGGGAAACACAGGCATTCACTTGCCGAAATGGCGCCCGAGCGTATTTCACTTTCCAACAGTAGATAAAGGCCCAGTTCCCCATCTTATGCCTATGGCTGTCTATGATCTCTGGTCTGGCTTAACTCTAGTGACTCAGGTTGGCCTAGTGGTATCTTGCCCTGCCTTTCAGTTTCACCTCTGTGGACCCCAGTTTGAAACCCCTTGGACAGTGCCTAGTCTGTGGATTGTTTTTTCAGTCCCTGGCTATTACACAGGTGTTCCCGATTCGGGGTTTTTGTCAAACATCTTCATTGTCCTCTTTACACAGGTATCTTTAGACCTTTGTGTTTCAGCTCTTGACACTGTTGAGGATCCCTTGGTTTCATTATTCAAAATAAAAATAAATAAAATCAACTCTTAATTCTTACCCTTCCACTGCTAATGACCTCACTGTCATCTCCAAAGGCAAGCTTAGCCGATGCTTTCGTCAGGTCAGCAAGCCCTGTGATACCGAGGTACTCATGGTCAAGATTGCTGGCTGCTAGTGTTGCTTCAGCCTGTTATCACAGAGAAGAAGAGCTGGTCAGAGCAAAACCAAGTGAACTGAGGCTCTTTTCAAGACCACGGCTTCAACTTGGGCTCTGGCTTAGTCTCTGGCTAGGGCTACATCAGTAACTTTGAAATTGTACACCTTTGGTACCGGACTTCAAACAGACAGACGGTGCCTAAGCCGGAGTCGAAGCCTGAACCATGGTTTCCAAAATGGCCCAAGAGGTTTGGACCGACACATTTGTAATCACAGGGTTATCGGTTAACAACTCCACAGTTGACAGCAGACTTCATATAAAACTTTGGCATCAACTATTGCCAGATTGTGAAGTCCCACTCTTTGATGTTGCCGCTTTAGCCAAAGGCCACAGCCATAGCCTTCTCATTTTTTCTCCTCCAGCCAGAAGGGAGGGTTAACCAGTTGCCACCGGGATTCTTCCATTTTTTCCCCTCCAGGCTGTTGGGATTATTTTCTCGGAATTGCCGAAATCATTTTTCTTTGAGAGTACCTCTGGCACAAAGAAACCTTGACTTGACAAAGCCAAGAGAACAAAGATTCTCTTTAATGCACCTTGATTTTTGTTTTCTTTGTCGAGAAAATGTCAAATTCACCCACCATGAATTGCAAAACCTCGGCTGTGTGCCAAGGCCTATGACTGGTACTAAATCCAAGGCTGGATTCCCGGCTCACTCTGACTTACCTCCATTGAGCCCAAATACAATGAATGAACAATGGTGGAAGCCTCTCTACGTCTTGTAATTCTCTTCTTGGAAGAAAAGGACAAGGGTCTGGAATTGGGGATTACATAATAACGCCTGCATAATAGCAAAAAATTGGCGAAATATTCACCGCCATGTGTCCTATTTGTATGGATGCTCTGTGCAGGCTCAGCAGTGGAATGTCTGGGCGACCTTTGTTCCGGTATTCTGTTTTTCAACGTCACCTAAAAATTATGTTCATGGTTACACATCAGCCGGCGCCAACTGGTTAAATTTGAATTCCTTCAACATCCAGGTACCATAATGCTGTATATTGGGTAATCATGTTTTGGGTATTACCTTTCTTACTGATGAGAGAACAAATGGTTTACCCTCATCATCCCTGTATGCTCCAACACCCAGATTCATCTTGTTAGGGTTGGTGTCACGCTTGAATGCCTCGGTGACTCCGAGAATGGGGTCAGGTGGGCCCATTTCCACATGGGGCCACCAGCTGAAATTGAAAAATTACAAGACAGTTAATAAAAGGTAACCAATAAATACTATTAAAATCGTTGAGGAAAATTTGTTATTAATTCATTATTCGATATTTCTAACCCTTAACAAAATACACGCCAATTAATAAACGGCCATCTCAACTGTCCCAGGTTTTCTCTAGGGCTTCAAAATGGTGCAGTCCACATATGATACACCCCAGTTTGGGGAATTGGCTGGATGGAAAATAAGGACAAGACTGAAGTGAAAGCACTCTTTATCAGCCAACTTTTCGGGACTAAATGTATTTCATTACGAGACGAAAATATTCCATTAACAAAATAATGTATTTCATTACGAGACGAAAATATTCCATTAACAAAATAATGTATTTCATTGGCCTTACCAACTCCTATTTTTGTTTTACTAAAAACGGCCAATATTAGTACGATTTAATAAAATAAATGCATATAAAACTTGTTAACTTTAATCACTTGTAAGGTAATGTTTGTTAAACATGTAACTATGCAGATCCAGATGGCATTTATTAGCACAAAGTCAAAGCAGAAACCCGGGGAAGTTTTGAACTAGCCGGGCAAACTTTGACTTGCACAGGTTTCTACTTTGCACAATATACTTAGTGGCAATAATCATAACCCTTGATCCTCCCGAAGGTCACGGACTGTCGGGAGGATAGCGGGTTGTTACTATCAAGAGGATGGCAGGTTGTGACTGTCAAGAGAATGGAGGGTTGTGACTGTCGGAAGGAGGTGAATGAAGGAAGGGTTACGATTATCACAACCAACTCACTTTGTGCTCAACACCAGCACAATGGTTACGATCAACATTTGAAATAAAGGTTGATTGAAATAACAATTCATACAACATGTACAATAAATATTGAATTACGATTTTTAAATTGAAGTTAATATGAGAATGGCCCTCCCCCTTTCAGATCCCATGCCCCCTCCAACTCCATAACTCCTCCCCCTCCTCGGTCGGCGATCCCAGCAAGTTAGTTTCGACAGTTTTCATTAACAAATTTATGGTTATTACACTCATTCCCAACATCAAACATGTCACATACCTTGTTTTAGACGCGGATGTTGTTGCAAATGTCCTTGTGCATTGTTCCCTAAGAACCAGCAGTGATTTTGCTTGGAGTCTGAGTGCCATTTTCCCTGCAGACCGTCCAGAATCTGAGAAAAACTCAACTGTGCTGGTACATCAGTTTATTCGCAATTCGTCTTGCACATCTGGTATCACACCCTGACTTATTGCTACTATTGCAAAGGTTCTTACGGAAAAGCAACACGCACCAAACTTCCCATTCGCGAATAGCCAACTCTAAATTTGCGGCACGCCGTGTGTACGTGATCGGCCGCCTGAAACCGTCGTTGAAAAAGTTGACGGCTGTTTGTTTAAACTTCAAACTATTCAAGATGGCAGCGTCCATGGGAACTCACGCGAGGTTTATTTGCAAGAAAGTTTTGCTCGGGAAACATCTTAAATTATGCAGACATTTTACAAATTCTCAACGGAGATCGGTGTCAAGAGATAATTCGCAATACTGCATTGATTTAGTTAGGTAGGATATCAACGTTTTCTTTTAACTTTTTACAGAGTCAGAGGTTTTTGCACACACACACACACACGCTGCATGCACCATGAAGATGCTCTTACGGCGCGGTCATGGCTGTTTTGACCTCATTGAGGGCGCTTCTTTACATGGGACTCATGACGCATAAGGTCTATAATTTTTGATCTGGAGATCCATTTTTTTCTCTTCGATACTATTAAAAATGATAATAATTAATAGGCCTAATATTTGTTGAGCACAAAGTAGCCCCACATACAAAAAGGCATAAAATAGTGCCAATCCAATACGCTAGATTAGACCCAGTAACTGGGGCGCTGTACTCCTTTTTTGAGATTTTTGACATTATCTGTCGTGCTAGTACAACAGATAATGTCAAAAATCTCAAAAAAGGAGTACAGCGCCCCAGTTACTGGGTCTAACGCTAGATAGATGTGAAGGTGGTCCAGCGTATATTGGCACTATTTATGGGGCTAAGCACAAAGTTGATACCTTTGAGCAAGTTTAATTGCGCGTGCAAGTTTTAAACTTGCCCGGGCCCCACCTCATTAACAAAAAGAGGGACTCCACGGCATATCCAGGCAGGCGAGACTAGCCCAATAAATAGTGCCAATACGCTGGACCGTCTCTGCTTCGAGTCCAGCGTATACTATTGGCACTAGTTCATTATGGGGTTAGCGAGATACTACACTGACTGTCACTGGCATGGCAAGATGAGAAATTTTACATTTTATATCAGAATTACCACACAAAACAAGAATTACAACAATAAGAGCTGAACAAGTTTTGCGATGCGCCCCCTTTCTTCATGTCAAAACTTGATAAAATTATACTGCACAATCTCCTCTAAAAATTGAGCTGTATACAAATTGTGCCTGCTTGAAGTCCAGGCTCTGTGGCTTTTGATGTCACATTCACATGTTACATGATCCATTCACTAATCTAATCTGACCAGATTTTGCCATGTCAGAGAGTTGAAGATTGATCACAGTTTGTGTACTTGAAAGTAAATGTGTGTTTTATTGTTATTTTTTTTGTGTTTTTCACGCACAGGAAAAATGATTATGAGAGTTTTCTTAGTACCCTTCTGCTACCACAAGCAGCTAGATCCTCTGTATTTGCTCTCAGAGGCTTCAATGTTGAAACAGCGACCGTCAACGACACTGTATCGGAAACGCATATAGGCCTAATGAGGATGCAGTTCTGGAAAGATGTCATCACTAAAATTTATGAGGTGTGGTAAAAAAATATAGCTTCCTTACAAAACGTACTGATACTGTAATTGACAAAATATCTCTATTGTTTTGTTTACTTCCATTAAGAACTATGCAGGCCTTGAATTAAGCAATCTAAATAACATGTAAATTGCCCATTTTTTAGCTGGGGAAAATTTCAGTCTCCACTCCGGAAGATGTTTTAACTGTAGTTTAATAATACTATACAGTGGATGATGATGTCGAATGCTATATAGATCTCTTTGCCATTAAGTTCGTAAGCCAGTTGATGGCCAGGTCCTCAGCTCGGTGGAGCACTGTGACGCCACCATTGAGACAGGAGCCTGGGCAGCTGTCCACCATGTGGCGCATCGTCTGGGTCTCGCCACAGTCACAGAGTAGTGAGGAGACATAACCCCACCTGTGGAGGCTGCTGCGGCATAGCCCTGCATCAGTGCAGAACCAGTTCAGGAGGCTCCATTGACCGCGGGGGAGGTCCATACCCGGGGGCTGGCTGTTGGGGTCTGTGACCAGGAACTTGTTCGGGACGTCGGTCTGGTCCCACTGCCTGCGCCACAGGTCCTCTGTAGTTGCCATAACATCCGGGAGATTAGACCAGATTGGGTCTCTAGACTTGAGTCTGGGCCTTGGGTGGAAGTCGATGTCGCTGAGCAGAGGGAGCCCAGGATTGGATCTCATCTGAAGGACCAAATCTCGATGTGGCAATCTCCCTTCGGATGTCTGGAGGTGCGATAAAACTTAGAACTGGGAGCCAGGCGGTCCTTGTACAACGAACGGCACCAGTCATGGTTCTCACGGTGTCATTCAGACTATACAGTTGTTATAGCGCTTTATCACACCCGATGGGCATCATAAAATGCTCATTATGTTTGTGAAGAGCTGCATGTATGTGGGAACTATGAGACCCATTTACAGCACCTTGTAAAGGTTTACATGGACATGTGACACAATTTGCAGCCAAACATGCCAGAAACACCAGATAAGTACTTGTATTTGCATTACACAACACACAGGACCTGCACTTTACGTATCATCCAAAGCCGATATAATTATGGTTAAAAGTGTCTTGTTAAAGGACACAACTGCTGTGACTGGGACCCGAACCCACACTCACCGATAACACCAGAGCTTGAGCCCCGCCCACTAGTTTCATTGGGCTAAGAAGTGATAGGGGCTGGAGATGGTAGCTGGTTAGAACCAAAAGTAACACATGCTCAAAAATGATTTGTTCCTTGTTATTAAGGCCTTCAGGTTGGCTTTGTGGTTTCTTTCCTGCCTTTTACCTCTGGACCCTCCGGACCCTCTGGACCAGGTCCAAATCCTACTTCCAGAGCCTTGCATGTGGAGTGGGTTTTCAGTCCTTACCTACCTGATGTGTTGGTTCAATCCCATTGGGGTTTTCCTCCCACATCTAAAAAACTGACATTTTTTCATCATTCTCTTCACAGCTATCTTCAGGCCTACGGGTCACAGTGCCAGTCACTTTTGACATTTCCTTGGCTTCGTTGCCAGAAATCAACAATAATAATGTCTTTGGTGTTTATGTTGTTTTTGTTTTATTTGACGTATCAATATTGTTCTGTCCTGTCCGTATGTCTAATCAAAATATATCTAGATTTATTTATGGTCTGTAATTTGATTATTTATTAATGTTTTGTCTTATTGTATCAATCCATCATTATATATAATATTTAGTGGAGTTTATTCATCCATTATTATTGATATCAATCATCTGTTTTGAGTTGATTCAAATACATTGATTTACGTAAAAACAACTATTTAGGCCTACTGTTTTATTCAAACTGTATTCTGTCGAATGTTATTCACTCTAACCTACTTCATTTCCAAGATTCGTTTGAAGTGACGTTTTTGTTAAAGTTGATAAACTTGATATACACTTTGCTATATCTTTTCAGGGAGCCCCTCCGCACCACCCTGTCGCAATGGAGCTGTACAGAGCTGTCCACAAGCACAAACTTTCCAAGAGGTGGCTGATGAGAATCGTTGAAGCCAGAGTGAGTATGGCATTTGTGGTGGCGCTTCATAAAATGTTTGTCTCAAGAACATTGAACCGTCATTTTGTGTTTTACATTAAGGTAATTCTCTTTATTCTTTCTCTTTATTTTTTTATGATGTATGTCACTTATTTTTTTGTTTAATTTCTAGTTTCATTCAGATGAATTTTTGTTTTGTTTTTTCCTTTACTGTAAAGCACCTGGGAGCAATTATTTTTGTTTTCATTACTTTATTTCAGGAACAATCCCTGAATGCCAAAACATTTCAGAGTGTTGAAGATCTTGAGAACTACGCAGAAAACACGGCTTCGTCGCTGCTATATCTCACACTGGAAGCATTAGGTAAATATAGACACAGTATAAAATGTCCATCAGCTGTAATAAGTCATTTGTAAGTTAGGTTTGAATGATGTCTGGTACAACACCTTGCCCAATCACAAGTGAATGCTCAATTTGAATTCCTCAGACTAAATCCAGTGTGGTTATATCACATGGTTTGGGGGCAAGCTTCTGTATAGCTACATAAAGAGAATACGAACACCCATACACAATAAAATACCTTACCTTGATATTCCTTGAAGCACTACGTCTCCAACTTCACTGATGAGAGTGTGGCACGTTCTGGGGGCTTTGTAGCTCACTATAAACCCATGTGTGACAGTTCGGTTTTGAAGCTCAGGAATTTAGGGGCAGAGACCACACTCTGTGGTACCTGGTTCCATGGACATACATCTCTCTATCTGAAGTTTTTTTTTTCCGGATGTCTAAGTTGGATTTTAATTTGGCGACTTTATCACCTGTCACAATATGAGCCTTAAAAACAGTCAAAATTTCTACATTTACGCACTCCCCCCCTCCCCCCACAGGATGTTCATGTAGTGGTGTAAAGAGTTTGTAAACCTTGTGGAATTAAGGGCATTTTATTTCAAATTTCGTCAGGAATTCTGGTCATTTTTGTACAATAATTACCACCTCTCCACTACAGGAGTGAAAGATGTGAATGCAGACCATGCAGCGAGCCACATTGGTAAAGCACAGGGCATAGTAACACTCCTCAGGGCTACACCATACCACATCAGTAAACAACAAGTAATGCTTCCTATGGACCTAACCATCAAGGTACCAGATCATTTGTCAAACCTCTGGGTGTAAATCTTTTAAAGGTAGGGTCTCACTTTGGTCATGACCCCGAAACAAAATTGTGTAATTTTTATCAAAAAGCCTACTTGTTATAAAGATGGTAATGGCAGTAAGCATCCTGCGAAAATATTTCATCGGAAGTGATTAGAAATCAATAAAAGTATGTTGAAAAATTTTAATCTCCAAAGATCGCCTGCAGGCGACATTCTTAAATTTATTATTAATAGCTCTCGCGAACTGGTTGCAGACTGGCTGATGTGACCTCGTGTATTTGATTACACACTGGCTGAAATGCAGTTGGTACCCGCTGTGAACGAAAAACCACAGTGACTTTTCATCTCGCTAAAAATGGATTTGACGTTCTTGATGAAAATACCATAACAGTTTTTTACTGTTTTCTCAACAAGAAGGCACTGTATTCAACTGGAACTTTCACAGGTTACTTTTGTTGGATCTTTCTTGATAATTTTGCCTATAAATCAGCATTTCGTTGACAAAACCAATTGCTGACCCTACCCTTAAGTGGAAGAGGTTTTAATCCATGTGTTAACTTTCTCCACGTGACTTTCCCCACTTTTCCTGTACATATACAAATAATTTTAAACATTAACCCTAACCCCCTAAGCATTTTTACTAGGAGACCTCCTCAACCCATCATACACCAACAGTACACTTGTGGGGCCAGTACACAACCCATCATACTCCCGCAGTACACATATGGGGACAGTACACAACCCATCCTACTCCAACAGGCCTTGTGCTGTTTGGTTTTGGCTGACTGGGTATGTTATGACATGGGTATAGCTTGATTATTTGAGAAGTATTGTACCAAGCCCATCAATATCCAACAATACAGTTTGCATACCATAGTACTTTCCACACTCAGCCAAAGTCCAACACTAGTCCCCTGAACCATTGGTACTCAACCAGGTCCAGCCATAGTCCAACAGCAGAGACAAGATTCACAGAACTCAACCATCCAAAGTCCAACAATACCCCCTGTTGGATTTTGACTGACCTGGGGTGGTTAGGGTTCAAACATTTATCAAGGTTTTATCAGTCATGTAGTGTTTTGTTTTATGTGTGACAATTTGTCATTTTCCCCTCTTTTTTGATAAATTTTAAATTACTTCCTTGGTTGGTGGGGGTAATTATGTGTTTGTTTGACTGGTTTTGTCTCTGTGTCACTTTATTACTTGACCCTTACCCTCCCAAATCCTTCTATATCCTCCTTGCTTAAATGAGGGATTCAGAAGGACTGAGGATTGTAGGCCCAAATAACAATTGCTTATCATTGGGTCAGGCATTCCAATCTTATGTGAAGTCCAAACAATTTGGTTTGGAGTGACATAGGAGAAGATATTCTTGAATGTTTTCTAAAGTGTTTGTAAGCTTATTTTGGTCTTTGCCTTTTGCATTGTAGGCCTACCCATTTTAATTTAGCTTTATAATTATAGTATTTTTGTTAAAGATTTTTAACATTTCTGTTTTCATGAACGTGTGTAAATTTTGATTAATTCTGCCCTGGAACTATGTTATCTTTGACGCAATATTTCAAAATCTCTCTATCTGACTGTCTAGTTATTCCAACCGGTTTACATTTTTCCGTTTTTCCTTGTCAGCATGATATATCACATGAGGCAATACTGAGACGAAGTACCAAGCAACCTATGAAGGATGTGATTTATGATATAGCAAGTGCAGCTCATGTCCATCTGGAAAAGGTAGGTTTTGTCCAATCACTTTTTTCCAGTGTTTGTAGGACTGCCACAAAATACAGGGCTGGAAATACCAACTAGATCACTGGCCAGAGTCCATTAATGTGAGAATTGGGCCAGTAACCCCACAACCGAACAAATCCAGCAGTCCAAGGTTTTCCAAAAACTTACTTTTGAAGATTTGATGTACACTTAGGTGTTTCAAATCTAAACGTCCTGCTAAAAGTTCAGCAAATAGTGGATGCATACGAGTGCACTGTAGCAGAATATAATCATGAGATGAAATCTGGACTGTTCCATTTCATGAGTCGAAGCTGAGTGAAATGAAAGTTCACTTCACCAAGTGGAATGCATGCAATATTTGTTTATATAATCGCATATGTGAAATGTTTTAATAGACATGAAAACTTGTTCACCTCATACTCTGAAATTCTAAACAACATGGACAACTCCATGTAGACACCAACCTTGTCCACCGTGACACACCCTTGCCTCGTTTTAACAAACAGGAGGAGAACGGTTATTTTGGAAACGATGCTAAAAGCGTCCAATAACTATCCATATTGGACTCCAGTATTAAGTTTTGGAGCGTCCAATCAAATTACAAGGATCTGTGCACGTGGTATATAAAACAAAATATACATCTAAGGTCTGGGGAACAAATGTTCCTGGTCCAGTGAATATAAAAGAAAGCAAAGAAATATTTAGGTCTTGTGGTTCCAGTGAAAGTGCAGAGCTACAAGACCTCTTGTTTAGTGGGGATTTTCTGGAGTCGATACCCTGTGAGATATAGGGGGAAATTGGAGTACAGACCTTACCATTTAAATATCTGAATATGATTCAAACAGGATCACGATGATTTTGTTCCTTTGGAGAGAACCTTTAATATTCTACATGTTTATTACACAAGCTAGCTAATGATATATGCTAATTGAAATTATATTTTTTTAATGTATTTGAAAAAAAAGACAATTTCATACATCGTATATTTTAATTTGAACATTAATGTGGGTGTATATACAGCGTTTGTTTTATGATCAATCATTTGTAGAGTAAGGTGAGGAATTTATGTTTAGCCTAAAGTAAACTTTCTTGGAGTGGCAACCAAGAACAGGGAAAAGGCAGACAAAGAAGATGGAGAGATGACATAAGATCTTATGCAGGAAGAGTAGGGACAAGAACAGAAAGGATGAACGGCGTTTTCATGAGGGCTACATCCCACACTGGATGGACACAGCCTAAACTCATTCATTCATTCATACTTTCTTGATGGCCAAAAGGAACTGTTTTAGGATAAACCTCAGCAAACCAAAAGATTTTTTTTTTAAAGAGGTTTCGGGGCATTATGCTAGATAAAACCCTGGTTCCACTCGAAGGGTTGTAAAAGTTTCTTTGCAATCTTTGCAGGCAAGATCCTTCAAGTCCAGCGTACCCAAAGAGGCATTCCCTGCCTTCCTACTCACAGCAGCAACCGAGGCTTTCCTTAGGCGTATACAGAAAATGAACTTTGACATCTTCCATAAAAACTGCCTAAAGAAGGAACCTCTAATGCCCGTTCTACTTTGGCTACAAAACAAAAGGAGAAGATACTAAAGACTCCAATACTGTTTGCTATGTGGGTAAGTGATCAGGGGAAATTCCCACATTGAAAAAAAACACAACATTTTTTAGTGTTGTTTGTAACATTCACTCAAATTGAGCTAGGGCAGATATTTGATGTCGAATTTGGAAAGACCCATACGTAACCTGGTAATTTTTTTTCAAAGAAAGACAATCAAATTAGTGTGAAATACCTACCAAAATGGACCCATACTTTCAGAGTGAAATGGGAGTTAACCCTCCTATTCTTAGTAACTATTCACAGCGACTTGTCCAACCATTTTCAATAGGTCCTTTTAAAAGTGGAGGGAAAAAGTTATGTGCCTCTAACCTCACATTAAAACGGTGTAAAATGCCATTGTTTATCAAAATCAAAATTGTCCAATGACGTCACATTTCAAATATATGGGTCCTTACATTTTTGTACAGGAAATTGTTTAGTTCATTCCTGAATTTCGATGATATTCAATCGAAACGGCATTGAAGTTGACCTTTTGACTGACGTAAGAATTCCTCTTTGGAATGTACAGAGTATGTATACAGACCCACATTTGTTGTTGATATCCAATGGCGTCATGTCTCAAATTTCGCACTGAAGGGAGTATCAAGCTATTAACGTGATGTTAGAAACTTGTTTTTTTTTTTTCCCACTTTCATAAGGACTCTATCTATTGGAAAATGAGTGCGTCACAAAACTGAGTTTAACCCAAGAGTACCTTTTAAACCACTCAACTGCACGGATTTGTAAGCACAGAACCAAACTGTGTGCATGTGTGTATCAAGTAGACGGATTCACCACATGATATGGATGATTGAGCTATATAAATGATACGGCAGGAAAAGGCTTTAATGAACTCAGCTGTAACAATCCAATAGACTGATTGCGCGACCTACGTCACGTGACCCCTGTTGGGTTAAAAATGTAAACACACACGTAATCCTCCATAGGAAAGGGTGGTATGGTACACGATGATTAATGCATTTAGTTAATTCGATCGAGGCTTTTTTTGCTCGAAATCTGTGAAACATATCCCAGAGTTTGTACCAAAGACCTTCAAGTGGCTGAATAAGGCCAGTAAGGACAGTTCCAGCAAGTCTTGAAAATTGTAAAAGTACCATATAAATGTGCACAATGTTTACAGTGCGCGACGGAACGTTAGGCCAGACGACCGCGATCACGACACACTTTTCAACACAAAAATTTCAAAGTTTTGAAGCTGAAATGCTCCAAAGAAATTGCTTTCAAAACTGTGTGATTCTTTTGCCTGTTTGAAATTCTGCAAGGCTAGGTGTTAATGCTCATTTTTCCACCATTCTTTACCCTTTTTTTTTACAGTGATTTAGGCCAACATTACAAACAAAATAACAGACGGGTGGCTACATAATAGTCGTTCGACGCCAGTAGTGCATGGCTAAAAAACCTCTTTTTAGTTGAATCCTGTTAAATTGGGAAACAGAGATGTGATTTAAATTAATACCACAACATACTAATTTAAATAAAGGGGCTGATTAACTAATTCATCGCTTAACGAAAGTAAAATGGACTGTTTTCAAACTCACTCTGTGTCACGGCCTATGCTTTTACACATATTTTTTCATCAGCTGTATGACGTCATACCCGATAGGGGGTCACGTGACCGCATGTAAACATTGTCGCGCAATCGGTCTATTGAATAAAAAGTGAAGGCCAAAGTATTCCATTGCATGTACACAGGCGCGGTTCTGGATTGGACAAAAAAAAAGAGGAAAAAAAGGAAGAAGAAGATACATGCTGGAAAGTACTGAATCGTCAATATAAAATTCACATGAATAGTTGATTATCATTTGCATGGTCTTGTCACTACACGCAACTGCATCATGAATTGTATGAATATTTTAGCTTTCCACGTACTTACAAACACATAAAAAATGCGCTGCATATATATGTTGCCTTTCGACTCCCAAAATGAAATAGCGGTGCGAAGGGTCTAGCCCCCCCCCAAAAAAAAAAAACAAAAAACAAACAAAAAACAAAAAAACAACAACAACAACAACAACAAAACAAAACACAAATAAAATAAAAGAATTAACATTTGGCTCCGGAACCGCGCCGGCATGTAGATTACATTTGGATGATAATACATACCGTGGCCATTATTTGATCATCAGTAAACATTCTGGCTTAAGTTACTTTGTCCATTAAAATGTTATGTCACAGTCCAGTGCTTCTTGAGTAGCCAGTTCTTATGGAAGATAGTTCATCAATCCTTAATAATGCAATTAAAGTACCATAAAAACCATATTTTATGTAGCAAGACATTTTAGCATAATGGGTTAAGAGTCTGATAGTTGACAATTTTTGAGCGGCCTGTTTGAAATTATCAAAGCTTTACAAAATAAAGAAATCTGTAAAACATGAAGACCAATAACATAAATCTAACATTAATGGGCAAGAAGAGAGTAGACATTTTAAAATATTAGCTCCTTTGCATCCAACAAGCAGGCGTAATTAATCTATTGCCCATTAAAAACGTCTGCGAGCGCCATCAATATTTATCTGTGCTCATGCAGTTGTGACATTACATTACTGACAGTCTAAAATCTCTTTGTCCGACCAATACAAAATGATATATTGTGTTTGTTTGTTTTCCCCCGACAAATTCTCAAAGTAAGCCTACTTAGCATTACTGCAATCAATCATTCAATCAAAACAAAAGTGCCGGTATCCATAAGCACATGTTTCAAAGGCGCTTTGAAAAAAATATATATATATTCTTACAAAGGTCCGGTTTGGATCGAAAGCTAAGGCCATCAACCCTACTAGTTTTATATAAATATATATATGTATATATCTAAATTACTACATGCGTTAGAGTACATTTAAATTTTTCAGTCTCTTGAAATGTTTGGTGAAGTTTCTGGATGAAGAAAATGAAACGAATCAACCAAGATGAATGAAACAAGACAATGAAAAAAAGATTTTGTTAAGAAATGTTTTGCCAACGTAGAAGGAGATAGGAGTAGAAAGGGAAAACGCAAAAACGTTAGTTTTTCTTTCTTTCTTCTTCTAAAATAAATTGCTTCAAAGGTTGTATATACAGTTAAAGGTTAGACCCACAACCGATGTCAAAATCTCAAAAAAGGAGTACAGTGCCCCAGTTACTGGGTCTAGTTAAAGGTATGACATGATAGGTAAAATCTATCTCCCCCACCCCTCCCCCCCGCCGCCAATGGTAACAGATATTCGGCTGTATACACCTCAGCCCCTGGGATTTACATCTTGTAACATTTACCTTGTAACAATGGTAATTATTAAGAAATAAATTAACCATCTCATCCCTGCACCGCCCGAGGCTGCTGAAAAGAGGTAGACTAGTTTGCCAGACCCTTGAAGTAAATTAACAGAACCGTGATTTAAAATAGATACTGGTACATAAAGGTTAAAGCGCGACAACGAATGTAGCCTGTTTTGAATTTTATTTGTATGTTATTTTTTTCCCCAAACACTGGGGCAGTCCAGTGACTAAACGGTTAAGACCCAAAGATACTGAAGTCCTCATCTTCAGTCGGCTCGATGTCGGTCGAATTCAGATTATGGAGATGGCACTGGCCGTTGCTCTCCGCGAAGTCGAAGGTCAGACATCCGGCGTTTTTCATGCAGTAATGGGCACATCTTAAGAGGCGTTTTGCCGTCATGGTTGAGAGCGGGTTATGGTTACCGATTTTCTGTCCTTCGTAGAGCCTGATGAAAACTCTAGACTTCACAAAAGGATCTTTGAAAATGGAAACAAAACCCATACAATTTCCTCATTAATATAGGTTTTCCCAGCCAGTTTCAACAAAAAATCATTCAATTCAACACCGATTTTCGTTTGTAAATGAATGCTCCGTTTAGTGGCGTAACTAAGGGCGGGGGGGTTATGTGCCCCTCTTGATTTCCGAATTTTGGGCTCCACAAAATGGCGGATCGTATGTTTCTATGTAGAGTATCCGCTGGTTGTATTTCCAGATGCAAATATGTATTTTGAATCACTACTCAATAATTAAATAAACTGTAGGTGTTTTAATGCATAAACAACTCTTTGAAAGGATCAAAGAGCAATTCCAAACAGCAGAATCTTAAGAGATTTGAAGGCTATGACATGTGTCCCTGTAAAATAATATAAATAAATGGTTTTAAAAAAAGCAAAGGTGAGAACAAAGTGATCGACTTGTCTCACATAACTAGCGTTCATTGTACACACCTCATTTCTTATGTTTTCCAGTTAAGGGCGAATTTAGGTATGCGCACCTTGCTATAAGTTTTCTTGTGTAACTTGTACCAGTTGGGTAAAACTTTAGTCACCACAGAGTCAATGAAGGGTAGGATTTATCCATGGTTCTATAAAGGCCACGCAACAAGATGGAGGAAATGAAGTGGGTAGACAAAGTTTAGCAAGAAGTGGTCAACTCTCTTAGCAAACGCACTTCTGGTTTGTCTGTTGGGGGTGCTTGATTGGGGGTGTTGGAGTGGGGTTTATTTGCTCGTTTGTTTTGTTATCCGTTACTTTAAAATGACCTTACCCTTGTCACATTCCCCAGATGTGTATACTTGAACCTTCACATCTGCAAGCATGAGAACGGCGTTTGTGACACCTGGTCTGGATACGTCAATGTCGAAGCTCACAAACTTGGCAGTCCTCGGTGGGTCACACAGAAATGCCGTCACTGTTCCCGCAACAGACTGAGCCTCAGTGGCCGGTGAGCCACACTGTTGGTTGTCGGTAGGTGTGGGGTGGACGCCGGCTCTTGCCACAGCACGCAAGAAGCGGTTTTGACCTCAAGATGAGAATAAAGATCACAACAAATCAAGTTGGCGATAGTATAGGGTTACTTGGTGTAGGGTACGTGCTTAGTGCATTATAGACTCGTTAGTTGGTAAGTCATTGCGTCACACACACGCGCATCTGCTGCACGCCCAAAGTGATCGCTTTTATAGCCCAAAAGTCTGAAGGCAACGTGTTTCTTTAAGGCTGAAGGATGGTCATTTTAAATGGGATGTTCCAAAATTATCATTGGAAAGCCGAAAATAGGGCTGGTGAAATTTCAAAATGTTTAGGGGAAACAAATTGCCCCATGCCTTAAAGGAAATCCTTGTACGTCAACGCTGATTTGTCACCAGCTGGCGGGAGCATTGAGTACAGTGGCATTAGTAATATTTGGTAGTTGTGTTGATTACAATTATTAAGCCGAATGTCTTGAGAAAAGGGCGCTTCAACAATAACATTATTCAAAACAACAGCACATTGTGTTACCACAGCAGTCGTGTCTGAGTGTTACGATGATTTTGCCTAAGCAGTGCTCATCAACCAAGTCTAATCGCCACCATGGATGTGGATCACCAGGATCTGCAATGGAGGGATAGAAATGATAATTGCAGTCTTTTAAAATTAATGATGTGTGATCTGTGCTCAAGTCGATGTTACCTTGAAAATAAATCTATTCCAGCGAACGGAACTTAAGAGAGCACCTTTTTAATCTCTCTGGGTAACAACAGAGAGACTGTTCGTCTGAGTGAGGAGAAACTGTGGATGAGGCGCCTCCACACCATTCAACCCCACGGTCTGAACATCCAAGAAGGAAATGATTAATTACGTTTTGCCTTTGCCTTCTCCCTTTTTTCACAAATGTTTTAATCTGTCTTGTTCAGTAATTAATTATTTTCCCACCTTTTTTGTCTGTTAAGTTTCCAACCCCTTGTGGTTAAACTAGACTGTTTCCTCCCCCCTCCCCTTGTCTTTCTCTTCAGTGTTCATCCCTTGCATCTTCTGACTGCTTCCTACCTCGCTCTTTTCACTTTGTTTCCACTTGACTGCTTCTGTTACACCAGCATACGTGTATTGTGTGTTGTGTCGTCATTTCGCCTTTGAGAAAGACTCTGCTATGGTCGAAACGTGAGGCCATTAACATTGTTTGCCTTTTTTTAATTACTTTTTAACAAATAAAATTACTAAATCGCTTATGACGGTGAAGATGGCTATAGAAATGTTTTTTTTATAAGTCAGCTTATACTACAACGTCATTTTGCCTGCATTTTGTCTCTGTGTTGCCAGGCACCCCGCTGAAATTGAGCAGGCAGTGGGCAGAGTTTATTTATTGTGTCATTAGTCGTTGATGGATTTTTTTCGGTCGACATCTCATTTGAAAATTAATGATTTTGGTCATTATACAAAAGTAGCAATTTAACATTATGATTGATTTTTTTCAAGGTGAGATCGTCTTGAGCACGAGTCATTTTTCTTTAATTATGCAATTAATAAAATATGCCTACTTTAAAACTACATAATTAATAAAAAGGCGTATGGCCCCTAAACAAGCATGGTTGTGTAAAAGGTTTGTGCACCTTGTATGTTGTGCGGGGGAAACTGTTTTCTTAAATTGTGTGTATTTTTTATTTTTTTTTTATTTTTTTTATTTTTTTTTGTTTTATTTATTTATTTTTTGACAATGAGAGGCTTCTGCAAGAGTGAAGCCCTACACTCAAATATCACAATATTGCTGCTTGCAGGTGTCTTTTCGAGAATTGAAAAAATAGACAACAAAATTACGACATCTTTTATTATTAAAGGAACACATTGCCTTCAAATCTCACTGAATTACTCCTTGGTCCTTATTAAGAGTTGTTCGTACAATAAAAGGCATACAGTGTGTTGTAATTACAACCAGCAGAACCACACTCTACATAGAAACACACGGTGTGCCATCTTGTGGAGTCAAACATTTAGATTCTACAAAATGGCGGGCCATGTTCTGTCACAAAATTAAACAAAAATCACATAATTTTTAAGGGACATTTCATCTTAAGCAATATATTCTACTTTTAAAATATCTTTCCAAGTATATTTATTTCACGACAAACTCTTCTTGTTGCCCAAAAGCGCCAATTCTGAAGGCAATGTGTCCCTTTAAACAACAAAATTGTTATGGCTGTCGTTTATTCTTGTCATTTTAATCTTACAAGGGGAAAGTACTTTTTCGCTTTTCCCTCAAAATTACAATCAATGTACCCGATGATGGATTTGATTTGATGATTCAATGATGCAATACCTTAAAGGGACTCCTGAGATATTTTCTTATTTATCTTAAAAGACCTGAAGCGAAGATAACACGGGTGCTTACCGGTATGCGTGAAAGTGCCTAGATTGCCATCCACGGCATAATTCCCCAATGTTCTTGTACTTTGCGAAGTTGACTTTCCAGTAACATCGATATCTATTGGTTTATGTATGTGGGGAAAAGTGTGCAGATACAAAAATACTATTTAATTAAATGGCATTGCACGGTGGAGTATGATCGGTCCACGGGAACAGTGACGCCGTGCGATAAATACTTGCTGTATATAGTTTGTTCTCTCTGAAGAACTGTCCTGTTAAAGATGCTTGGTCCGATTTTAGACCGAATTTTGACCCGAAGATTTAATTAATAAAAGTTTAATTACTAGCTAATTATTTTTTTTATAGATTTGAGAAAGTTACAATTTCATTGTATACAAAACAAACCCGTCAATGATTAGTGGTTGTTAATTAAAAGCTAAAAATGAACTATATTGGCGGGATCCAGACATTACCTCACGTCCATCAGCTGTGTACAACTTTACATGTTACATTGTATTTTGTGCCATGTCAGTGGCACGTGCGAAAGGTTTTGTATGTTTTTTCGATTTGAAAAACAGCAGCATCTGTCAAAATTCGTTCAGAGAAAATATTGTATATTAAAAATTGTTTCTGCGAAAAACGGGCCATGCAACTTTAAAATATATCTACTGCCGCTGAGTACATTTGCATCGAGAGTTCGATGTAGTCTCATGATTCTCAAACTACTCGACGGCAGTGTAATAGACAAAAATTGCTGGACAAATTCTTACAAAAACAGTCTACACAGCAAGTACATGTAGATATTATCACATGTTAATACCGCACTTCCGAATATTTTTATTATTTTTGATAACCGTTAAGTTACAAGATCAAACTTTGCTCTTTTTTTATCCCTCTTTGTTTATCCCAGTCGAGTGTTAATGCCATTAAAATATTAATGAATTTAATTTTGCCTTAATAGGCCGCAGGTTAATACTTATCTGTGAAGTATTTTCTAAATTCACACTGACTAACCCTGGATAAAGATGCAAATTGGTCCGTTTTCTTGCCGATTTTTTACCCGAAAATTTAGCTTTGAATTTGAAATAGCTATTTTGATAGAATCGAGAAAAGTTACAAGTTTTCATTTAATTTATTGCACGAAAACATCCGCCAATGATATGTGGTAGTGAAATCAAAACTAAAAAAAGAATTAGGCATATTTTCGGGATGCCTGCATTAATTCACTTCCATCATCCATTACATAGAATTTTGCATGTTCCTTTTCTTTCGTGCGTTGTCCGTGGCATATGCGAAAGGTTTTTGTATGTTTTTCGTTTTGAAGCAGCATGATCTGTCAAAATTTGTTCAGAGAAAAAAAATAATTTCTAAAAATTGTACCGGCGAAAATCCATAAAATGTAAAACACATACCCGTTAGATCACAGACTGCATATTGGAAGATACCAAGAAGTAGTGCCAAAAACAGGGCACCAAATCCCACCACTCGTTTTGTAGTTTTCCAGAGCGAAGACATTGGCACCTTCATATTCTGAGCTAACACGACGATCTAAAACACTCTCTTGAAATGATCGAGTGTAACGCATGGGAGATTGCTTAAAGTACATTGGCGGAGAAAATACCGAGAGACAAGGCCAAAGTAAAAAATAATGTTGGTTTCCATTCCCGTTATCGTTTCCTTAAGAGTGGGGCCGCGTAAATACTTCATATTTTTGTCCTCTGCCATTTTTTTCCTTCTTTTTTTCGGAGGTTCTTTTTTAAATGAAAGGTCTAGGTAAGCAAGTAACAAAAAGGACCCGTTACCATGGTAACGGGCCAGTTCGTATTTTGTGCATTTTGGGCCAATTTGGGGGACGGTCTAAAAAACTGTTTTAGCTTGTTTTTAAAGTGCCACCAAGCCAAAATGCAGAATTATGTCTCAAAACCAATTACATCATTACAAAGTATCATCCTTGCCCTTACGTCAGATTTTTTTTTATCTTTTAAATGTCACCCTTATGCTATTAATTTTTAGTACATGACTTAAAGCATGTTGTTAGAACTTGCAAAATGTTTATTTTTACCCCAACTGAGTATAGCGCCCTCTTGCAGTCAAACTGAAAATAGTCTGTTGCCCGTTAATTTTTTTTAGTCGTATCCGTTAATGTACATCACGTGAAAGTAACTAGACTTTCCCGCCACACTGCAATCAGTTCAAAAACAAACGTATATAAATTCACAGAAATGGCGTATGCTCCAGAAATATACACCCGTTTTTTCAGTAATACGGATAACTATTTCAACCTTGAAGACATTCTGTCGTCTCAAGAGAAAGTACCGGTCAAAACAGAACTACCCATGTTTCGTTTGGGTTTTTTAAACACGGGTTCTGACAGCGAACACATCCTTCCCGGAACCAAAATGGAGTTGCCGTTTTGGTTGGCGACGGGCCTCTGCAGTCGAAAGAGGAAGATCGTTAGCGTGGAATTGCCCAAGTTTTACCGGGCTGGATACAGAGAAATCTTCACAGCAGATGCAAATGTAGTGGATCTTCACAAAATGGGACCGTACTTCTACTCGTTTGGGACCAAGCTGTTGTGTTTCGAGATGAATGAATCTGACGATATTGCCAAGTCATTACTCCAGGTTAGTAACTTGCTGAAGAAATGGATGGTGTACTTTTCAATACATGTACTATACATACACTACAGCAATTACAGCGACTTGTTAATGCATGGAAAAAGTTTGCATGTCCGGCTGCCACTTTCTTAGGGATTTTTTAGATTTTTTAATGGATGTTGGGCTTATTTCCCTTTTTTAAATGTTCCTCTTGAGAAATTGGTATAAACGGTATTGGTAGCAAAACGGTAATTATAGACCTTAAATAAATAAAAATCAAGCGAACATTTCATCGCATGGCTGGAGCGAACTTAAATGGTGTTTAGCAAGTAGCGTTGTCAAGCCCAACATAGACGTGAAAATGGCTTATTTTTTCATGATTTCGACACTTTGTAATTGTTCAAAGTGCCTGTTCTTCTCTGTATACATTCCATCAACCTTTCTGGACAGGTAAGGGTGTAATTTGACCTAAGTTATGGGAGATAAAGTGGCAGCTGGATATGGTATTTTTGCCAATGCTTGGAATACTTATAATACTAAACTTACTAAAATAAGGGAATAAAAGCATGGTGACAATGTCTTAACTCATTGGCTGTTTAAAACCAACAAGTGTTGCGGCCAGGGTGAATAAAGGCATGAAATGAAGGCTTTCGCCGAGGACCTTTATCACATGGCTGTGACACTGTAAGGTTTTAAAGAGCCGATTAAGGCCAAGTTTGAGTCACCACTCTTTTATTCCTATTGCCCTTTTACTGTTAAGAAATAAAATGTTGAGTCGTACTGTAGCAACTAGAGACATTGCAGTTATGGACCAATAATGCCTGGGCTGAAACAACAAAAGTTATCTTGACCAGTCAAAAGACCAAATTCTGGCCTAGTGCTATTGCTATTTTATGTATTTTTGATGACAGCAAATCTTTTCATCCGCAGACATTTGTCGACCGCTTCCGTCGCATCATGGACAACTCTCAAAATGCTTTGAACGAGGAAACATCCAAGCTGACGGACAAGCTGGATGAGATGGAGCGTTCCTTGTTCCGAGCCAGTCAACAGAGCCTGGTCGACTTCCAGAAGTGGGAAACGAGAAAGATGACAAAGATGTCAGTATCCGACATGGTGGTGAGCCACAGAAAGAGGAAGAGAGCAGTAATGGAGGACGGAGATTGACTCGGACCCAACTTTTGAGAAATAAATGTTTCCAGAAAACATTTTGGGACATTGCATTAGTCGTTCACTAAAATCCAGTCAAGCTCAAAGCCATCAAGAGGACGATTAAGAGTACGATGGAACCCCTCATCAGGATACAATGCAACTTTCTTGATGCTGCAGCAAAGCTGCATCTTTTGTGTCTTGCATGAATGGTTGTCTGGCAATGACAAGTAAAATAGCCACACTGAATTGTCAAATCAAATGACATTTGTAGACCTGAAAGGGTGTGATTTGTTCGTCATAAAGGGGCCGTCACGTCATGATTATAGCAGTAAATGGAATAACCCAGTTGTTACGAATGCACGGCGCCATCGGTCACATCACAGTTTGACAAAGATGGCACCCTCTGTGATTTGACCACAAGCACACGCGTGTGCAGTATCTTGATTTATTATCAGGATTTTTTTCACTGATCTCCCCGCACCTTCACATTTCCTTGAAAGAGGTGAAATTGCCGTCACAGAGATGAAAGACTCGGCCCTTGTTATGAGCAAACCTTTAGATATCCAACTGAAATGACAGCGTCTGTAAACCTCTAAAATGTAACATCTTGCAATTCTGCAGGCTTTATCGCCACACCAGGCATGCAACTTTTCAGCTGATCAGCTTATTTCCTCTTTGTTAAATTTTTACTGCCACAAAAAACTAACAATCCCCGCACCAACTTATGGGTGCAAGGCAGTTTCCTCTTTTGGGGAGGCTATTACAATTGCATGTCTGCCACACCAAGAAACCAATTTTTCAGGATTCACAAGACTGTTCTGTATGACCTCACAAGCGTTCTTTTATTTACAGTTTTTCTTATTTTACAACAGTTCAATGTGCCATGATTTACACTATTACTTTTATCAAATGCTCAACCACAAAATTACAAGTGAGTCCAAAGTCCTGACAAATTCTGATTTAAAATGGTCACGCAATTGAGAAAAAGAAAGAGGAAAAAGTACTGAAAGTTCTGCGCTTAAGTGTGATGCATTAATCCTAACTCTCTTTGAGTGATTAATTCCATGCAGCATCCTTCCTTAACCTTACAAAATCTACCAAATGGTAACTCAACACCCAAACTGTTGGACACTGATTATGGTGGTATGCCTGATCCACTGTAAAACATGATCAGTTTACGAGTGCAGTCCTCAGTCCAACAGAATCAAACAAAATAGGCAATTGGTTTTGATGAGTTTAGGATTAAACCCCACCCATGTATGAATGTGAGTATATTACAAAACAACCAGTGAATATTGCCTCAAATGCTCCAGCCATGCTCGTCAAGTGTACGCACATGCATTGCCACACTTTTGGTTGAGCTGTGAGTGGGCAACACATCATGCGAAGAGAAATGAGGATTTTATGTCAGTTGAAAACGGCTACAACGTAGGCTTTTAAAAAAGAAGGGAAAAGTATCGACAAATGTTGATATTTTCTTAGAAACACAAAAATAAAGTTAACGTCACTAATTCTTAGTAATAAATTAGAATTAAACAAACAAGAAAACTGTACAATACAAATTTAAACTGCCACTACATAATAATAAGAGAACCAAAAATCATGTTGAAGAACTGAAAAAGTTATTAAAATTATTCAAAGAAATTGAAGTTATTTTTACAGCGCTCTTGAAGTGCCATCTGATTTGTTGAAATCCTGAGATACCCACAGTGTACTAGATATTACGATGACCCTACAAGATGTTGACTTCCAGTCATAACTTATGTCAAGATGATCTCATCCTTAAAGTACAATATCTAGGATGTGGACTCCCTGATACAAACTTCGCGATGTTTTGTAACACTTCTTTCTAGATGTTGTCATTTTGAAATATATTACTACGGCAAGTTGACATCCGGCTTCTAGATGTTGACAGTTTATCTCAGGAAGTTTAATGATGTCCTGTCAACCTGAGATGGATCTCAACATTTCGGATGGCATTTCCAGAGCTCCTTATTTTTTGTTTGCTTATTAAACTTTTATACATTGTACATCACAACAATAGTCTGGTCTCTTTTCTTGACTGAATGAAAATCTGTAGTTTTTGTACATATTTATATTTTGTTCAGAATTGAGTGTACATTTATAAGCTTGTAAGTGTGTCGCCACAAAACAGCAAGGGGCACACAAATACTTGTAAATAACTAAAATATAACACATTCACAACACGAAGCTGGCTTAGTTGATTTCAAACCACAGTGGTTGATATTAAACGATCAGGTGGCAGCGGGACAGTTAAATTATCACACAACTCCAAGACGGACAGAGTGACCCATCCCCAAAAATTCATTTTGTTTCTCCATCTTGCTGTGTTTGTCTGTCACTTTGTTCACATTCAACATGCCGCTGGTCCTTACAGATGGCTTCAAAAGTTGTCCATTGCTAGCTCTGTTATGTGCTGCAATACTCCATGTACAGCAGACTCTGCTAGTATCTACAGTCAAGAATAGAAACACCTGGATAAAGGAAAATGTCTCCAAAGCACTGGACAATAATTCAACAGAACAATGATCTCAGAATTTCACATAAAACAGACACATATTTTTTTGAGGCTTCATGTACATGTTGTTAAAGGGAATAGACACAACATCTGTCCTGTTGGTAAGTGTGACGTACTTCCACTGTAAGTCACGCCCACTTCACACAAACTGGCTCCATCGATTGCCAGAAGCTCATAGGAAATGCATCAAACTTTTTGCCTTCGATGATTTATGTCAGAACAAAATAATTTCTGGACTTGCCTTTCACGTGTGTCTTGCAAAGACTCAAGGTCTTATCAGAAATATTGGTTTCTTTCACGAGAAATGTCTTTGAACGAAACGAGTGTTTTTTCTGTAAAATAACACAGCAACGTATGCCAGCTTTGGAAGTCGCACCTCGAGTCAAAAGCGTTTTCTTAACTGGTTTTACTTAGCTCTCCTTGATTTCTCTGATAACTGCTTTAGCATCCAAGCACCTTACTAGTGGATTTGTGCATTTCACAAGACTCTGTTATTACTGTCATTGTCATGTGCATGTCACGTACATAATTTTTCTAGGAAGAATTAATGGCTCTAATAAGAAGTACTGAGGTTTTCTCAAGTGTTTCAGCGTTGACAATTTTGTTCACAAAATTTTAATGAAAAGCCATCAAAACTCTTCTCAAAGCCATCACTTGTCTTATGATATGCGTTAGTTTGGAGTCTAGACAAGGCGGGGTGAATAAGCACACTGTAATTGGAAAGCCAAGCATCACAAACTAAATTCTTTCCCCCTGCTTTTCACCTCTGTGGACCCCGGTTCGAATCCCATTTCGGACCGGAGCCTTGCATGTGGATTTGGTTTCCAGTCCGTACCTGATTATGTGGATTTTCCTCCCACAAGAGAGACTGAGGTTTCATCAAAATCGTCTCCAAGCAGGTATCTTCAGGCCTACGGGTTACAGTGCAAGGAATTTTTGAGGGTCCCTTGGTTTCATTACCAGAAAGATTATAATAATAAAGATGATCTTACTTTCAGCCTGCCTTCAGAGCCGATGTAAACGAGGGGTGTCCCAATTCTTGATAACAACAGTCCCTGTGAAGGAGAGCAAAAACACAACCAAATGAACACCTCTGCCTAATATTTTGCATGACTGCATGTGTGGCAAATGATTAAGACAAGTTGACTTGTGACAATGTTGTCTGTTGTCATAAATCTCACTGCTCATTCATGACTTTTCAAATCACAAACAACAATAAGTATGTTGGTCTGGCCGCTTTTCTTTAGTTAATGGGCATTACTTAGGAGTTTGCCAATTTGAGTCTTATTCCATGAATACAATACTGTGCAACCTTATTGGTGCATAATTCCAAGCAGATAAGGGTATATACATATAACCATATCGCGCAAAGAACATCAACTTTTCAACATATTCATTGAAGTAACTAGACAGAATTTGTCTGTTTGCAGGGGTGAAATCCCACTTTCAAAGAATCATTTTGGTGAATGAAATAAAAAAGCTGCACCTAATTCTTTATTCTTGCCGTAAGGAATAAATAGGAGCTTGTTTAAACTATCAGACTATTGTATTTTCACCTCAACTGTGAATAATGCGAATAGAGGTTCCACCAGATAATCAGATTGCATTTGGGAAATTTTTTACTGGGCACAAAAGCTAAGACCAGGAGAAAATAGGCAACTGGTATCGGTCTTGGATCTATAAAGTGTGTGTATTCCCGACACAAATCCATTTGAATGACAATAAATGATCAGTCAAAGGAAGTTTTTGTGTTTACACGAGCGCTGTACTCACAGACAGGTGGATCTTGAAATGATGGAAGAAGTGTGCCTCCAGTGCCTTGATGAAGGCTGAAACCTCATCAGAAGTGATGTCTGCCAATTCCCCATCATGAACACTGTAAAGAGTCAAAGTTAAACAGGGAATGTTTAAGTCACAAGGGAACAGTGCTGTTCAGATCTTGAAACTAAATACTACAGTGAAACATCAAACCTAAACCCTGTATTGTGAGGGGGAAGGAGAGGGGTGGAAACCTCATGCTGATACAGATTTACAGTTGAACCTGGAAATGGCTGGAAATGCCGTTGGCTTAGGCCCCCAGCCCCAAACACAACCCCCCCCCCCAAAAAAAAAAAAAAAAAAAAAAAAAAACACTCCCAGAATCTAACAGCAGACTCTATTGGACTGTAAACTGATCATGCTTGGCATGGATGATGCCAGGGGTCACCGTAATCGGAGCCCAATGATTTGTGTGTTGAGTCACCTTATGGTATTGGACTTGTAAATCTGAGGAAGTCAAGGTTAAAGTTAACTAATGTAAAAACTGGCCCAGGATCCATGTACCAGGCCGCTAGACCCCCATGCTCTAGATCCATCTGCAGAAAAGATCACTATTCTACCTGTCCCAGAGGGTCTTGGCATCTGCAGCATCTAGTGTCAATGTAACTCGACTTAGTCCCTCAACTTCGGCGGGAAAGGTGTACAGCAGCTCTACGGTTTTACTCTTGACTCCTGCAGGCAGAGAAAAAATATATCGCCATGAGTAAATTCAAAGAAGGATGTTTCGGTGTTGTGAAAACCTTAAAAATGTCAGAATCTTCAAGTATACAGTCACTTGTCACCAACATTGAATCTCAAATGGTCCACATGTAGCACTTCATGCAGTACTGAGTCTGTCAAACTCAATGCTGGGCCGGGGACAAATTTTTCAGGAATTTTTTGGAAGTGGTCTTAATTTGGCGTGTCTTGGCCGAGTGGTCAAGTGCTCCAGATTCAAGTTCTGGTGGCTAAGTCATTGGGGTGTGGATTCGAATCCCAGTCGTAAACTTGTGTCCTTGAGCAAGACAGTTACCATAGTTGCTTCTCTTCACCCAGGAGTAAATTAGTACATGTGAGGGCAGAGATGGTTCTTCAATTCAATTCAATTCAATTCAATTCAATTCAATTCAATTCAATTCAATTCAATTCAATTGTTTATTGTCACACATATATAAATACATATACAGTGAAATTCACTTCGGCTTGCGAGTCTAAAAAAAAAAAAAAAAAAAAATTGTGAATTGATTTAGCTTGATGCGCTACATACTTGGCAGCACAGGGACCTGAGATGGTTTAAGGAATGAAATCAATGGCCCGGTGACCGTGATGATAATGCTCATGCCCCATGAGGGTCAAAATTGGCGGATACCAGCGCTACATAATTGTCCGTTATCATTATTATTTTAACAAACGTTTCAAACTCTCAACACACAAATATTAGACAGGAAAACTTTACACATGCAGTTGTTTGTACTGACCAGTGGAAACACCTGCCCACATTGACACCATCCACATCAGGGCCATGGGGTTGAAGGTCATCTTCTTGATGTGGCAATCAAAATGTGTCTGAATGTCGGAATGTAAAGGACAGGAATGGGCGTTAATAATGATGAAAAAAGGTACAATAATTAACCATGTGAATATTTCATGTATTCATGCAAGTATATTATTACTACCTGGCAGGATTAACTGTGAGAATCTTTTATGTATTTTGAATAAATTAATAAATTTTAAATATCAGAAAAACCAGAAATATTATAGGAACGCTATACATCAAATACAAAACACACAAAGCAGAAATTAATACAATGTGTCCCAAATCAAATTTAACTGTTTAGCTTTGGCATTAAAAAATATCTGCAGCCAATTTTTCTTGGGGGTGGGGAAGGAACTGCAGAGAATTAAACTGTAGAGATGTATTCACAACATTATACCTTACTGTAGGCTGGCTTAGTTTATCATTCAAAACGACAGTGGTAGATACTGAATGGTCAGGCTGTAGGAGGGTTAAACTGCCACATCATTTAAGATGGAAGTTCAAGTTCTGTATAAAGACGGACAGAGTGACCCATCCCCCTACAGAAGTATGGAAACGGGAATACAGAAGTTATGTTTCAAGATGAGTTTTTTCAAATCTAGTTTTCTGATATCTGACCTTTACTAAAAGATTGAGTCCGGGTAGGGTTCTTTGTAGTGGAATAAAAAAGTGAGACTAGCTGGCTTGAAAAACGCACACACTGATCGCTGTAAATTTGATGCTTTCAAAAGGGTTGGGGGTTTGCAGTGTCTGACATTACTTTACCACATAAAATGACTGTTTGATGTCTTAGAAAAAACTACACAGACCTGCAGCCACGAGACCACATATCTTGTGACTGTTGCAGTCCCTTTAATCATCAGAACCGGAAGCATGGTTAACCTGTCGGCGATTTGGTCTCTCTGCTCAGCTCCAACAGAGCACAGTATCGCATGGCAGATGACCCTGCTGCTGGCCCCTCGCCCTTGACCTTTGGCCTTGATAGTCAACTCTACGGCCTTTGTGTTATCTGGGATGATAGAGGAAGAAATACGTTTGAGTTAAAAAACTTGGATAAGTTCAATGTCTAGTAAATATGCACACTTATTGTTCAAACTTTTACATACAAAGTTCTCTGTCCAACTACAGTCTTACATTTAGTTACACCCATTGCTTTTTACTGACCCATTACTAGTATGGGCTATCTTGATAAACATGTGCAGTTTTTAAAACGTGTATTTTACATAGCCCAAAGCTTGATACATTTTTGTCGATGAACAAAATTTTTGACGATGAACAAAATTGAACTGCCAGGACACAGTACAAAACATGTTACTATTACATTGTTTTTATTATTAGAGCTTTCTGGAAAATGAAACCAAGAAACTCTCAAAAGTGCCTTGCAAAAGTATTTATGACTTTTGTAAAACAAAATCAGGTGATAACTGACTGTTCTTACCATCAGAAGTGACAAGCCCTTTGTAAATGTTGAAAATTGCACGGTCACCGACTTCACTCTCCAGGTCAACTCCGATACCCTTTTGAGACTCCTGAAAAAGACGACAAAAATGTGATGAGAGGAGACAGAACTACAATTAAAAATAAACATAACAGCACACAATATCTGGCATCAATTGCCATTCTGTTGAAGACAAAGGTTTATGAAAACAATCATGAAACTTGTTTTTAAAAAAAGCAAACAAATCACAGACCTGGCAAGTAAGATATTCCACTTAACCCCTCCCCTTTGGGACCATTCATCAAACTTACTGCCTGCAGAGCAGCCGATAGATGCCTGGAGTATTTTCTCAGAGCCGCTGTAGTTTGCTGGAAGTTGTTGAGTGGAGTCACCTGATACACGTGCCATGTTTTATTCATGAGCTGCTTCAGGGAGTGTGCCTCGCCAACTGGAAGGACTGGCGTCCTCTCTAACTTGCTGGTCTTCCCTGTTAGTTTTTGTTTTAACAACAGATATATCTGATAAGGAGAAACTTTTCGGGGGAAAGATGGTTTATGACGATATTGTTTGTGAACCACGATGTAACCACAAACAGGCGTGACATTTGGCCCTTGGAAAAAAGTAGGATTATTTTATTGAGTACAAGGGCCAACCTACATGTACACTACATATGGTATATGCTTGTATAGACTTTTCAGGCTGTTTAATAACAATTTTACTGAATTTTCTGAGGGCAAGAAAATCGGAAATCAGACTAAAGTTGGAAGAATATCATGTCTGCACAAAGCAATCCGACAACGTGTAAATTCAACATAATCTAGGTAATCACACCTTTACTCTGTTGATGAAAAAGAACAAAAGAAATGAAACTAATTGATGTTTTTTTGTTACATATTGATATTCATAATACTGATCCCATAGTTTCTCAAAAATTAAAAAGAGACTAGAACAATTTGAATGCATTCTGCCGTACCATGAAGCCGCCTGGATTTGGGGGTCTTTGTGTATGGCGTGTGACGTCTTGCAGGCCAGGATTTACTCCTACCAGTCGAACCATGACTTCGCCTAGTATGAGAGGCGTTACTGCTGCTATCAAAATTCACAGCCTGGGAGGGAGGAGTTTGCGTTGAAGATGCCATCTACATGCACAAATAACAAAATCATAAGAGTGAGTTAATTAAATCACCTTTATTTCACTTTTATTGCAATGATCACAATGGGGGGGGGGGGCAGCGGTGTAGCCAGGATTTTTTCATTAGGGGGGCATTGGGGGGAGGGAGTAGAATTTGTTTAACTTGCAATATTAAATCAATTCGTAAACAATGAATAATCACTGATTAAAAAAAAAGAGTAAGAAAAGATTGTTCACTCAAACATGAGTCATGATCCTGACGCCATGGAGACCAGTGAGGCATTACAAATTTGCAATGCTCACATTTAGACATTATATACATAACAATTTACAAAGAAAAACAGTTCATGAATGAACTGCTGCTAATCTTCGTTGTATCTCTCTACGGTGTCAGTGTCACTTGACAGTGTCACTCTCACTAGTGTCAGCGTGCAGCATGCAGTGTCACGGAGAAAGACGACGTCTTTTTCATTTTTTTCCACCAGAAAGATACCACTAGTGTACGTTAAGGCTATTTAAGATAATGCACACTCATACTAAAGATAACCTTCGAATATTTAGTTCGCTTTTGGAGACATTTAAAAATTCACGTACCTGAAAAAAGACGGAGATGCATCTTTTCCAAGACTGGATTTACAACCAACCTCTTCGCTTTTTGGTTGTGTCGGTCGCGATGTCGCTTTGAAGACTAAAGAGGGCGCTCGTTAACCTGACCTTCAGTTTTCAAAATTAGCGCAAACTTTTCATAATATTTTAGTCTCAATCACATCATTATAAGTCCAAAATTACATTGGAATAACATTAATAACTTATACAACTAACTAAAATGAATAATAAAATATATATATTTAATTCGTTTCATAGTAGACCTTATTACAAATTTTTTTGATGGAATTTTACAAAATTTTAGTTAGAACATTAAATTTTCATGTACGGGCCTAAAATCAAGATGGCGGACCCCTTGGTGGAAATTTCTCTTCCAAGCGAAAATATTTGCAAAATTGTAAAATTGAAGGTGAAACCGAAAGCTTCAATTTCAAAAGGTACGATCATAGCAACCTACAGTCTTCATGGCATCGGAAAAGATGACAGTAATAATGAGGAGATTCTCAAATTTAAGTCAGAATACTTCGGAACTGTCGAGGAGTTGATGGTCAACGAAGGAGATGTGGTTCAACCCGGGTGAGAAATAAAAACTGCGTTTTTTATGTCTTATTTACTTTTAAAAAATTGTTTAAAAGGTACATATGAATTTCTAAGGATCCGAAGAGTCAAATGCAACATAAAAGTGATTTTGTGCGCCTTGCAATTGTGCAAGAAGTCTAAGTTTATCTGTGTCAGTTTTATCACGTAATAGATGCAATTGTGAGTATCCCAATTGACCAACCGTCGGGAAGAGGGCGCTATAGTAAGTATTTAACAATACTAATTAAAAGTATGCAATAGCTACAACTAAGATTAAAGGATGAAACAAAATAAAAATTGTAACTTCAATTTTGTTTGAATTGTATAATTAATTATTAACAATACCATTTGTAAATATAAACGTTTGCTCATCACAAACGTGTTTTTTTTAATTAACGAGTCTATGCATTACTAAGTTTATATAGTACTAATACTGTAAATTCAAAATATACAAACAAAAAGCCAATACTATTACTAATACTAGCTACAACAACCATAGAGGTAGAATCTCCATGCTACACAACTATTCGGATGAGCAACAAAAATTCAATTGTAGAAACAGTTTGAATTGTATTATTTTATTTATTAATATTTATCTTCCACTAAGTTCCAGTACCTGCTAATTTAAAAAAAAATTTTTTATGGAAGTCTCCAGACACACAAGGCCAGTAAGCCACTCGAGGTGTGGGCTACAAATCAACCGTTTTTCCAGGGGCCGTTGCCACCTACTCCTTGGGCTGAAACAGGGTTACCCCCTTTACACTGTAAGGATGTAGGCTTGGGTTTCATCCATCAGAAGCCTGGCTGGTAGAGTAGAAGGCTCTACCTCCCCAACTTTTACGGAGCAATTATGGTTAAGTGCCTTGCTCAAGGACACAAGTGTCCTGACGGGGACTCAAACCCACACTCCGATGACTCAGCCACCAGAGTTTGAGTCCAACGCACTAACCACTCTTCCGCGACACGCCACAAATCATATTGCTCGAACGGTAGTGTGATAATAAATCATATCGATAGTATGATGCTCACAATATGCAGAGCGCAATGTATTTTACTGAAAAATTTATTGCACTCTGCGTATTGTGTGCATCATGCGTCACGCTTCATATACGGACAATGCAAAATAATATTCTAAACTTTGCACGTTGAACGTGCTGCTCGTTAAGAAATAACACTCCAAATTGTATTATCTTCAGTTGGCTGGAAGTGGAAGATAAATTTGTCATCACACACGCGCTCATGGACTGTGGTAAAATATTTCAAAAGTCCAACTTCCGAGCTCCTCTCATTAAATTATACATTATACTTGTTTACAGGACTACCATCATAAGGTTGGCTAGCTGCACCCATCCCACTGTCATGAAGGACATGTGTGCAGAGTGTGGAGCCGATCTCAGAGAGTGAGTACTGTACACTGGGACCTGGGAGTAGACTGGCTTACAATCCCAGCTGCCAAAGTTGTGAATTGTTGGCTTTTCTAGTGCAGTTTCAGACACATTTTTAGTTCCCCTTTCACCCTGCTGCTCGTAACCGCAGCACCATACAGGGCAGGGGTTGCCCTTAACTTTTGAAAGGACGTAACATCTACTGTAGCTTGCTGTTTCACTAGACCTGGCTCCCTTTCACTAGTCCATATTTCACATTAAATAGGGATGCTTTTCAACGCTGAACTAAATCCAGTCAGACCACTTGAAGAGGGGATTTTACTGGTCCTCAGATGGTTTAACTACTGGTAAGCATTTGGAAATATGCACATTGAATATACACAAAATCCTGGACAAAACAAAAGTTTCATTGTTTTCACTAAAATAAGACTGCCTAATGTAATGAAACTTTCAGAGGTTGGTTGGATGGAGTGAATTAAAGAGGATGTAAAATTTATGCAATCACTCCTAAAAAATTCAATGATCATCTTTTTATAAATCATGTGTCTATTTTTTATCGTCACGTTTACAGGGCACAGGGCCTGCCGGGGCAACGGCGACAGACCTCCACAGCGTCTGTTGCCATGGTGCACAGCATCCCAGAGCTTCAAGTGAGCAAAGAGGTTAGTGACTGGTTCAGGAATCTTTGTTTTGGAGACAATGAGTCGTATACTTTTCTGAAAGTTCATGTCCGGTCACGCACATGTGTCAGAGTCAGAAACGCGTTTATTTCTGTGGAATGAGATGTAATCTCTTTTTGTATTTGTTGTTGGTATTTCAGGTTGCCTATCAGTTAGCAAAGTTGGATGAAGAGCGTCTCTTGAAGAGTCGTAAACTGGTGCTGGTTGTTGATCTTGACCAAACTATCATCCATACCACAATGGACAATATTGCACCCAACCTACCCGTAAGTAATCAAACAAGAGGCCGATGTGCTAGATCCTAATACCAGTTAAGTGTTAAATCCAAACACCACTCAGTGTTAACGAGATCGCAACACTGCTCTGACTTAGTGTTAATGAAATCCCAACACCACTCAGTGTTAATGAGATCCCAACTCCACTCTGACTTAGTGTTAATGAGATCATAACACTACTCAGTGTTAATGAGATCCCAACATCACTCAGTGTTAATGAGATCCCAACACTACTCAGTGTTGATAAGATATGTATACCACTCAGTCTCAAATTGATCCCAACACCACTTGGTGTTAATGAGATCCTAATACCACTCAGTGTTATTGAGATCCCAAAATTGGAATCCTACAAGAAAGTGATCCTATCTACTTTTGAATTTTCAATTCTACTCAGGGTTTATGAAAAAACAAAAAAACAATCCTATTAACCGTCTTGAATACCCGATATAAGGAACTAACTATTTTGAAGATTTGTATGAGATTATCCCAATTTCTGCAAGATTTTTCACTAACCCTCCTACTGTCTGACCACTGAATATAATCCACTGTGGTTTTTAATGATGGATGCACTGTGCCAGCCTCCTGTATGATGTTATTTGGTGACTGCATCTATGCATATAAATGTTATATTGAATAAATGTTATATTGAACTCATGCAGTTACACACATGTACAAAGCTGGTACTGTGCAACGTTGTTCCACCATACACAACCCATGCAGTTGAATGGTTTGAGACAGTTAGTCAACTTGCTAGGAAAACGTCACCAGAAAGGAGAATTAATTATAACGTATGTCTTCCCTATGTAAAGACTGCACTTGGATTGTCCCTTTCAATGTAGTTGTTGCAGGTTTTTGTATTTAGTTAGTCTTAAAATGCAAGTTTATTGTTTTATTATTAGACTAACATGGGTATCTCAATCATTGTCTATGTAATAGGGTGTGTGTCACTTCCAGTTGTGGGGTTCAGGAGCCCGGCACCCCTGGTACCACACCAAGATGCGACCGGGCTACAGAGCCTTCTTAAAGAAAGCTTCCTCTTTGTATGAGCTGCACATCTTCACCATGGGAGCCCGACTTTACGCCCACACCATTGCTGCCTACCTTGACCCCGAGAAAAAATACTTCTCTCACAGAATTCTATCCAGAGATGAGTGTTTTGATCCAAATTCAAAGACAGCAAACCTGAGGTATGTAGGCTTCGGTATTTCAGGAAATATGCAGTAGGGAATAAAAACTAGGGACAAGGAAAATCAAATTTCATTATCAGTGCAACAGGGGCATTACTCCAGAATGCAAGAAGGTCATATCTTAAACACATGCATAAATGAGCTTTCCCATCTTGCGCATTCGGCGCTCTACAAATGTTGGTCTCACTGACAAGTTGAGTTGGAAATATAAGCTGGTTATTTGTCAATATAAATAATTAATTGTATTATTTGTAGATGGTTTTACTAACAGTGGGTTTCGTTTTTCTAACTTCTGAACCTGCAGGTCAATTTTCCCGTGTGGAGACAACATGGTGGTTATCATTGACGATCGAGAAGATGTGTGGAACTATGCCCCAAATTTAATAATGGTCCCACCCTACAAATACTTTGAGGGTACCGGTGACATCAATGCCCCTCCTGGTCTGACAGATAAAGACTCTAAAGGGGGACCAGGCAAAGGAGATCCACCATCAGAGAAGGAGGTTGAGGATTCAGCGAAGGAGTCGGAGGTTGAGGAAGCGACAGATGCCACTCAGACCAAGGAAGCCTCTGATGTTGAGCGGGAAGCTACAATGGACAACAAGGTGTTGCAATCATCCGCTGATAAAGTCAATCTATTGGAAAAAGAAACAAACGTTAAAGATGATGACTCGGGGACCAAGACATCCAGCGAAGACAAAACTAAGGAAAACGGTAACCAGAACACCCAGGGTATCACTGAAGTGAAGAAGGTGGTGCCCGAAGAGGAAAGTGATGATAGTGACGATTATTTCCTCTACCTTGAGGACATCCTGGTGCGAATCCACAAAGAATTTTATGATGCATACGATCATCTGCAAGAGCAGCCTGATTTAAAAATTATCCTGCCAGCTTTGAGGCAGAAGATTCTGACTGGTGTAAATTTGGTTTTCAGCGGCGTCTTCCCGACAAATATCAATCCGGAACAGAGCAAAGCCTGGAAAGTTGCATCTGCGCTTGGGGCTCACATCAGTGCGAATATAATATGCAAGGCAAAGGGCTCTACAAGTCCCACCAATGCAACCACACACGTCATCGCTGCCAAGGCTGGTACCTCCAAGGTACACGCTGCACAGCGAGCGAAGAATATCCATATTGTGACACCAGAGTGGCTCTGGTGTTGCTGGGAGCGCTGGCAGCGTGTTGATGAGCGCTTGTTTAAACTGTTCTCAGGTCATCCCCGGCCGGACTCGGCGTCCAGTCGGGCCAGCACACCATGCACCAGCGACAGTGAAGCGATTCGCAAACTGGCACAGGAGAAACTGCTGAAGAAGCACAAATCAAAACAAGCTGGTAAAGCCAGAGCATTTTCTGATGGGGAGGAGTATGCCAAACGGCGTAAGCTCTCACCAGATTCAAAGACTGACACTTCCCGGTCCTCTAACTCCAGAACCAGTGGCAAACAGCGCCAGGTAAGTCTGTCCTCAGAGTACAATCCAGTCTACAGCTTCTCATCAGAGGAGTTGGAAAGCATGGATAAGGAAGTAGAGGGGATCTTTGATGAGAGCAGCAGTAGCAGTAGCGACTCAGACAGCGGTAACCTGAGTAAACAGGAGAGCCTGGGGAGCATCACTCAGGCCATCTCGTCCTCCAGTGATGAGAGCCTCACTGCCGAGAATCCTCTTGGATGGACAAAGAAGCAGAGGAACCAGGACAGCGAATCTGACCACGAGTCGGGTTCAGTGGACAGTAGCTCAAGTGCTGGGCTGAGCGACTCAGACCCCAGCAGTAGCGATGAAGACCGAATGGCTGCGGAAATTGATGATCTTCTCACATACAGTAAAAGCTGAAGGCACAGCACACTATACATCTTTTTGACATCGCCAGGAGGTTGTTTAGCAAAATACCATTTTTATTCATCGTCATCTTTCCCTTAACGTAGTACGGCTGAGCGGTCTAGTGCACCAGACTCAAGTTCTTGTGGTTAAGTCATCAGGGTGTGGATTCGTGTCCCGGTGGTGACACCTGGTGTCCTCGACCAAGATACTTTACCTTAACTGCTTCTCTTCACCCAGGGGTACTTGCGAGGGTAGAGGTTGATATTGTGTTTGAAAAAGCCTAATGACCAGGGCACTAATGTAAAGTGCATTGAATCGTTTTTGTAAAATGCGCTATATAAGAACTAGTTATTATTAACCGGTTGTGCACCACTGATGACTTGGCAACAGCTTTTCTCCATTCCTATTGGGCCTCCGCTGTCCTCAGTGAGTTGGCAAACTCTAGTCCTATCCACTCTTTGATGTTGCCTTCCCATCTCTTCCTCTAACCCGTTGATGTTGCCTTCCCATCTCTTCCTCTAACCCTTTGATGTTGCCTTCCCATCTCTTCCTCTAACCCATTGATGTTGCCTTCCCATCTCTTCCTCTAACCCTTTGATGTTGCCTTCCCTTCTCTTCCTCTAACCCTTTGATGTTGCCTTCCCATCTCTTCCTCTAACCCTTTGATGTTGCCTTCCCATCTCTTCCTCTAACCCTTTGATGTTGCCTTCCCATCTCTTCCTCTAACCCTTTGTGGTCCTAACAAATCCTATCAATCATTGTATAATCAAATAGACACTTGAAGGGAAAAATCAGTATGATCCATTTTAAATGGTGTGCACAACCGTGGTAAGAGTGAAAATATATGTTCACAGAGTTGGACATAGCTAATGTGGTATACAGATGGTCATGTTGGAAAAGTTCCCTTGAATTATGGTTTGCCTTGATACGTAATAGTTTTTGAGAAATGAGTAAAACAATAGACTGATTGCGCGACTAATGTTAAAATACATATTGTCACGTGACCTATTGTGGGTACTATGTCATCTGAGCTGATGGCAAACTACGTGCAAATACATGTACATACCTTGATCGACAGAGTCACACCAAAAGTCGGCTTTTGGTACTTAATAACACAGTTACTAAGCCATTTTATTAAAGTTGTATGTTGTGGCATTGATATTAATCACATTTCTGTTTCATAAACTACCAGTATTGTACTACAAAAGAAGTTTATTTTTAGTTATGCACTACCGGCGTCGGACGACTTTGTAGCCACCTGTCTGTTATTTTGTTTGTAATGTAGGCCCAAATCACTGTAAAAAAGGGTAGAGAACGTTGGAAAAGTGAGCATTTATACCTAGCCTTGTGAAATTTCAAATAGGCAAAGGAATCACACACTTTTGGAAAGCAATTTCTTTGGATGATTCAGCTTCAAAACTTTGAAGTTCTTGTATTGAAAAATGTGTGATCGCGGTCGTCTGGCCCAAATGTTCCGTCGTGCACTATTTAGTACACATTGTGCACATTTATACATTACTTGTACAATTTCCAAGACCTGCTGGAACTGTCCTTACTGGCTTTATTCAGCCACTCAAAGGTCTCAGGTACGGACTCTTGACTATTTTTCACAGATTTCGAGAAAGAAAAGCCTTGATCGAATAAACAAATGCAACAATCATCATGTACTGTACCACACTTTCCTATGGGGGACGTCGTGTTTGTTTACATTTAATACCCACAGTAGGTCACATGACGCATGTCGCGCTGTCGGTCTATTAGTTTTAATCTCGAAAGTCCAAAGCCAGATGTTTGAAAACGGTGAAAACGTATGTTGTTTGTTTACTTTTTTTCCTTCAATATTTTCTTGTAATTCTGAGTTTAAACTTTCATAGGTTGGTGTGTTATTTCATGTGCCTGTTGGGTCACATAAGATGCGGGTAACTGGTCTTTGACAGTTACCAATGTTGTCCGCGTTCTTTAATGCAAGTAGAATTGCAGCTGAAATGGTGGTGTGTATAAAGGGAACATGTATGCCATTGCCCAATAATAGAATTATGTAGACCTCTTTTAAATGATTTCACTTTTGTACCACTCAGTTTAACCTACGAAAATGCACATATCAGAAGTGTTTGAAGTGCTTTGACCCCTCAAAAGAGTGGGCAAAGTGTTGGCTACATCTAGATGTATAAGAGGCTTTACTTCTACATCAGCTGGCAGCTCAACTTTACTGCCTTTCATTAGTAAAAATGAAGACTTCATGAAAAAGCACAAATATACATGAAAATATACATGTAAAGTCACAAAGGGATCCTGGTATTTCTCCGGTGAAACTGTTATTGGAAGCCATGGCCCCTGTTGCCCTGGTCTTGGCCTCGATGGCTCTTCAAAAGTTTCCAGTAGATTTACGGATTTTCTTATGAAAGTGCCCTTTGCAAGATGACAATGGCCTTGCCCCCTCAAAGATGAAATTCCAGGCATGTTTTCCCAGGATAACCGCACATAATACTTTTTTAACCTTAGCCAAGTTTCATGGCACTGCGTACTGTGGAATTTTGCGCTAATCAGTCTCCACCTGCAAGGTTGGTGCCAAACTTCTGCACAAGTTGTGTAAGCTGAACAGGTATGCTGACCTGTGAAATAAGTTTACATCAACACCTGTATGTTACTTTAATATTTTTGCTTACAGCTTCCAGCAAGTTAGAATTTTAATGTCTGGTGCAATGACTTGATTGGTCACAAGTGAACACTTAAATTGGATTCCCGAGACTAGAGACAGTGTTGCTACGTCACATGGTTTAGGACAAGTTTTTGACAAGCATCCTCCAGATGGGCAAAGCCTGGTACCATTGTGCCATACACATTCATTCAGAGCTGTGTATGGGTGTTAAAAACTTACGCAAAAGCTTGCCCGGAACAATGTGACACAGAAACTCTCTCTTGTCTGAGGAATTCAAATTTAAGTGGCAACTGATGACTTTATTCAAATCTATCTGACCATACTTTTTGCTGTTTTTTTGGCTACATACACTGGCACATGCAGATATTTTGTAAAAGTGCATATCTTTCCCCGTCTTTCTTACAATTATGTGTAGGTGTTTAAGGTTGTTGCAGATTTGAGTAACTTGAAGAGACAATGGGTGCCTCTTGGTACCATAACCAGCAGCTGTGTTTATTGTTGATAGGCTAGACTAACCATTAAAGATGGGCTCCAAGGTCAAATTCAGATTTGTGAGGCACTCATTTTCCCATAGATAGAGTCCTTATGAAAGTGGGAAAAAAATTACGTATCTCCAACCTCATGTTAGAATGGTGTAAACTGCCATTGTATTTGATACTCTTCCACTTTGAATTTTGTCGATATCCAAAAACATCCAATGATGTCCCATTTCAATTATATGGGTCTTTACATACGGAAACATTTTCATTCATTCTTGAATTTCAGTGATGTTCAATCAAAACGGCACTGGATTTGACCTTTTGACTGATGCAGAGATTCCTCTTTGGAATGTACAGACCCACTTCTTGTTGATATCCAATGACATGTTTCAAAGAGTATCAAGTAAAATGACATTTTACACCATTTTAACGTGAGGTTAGAGACTTATAATTTTTCCTACCACTTTCATAAGGACTCTATAGGATAATGAGTGCATCATAAAAATAAATTTGACATTAGACATTGGAGCCCGTCTTCAAGCCATGAAAGAAGCCGTGTCACATTGCAACCACCAAAATGTGCCCTGGGATGTACTTCTGATTTAAGCATGATGTATAAAAACAACCTACATTTAGCGGTGTTGAAAGGTGCAATGGTGCACTTTGGCGTAAGAATTTATATAATTTGTAAAATGTGTATCATGCTGTTTAGTGTACAGAATGAGGACCGACTAAAATGTGTAAATATACTTGCAAACATTAATTTTAGTGTGATGTGTAAATTCAAATATAAATGTCTTGATATTTTGATATAGAGTTTTGATTTTTCTATGGATTATTCTTCGTGCATGTTGTACTTAGGAATCATGTGTGGTTTCCATGCCAGTGGACATGTATATATTCAGTTTTATTTACCGACCCCCTTTTGAACCATATTGATTTGAGACTCATAGCAGAAGAGTAAATCAATCATTGATTAATCGTAACGTGTTTAATTATCATGTACACACGTATTATCAGGGACCTTTTGGAGAATAAAAAAGGAAATAAAATAAAACCATAATGTTACTTCCAGATAAATCCATGAAGCGTATCATTTTTTTCTTCCAAGTATTTAAATAGATATTGACGGATGAAATCTGACCATCAACTTTTGCAGTTCATAACGACAGTTCCCTTTCATAGTTTTGCTGCATTCATTGAAACAAAAAAGCATCTGCAAGAGACATGTCAGTTTACCACTTGCATAATTACAAAAAATTAGCTCCTTGAAACTTGATACTGACTGGCTTCCTTTCTTTAGAATGATGGCCACAAAAGCTAACCTGTGAAAAAGTTCACTTGATTTATTTCTTTTTTTGTGCGGCTCTTTGCCAAAACGAGGCACTTCTTGACACTCAAATCTGGGTTTATCTGCTCATTAAATAGATGAGAAGAAGACCTGTTAAATAGCAACTATTAAGGCCAATAATGTTAAGTTTTTCTCAACATAGAATTTCACATCACAATGATGTCATGGCTGATGTTCAGGTTGTCTTTCATTATTTCTGAGAAGTGCCTGTGGGGAAACGGAAAATAAATGTAAACCAAAGTTTCTTTGTACACATTCGCGTGTATTTTGCTGTTGAAATATATTGCCAACTGAAGGTTTATTCAATTTCACCGTACACTTCTGCGAAAGATTCTGAGAAAATCATTGGAACAAATTTTCCGAATGATGGCACTGCATAATGTACAAGTTCTTAGATGTTACACATGTAAATCATGAAACGGGTGAGTTTTGACATGCAAAATGAACCTGTAAAAGTGAATTTTTCTTTTTCGCAAAAAACACCACACACAACAGCCAAAGTTGAATCTACTACTGAAGTGACCTGCCACTATTACAATTGTTTCTTTGAGTGTCTGAGTGTCCATTGTTACTCCTAGAGATGAATCCAACATCAAACAGGTGTTCCATCTGCCCCAGTCTGTTTACTGTCTATCAAGTCTCTGTCTTGTTCATCACTCAAGAGTCTGTCAACAGATCGTCCCTCATCACTCGTCGTTCCTCCATTGATAGCATCCTTTGCAGACTCTGAGTTCTCCCAGTATGAGTAGGCATCACACTTCTTGCCCGTGATTGGATCCGTCACATTGCCCAGACTGTAGATGATCTGTTCCATGTTGTACTTGACGTGTCTGGAACGAGGTAGGGGGAGCTTTTTCACCAGGACAACATCACCTTCCTTTGCCGCTTGCTGAGCATCATGAGCAAAGACGGTCATCCTTTTCGGATAGTACTGGGAAAGCAAAGAAGTATTTTTTTTAGTTAATTCTAACAATTGTGATAACACTTTTTAATGAATTATTGCACATAGCATACTACTAGTTAGCTATGGTTGGAATCAATTATCAATTTAAAAAAAAAGAATAAAAAATCAACAACTAATTTTAACAAATACAAATTTAGACAATCAAATGTATTGAATATCAGGCCCAGGGCCAGACCAAGCATGCCAAGAGCAAGACCAAGCCAAGGCTTTATTTTACAGATTTCTAAATACAGCTGGATCATACATGTATTTTTCCTTGGATGTACGTGATGATCAAACCAATGAGTAAAATTTTGTTTCATCTATCCTATCATCACATTCACAGTGTTTTCCCTGACATCCCACATGTGTTTTTTTTCTTCTGCTGGGCATGCCGAGTCAATGGATTGACAATGAGCATGATGAGCCGTAACAATATTTACCTGCATTACGTATTTGTCCAAAACCAAGCGCTCAACTCGAACTTTGGCTGTCTTCTCCATCTTCGTACCAATTACTTGGCCTAAAAGTATCTTCATATTCCTAAACTGATGAACCGACATTTTCTGGCACTTTACTGTTAAATTCAACTGATTTAAGTTGGGTCCTCTTCTCTCAGCAGAACAGAAAACTAGCAAACTGATGTTTTACGGCATGCCGCCCTCAAGAGTCAGAAAGCTGCCAAGCCAGGCCGGCGAAGTTCCGATCTGTAATGAAAGTGGTGTGAACTTCCGAACTTCCTGAAAAAGCCGACAAAGTTTGTACAGAGCAAAGATGGAATCAGTAGAGGCACAGAAAGGAATGTCGATATTTCTAGATGTAAGTTGTGAACGAAATTAAAACATAATGGTTTGTTGACATTTTGTTTGTGACACTTAATCTAGGCATGCTACTTTTGGTAGGCTTTAGCCAATTTCAATTCAATACTTCGTTTATTTTATGGAAGTTGATGCTGGAAAAGGGGAAAGGCGGGGTTGGTTGGGTTGACGGGGGGGGGGGGGGTAACTGTGTCATTGAAGTCACTTGTCAGTGGCGTAACCAGACACTTTCATTCATGGGGGCGGGGTGGCAAGCGGGGTTAAAGACATAATTGGGGGGGGGCTATTTAATAGACCTTATGCGTCTGACGTCATGAGTCCCATCCATAAGGTCTATTGTCGATCGGTTGATTTCAACAGGTTGCATCCTGCGCAGTGAGGCATGATGGGATAGGAAAGGGATCATGTTTCTTGCTGCACAGTTGCCACTGCCCCCTTTGTCTTCCCATCATGCTTTGCGCTATTTCGTCGTAGCGCGATCAGCAATAAACCTTATAGACCACAGTCTCATCATAGATAGTGTAACACTAACAGTCAGTCTGATGTCAGTGTCATTCATATCTGCATTCATTGTGATAATGTAATCATTCCGTAGGATCCGGTTTTGTTTCCATAATAATGATAATTAAAGTATAATTGTCAATTGATGTATTACTATTACTAGTATCCTACCACTGTCACTAGTGTCAGTGTCACTGTCACTAGTGTCAGTGTCACTGTCACTGTCTGCCATTTTTTTTGCCAACTGGGATGCAAGATATGCTTGGGTATGCATCACAGTCAGGCTTTGCCTGCACCATGATGGTGCTTAACCGCCATCATAGGGTTAGATGGGAGACAGCCCCATACATTGTGCCAATACGCTGGACTCCCTCCGCTTCTTGGCCCAACGAACCCTGTCCTTTAAAACCAGACATCAACTTTCGAATCGAGACTTACTTTTTTTGGCAAATTTATCCCTCAATGATTGGTCGGTCGTTGCTGTCAGACATAATCAGTCAGGTAATGCGCGCAATCAGTCAGCACATTCAAGAACGTTTACCGCTGCGCGACACCTTGACGTCACCACTATCAGGTAAACGTCGCAAGATGACTGCTGGAATAAAGACTAGTGCAGGAATACGACCTGCGCTGAACAGCAACCATCATGGCTCCTCCGCCGTCGTTGACATGGGCTTATATCACCGAGATTTGACATAAACTTCCAGCAAAAGCCTAGGATTTATCGCACGGGGGATTGTGCAGAAATCTTCTCCAGACTCTGCCTGTGAGTCTGATATGTCTGACAGCAACGACCGACCAATCATTGAGGGATAAATTTGCCAAAAAAGTAAGTCTCGATTCGAAAGTTGATGTCTGGTTTTAAAGGACAGGGTTCGTTGGGCCAAGAAGCGGAGGGAGTCCAGCGTATTGGCACAATGTATGGGGCTAGATGGGAGACAGCCACACATTAGGCTTGTTAGCTTATGTTGGTAGAGCGCCCGCACATTACTCCGGAGGTTGCAGGTTCAAATTCCATCCTAGTCAATTGTTGTTATTATTATATTTTGTTAGGCCTAATTATCATTTGGATTTGTTTAATAATAGGTTTTAAATGTACCTCTGTAAGAACAGAGGGCGCCCTTCCTCATGCAGAGGGCGGGTACGTTGATCCGGAAGCTGCAGGTTCAAATCGCGTTCTAGTAAATTTTTCTTTGTTCACCTCAAAATTGGTTTTAAAATTTACCCAGTCAGTGTCCCTTGTGGTTTATTACTTGAGAAGAAAAGAAAGTAAATGGTAAGCAATCATGGCAATAGCCTAGTTTACCCTCAACATTGTAGGACCATGCATAATGGGAGAGGAATCAATACCAAGTTGTTATTTGCAAAAACAGGATTTAATTGAAAATTAAATTTCAATATTCTTCTCTTTTGTTAGGTATTTCGGCGAGCTGATAAAAATGGTAAGAAAATAACAAATCATTGTCACTCCCTTCTTATTCACCTGATGTTTGTGCAGTTTACACACCTGCCATGTCTGGCAATCTGGGTTGACCATTCTTCTTTATCAATCATGAAGCAGGTTTGCCAACAACATCACTACCTTTTTTTAAATGATTTTTTTACCATGGTTACAGATGACAACTGCTTGTCAGTTGAAGAGTTTCGATCCTTCTTTGCGGACGGGGTTCTGAACACTCAGGATCTTGATACACTGTTCAACGAGATTGACACGCATAAGACCACAAACATTGACACCGGTGAACTTTGCTGTGAGTGATTACTAAATATTTCCCCCCTGTAATTATTTCAATGGCTCCCATACATAGAGTCTACTAGCCCATTTATTAACCACTTCACATCGGTATTCAGAAGAAAAAAAAATTGTTCCCCTGTGCGGTATTGATTTTTGGGAGGAATTGCCGGAATAATTTGTTTTTGAAGATATCGTTGTCACAATGGAAACCTGACTAGACAAAGCAAAGACAAACGAAGGATCTCATAAAAGAACCAGGATTTATTTTCGTTCGAGAAAATATGATGCGTTCACTGTGAATTGCAAAACCTTGGCCGTAAGCCATGGCTGATTATCAACCACATGGCCAAAACATACGCTGGAAAATTGTTATTCCCACTTACATGTACCTCCCATTGAGCCGAAGACGATGATAAATAATGGTGGCAGGCCATTGATCTCTCGTAATCCTCTTTGTATAACAAAAGAACAAAGGTTTGGGAATGGAGATTACACAATAATCCCTAGAATTTTTTTTATTAAGGGCCTGTTAATCCATTGTGAACACCTACATGTTTCTACATCTTACACATCTTTGTAAGGACAAACTTTTTCTTTAATAACCAGCATATTTTTCCAAGAATCTTGGACCGTACAGAGAAATATTTGCTGGATTGGAGGACATCAATGCATCTGTTTCCACTGCTTTGTTGACAACAGCCAAGGTGAGTTCCTGGTATGTGTTCACGTTGAATGAACGTTCAGTGAAATACCACGATTAACCAGTTCGCTTCGCAGAACACAATAACACGCAAAATTCTAATGCAACACACACCAGCAGGCTTATAAACTGGCATTCGAGTGTGTTGGCAGTGGTCATGCCAGACGCATGCCAGTGTGGTGAGACACTGTAAGTGGATTGCGTGTACACAGGCAACTGTTTCACAGAGTCCGTGGGGTCATGGTTCGGTGGCCCCGGGCAAAAGGCACTGCAAACAATGAACAAATTATTTGTACTTAAGTTAATGCCTTTATGGAAGACCTGTTCCTTTCACATACCAGCCAAGATTCTGTAAAAACAGATTATACTGCATTGTCATGAGGTCTTTCATCTCTTTCCGAGGTGCCGTCTGTTCGACCAGGCGTGGGTCGATGATTGCAGGCTTCATGTCGCTGAACTGAACTAATTTTGCTCTTCCAATAAAATATTATCTTGGTGTATATTCTCAGGTGTATTAATGTAGACCAAAGTAACCAAATATGCACAACATGCTTAGAATGGTTGTCAGAGGTTTTGTAGATGATGAGACAGTGTCCTTTATCCACAAGTTGTTCTTTTTGTGCAGTGCATAACTGCAGCATTTTTTTCTCAGTGATATTTCACAAGGACAAATGTGTACACTACACCCTTGATTCTTATACAGGAATACCCAGAGAAGAGTTTCCAGGAGCAGTTCAGCGTTCGGTTTCTTCTGAAGGAGGTACAGAATCAGCTAGGAGCCCTTCTCTATTCGGTCAGTGCTGCCTCTGACCACCTTGAAGCAGACGCTATTAAGAAAAGGTGAGAGAAGGGAACAAGTAGATGTGTCAAAGACTTACCAAACTATTTTATTTACTGATTCTGGTTTTGAAGCCAAGGATTCCCAGAAAAGCGAGCTAAATCACTATACTAGCCAAGAACCCCATGGAGAGAAGACAAGGAAGAAAGTTTCAGTTTCAGTTTCAGTAGATGTGGGAGGAAAACCCCAGAGATTTATTCCAGGGACAACCAACGCAATCAGGTAGGGACTAAAAACCCAATCCACATTTGAACACATGTGTCTTTCAAGCAAGACAACAGTTATTGCTTCGTCCTCGGAGGGTATGTAAAGCTGTTGGTCCCATGTGTGTTGTGAAGTGCGTGTAAAAGAACCCAGTACACTAGCTATCGTTGAAAGAAGGGTTTTTTTTGTTTTAGTATTTTTTGGCATGGTTTGGAGCAGATTGCGCTGCATCACATTGTAAACCCGTACAAGGTGCTATGTAAGTGGGTCTCATAATTAAAAATATGGTGTACCTGTCCTTTAAAAAATTTAGATACATTATTAAGCGCTTTGAGACACCCGTATAGGTACAGTGTTAGTAATAGAACTGATTGTTATTATTTTAAATTGTATAAAAAATTCATTGTTAAGGATGTTCATAATGGTTTTCAAAAATGGTGAAGTGAGTAAAATAATCTGTCGTCTTTAATTTAAGTACTTCACCTGTTTAGTTTAAACTCATGATTTAATTAAACTTTAATTAAATCAATAAGAGGTATGTAAAAGCAGATGTTTGTTGATTATGTACAATGTATCTGAAAATGTTACTTTTCTCTTTAATTTAAAGAGAAAAGTAACATTTTCAGATACATTGTACATGGCTGCTTTTACATACCTCTTGTTAAACTAAACTTTTCCCAATCCTCCCTGCTTCTTACCCATGACCCATTTCTGTTTTCATTTCAACTCCTCCTCACAGTGATGATGAACCCAGGTAATTTATTGACTTTGAAGTACAGTAGAATCGCTGCTATACCGAACACCCAAATTTGGCTATACCGAATACGACCTTTGGCTCCCGATTTTTGTGCATAAAACATACCCAATATTTGGCCGACGCCGACTTGCAATCATCAGAGTAGAAGAATGTCTAACTAATGTTAAAAATATTGTTAGACAAAATGCTGATAGAGCTTAGCATGACAGACAGACGTTAATTCGCCATTGAATAGAAGGAAAGGTCAACTTTTTAACAACAAGACGCCATCTTGGAATTTGTCTACATTCGATGCGCAGTGCGACACAAATCCCTATACCGACCGACCACTTTACCAAACAAAATCCATGGATCCTGCGGTGTTCATTATAGTGGCGTTCTACTGTATTTGTTATTCCTCCATTTCACTTTTTCTGCTTCATGCAAACATGACACTCCATGCCAAAACCAGGCACTTTCTGGTAAAACTCAAAACAGGGTTTATTTGCTCATCAAATAGATGAGAAGAAGAACTTTCAATTAACACCTAATCAAGAACAGGGCCCTATTTCATAGAGCTACTTAAGCACAAAAAGTAGCTAAGCACAAACAAAATTATGCTTACCAGAATAGGGTTACCAGCCAAAATAGCATGTCACATGTGCAATCTGTGACTGGTATCCTGCTTATTTGTGTTCAGCAGAAAACTTTTAAGCACTATTTTCTGCTTAAGCAGCTCTATGAAATTGGGCCCTGTTCTGTAAGTATATCTCAAACATATATAATGTTTAAGACATCGCAATACATTGATATCAAGGCTTATGTTTCAGTTGTCTTTTACTTTTAGTGCCATTTCACTATTTCTGAGAAGTGCCAGATTTTGGGGTTGGGCGTCCCATCTCTTTTCTGCCAGTGCTTTGCTTTTTTCAAACAAATTACTATTGTACATTTAAAAGACATGATTCAAGAGTGCAATGTATAAGATGCACAAGTACTACCAAGGATTTAAGTCAGGAGTAGTTAGTAGTTTAGACAAACTCTTCATTTCATTACAGTAAACACAATCCACTCACAATCCTTCAAAGTCCCCCCACACTGACCCAAAACTCTCCTGCGGATAAGACTTTTTCAAAGACGTTTTTTGTCATGATGCTTATGTTATTTCAAAATGACATCATTTCTAATCTAGGCATTAGGCCCGACCCCACCATCAAAAGACAATCAAATGTTTTGCCAGCGTTCATTCTTCATCTCTCTCTTCTTTTGACTTTCCCTTTTTGCTTTTGCTGCTACTCATCCGAGACTGACCTCTCACTTTACCTGCATGTACAAGCTGTGTGTAGTTCCAGCACCCCTACATTAGATTGCATAGTTTATAGTCATTTTAAATGAAATAACTGTTTTACCCAATGCTTTGATCATGTGGTGTTTTCTTCAATATTGTCTGACTCCACTCAATTCGCACCAAAGTCAAGGTCTGCCAGAACCAGAGACATGTAAGGTGTCTTGGTAGCAGTATAATAACATTTGATTTTATTGCTTGCTTTCTGCAATGCAAACAACATGAGCAGATTTGAACTTGTCTTTCTCCTTGCTTGGGTTGCCTATCAAAGCATCACTTGTTCTTGGTTATATTTGTACTGATAACACTTTGTGTGCGTGGCATGTAGTTTGAACTTCCTCATCAGGTGATACTTCAGCATAAAATTGCCTCTAGACCATTTAATTTTGAAACACAAAGCTGGTATGGGACAAAAGTCACTCAAAAATACATGCTGTCCGTGGACACCTTGCTGGCCTGGAATGTTATCTTTGGGAGGGCAAGGTCATTTTCATTTTGCAAAGGGCACTTCCACTGGGAAATCTTCAAGTCTACAGGGAAACTATTGAAGGGGGCACCAAGGCAAAGACTAGTGCCAAATCTCATAGAGCTGCTTTTTTTAAGCACAAAATAATTTTGCTTACAAGGATAAGGTTATCAGCCGAAATGCCACGCCATGTGTGCCGTTTGTGACTGGTATCCTGCTTAATTTTATTTAAAACGATATATTGACTGCAGGGGGAAATGGAGCCCTTTCTTTGCAACATAATTCTCTTACAAATTTTTGTGTGATATTTGTGAATGGTTCATTTTGCAAAGTTCTTAAGTTCTTCCTTTGGAGTTGTAACAGAGGTGTGATTTCTCAGGATTTTTCCTGATTTCAGGATTTTCTAATAATCTCCTTGAGTCTTTAATTTTTCTTGAAGGAAGTAAAGTATTCACCACAAGAGAAAGAAATAGTCCACATTGTGTCCAAAATCTGTAGTTTTGTATTTCTGGTGATGCACAAAGTCTACAAACCTTCTAAATTGTAACATCTGGAAGGTTCTTAGTCTAAAATAATGGGGAACACAGACCTGCAAGCTGTTTTTGAGGAATTTTCACATTCATCAAATCTCATCCCTCTTGTAAGACTGATGTCCAAGTGTGGTTCAATCTTCCTGACTCAAAACCCTAGTCTTGCCTCCGTCGTATTTCTTCCAGGAACGAACAGACCCAGGTTCACTTTGAAGAGCCAAAGGTCAGCAGCACGGCTGGATGGATCGCACGACGGGCAAGGAGGCAGCTGTCCACACAAACTAGTGTTCCTTTTGACAGTGAAAGTGAGTAACCTAACACAGAAAAGGGCATCGTGTCAACAAGCGTCGGACTAGAAATCTTACGCACTATAACCTAACATGAATTATGAACACTACACACCTGAGGGTTATTGACGAGGGGTAAATTTCATAAAGCCAAGTAAGCAGTAGTTTTTTTGCCTTTTGGAGCAGCCCGTAGAACAATGCAAAGTTTTCTGCTTACAGAGCGGCCCTTAGCACATTTCCTAACTACTGCTTAGCAGTAGTAAAGCAAAATGCATGCAAATGTGCCAGTGATTCTTGTAAAAGTATTTCTTTTTAAATAAATAAAAAAATATCCAGCCATATTACCAGCGTGGATAAGTGTTAAATACATGTAATTTGGAGGAAAAGTCACCGGCAAAACAATCTTGTAAAACCGTGTTTCATAATGCAGAAACAATTTGAAAGACTTGTGCAACAAACTTGTTTGGGAGTTTGTGGGATAAGAATGTAGAGGAAAGCTCTTGTTGCAACTACATGTGTTCGGCTAAAGATATGTCCTTTCATTAAATAAGAAAAAACATGTTACAAATTCTATCCTTTTTCTCAAGGGAAAATATTTGTCATTAAAGTATTTATTCACATCGGATGCAGGTATGAAAGCTTTCTTTCTTCAAGTGAACCGCCTTCAGGAACTCATGGACAAGCTTGAAAATAAAGTCAAGATTGATCCAGTGGACGAAGAAATAGTTACAGACGACAGTAATCAGGTACTAATTACACCCAAATCCTGTCTCATCAACTTTACCTCTGTGTGGTTGACTAACTGTACCCCAACACTGTCTAGTCAACTGTAAGTCAGTGTGGTTGACTAACTGTACCCCAACCCTGTCCTGTCAACTGTAAGTCAGTGTGGTTGACTAACTGCACTCCAACCCTCTCTTGTCAACTTTGCTTAGTGTGGTTGACTCACTGCACACCAACACTGTCTAGTCAACTGTAAGTCAGTGTGGTTGACTAACTGCACTCCAACCCTCGCTTGTCAACTTTGCTTAGTGTGGTTGACTAACTGCACCCCAACAGTGTCTAGTCAACTGTAAGTCGGTGTGGTTGACTAACTGTACCCCAACACTGTCTAGTCAACTGTAAGTCAGTGTTGTTGACTAACTGCACTCCAACACTGTCTAGTCAACTGTAAGTCAGTGTGGTTGACTAACTGCACTCCAACACTGTCTAGTCAACTGTAAGTCAGTGTGGTTGACTAACTGCACCCCAGCACTGTCTAGTCAACTGTAAGTCAGTGTGGTTGACTAACTGCACTCCAACACTGTCTAGTCAACTGTAAGTCAGTGTGGTTGACTAACTGCACTCCAACCCTCGCTTGTCAACTTTACTTAGTGTGGTTGACTAGCTGCACCCCAACCCTGTCTAGTCAACTTTAAATCAGTGTGGTTGACTAACTGCACCTCGTGTGTTAGACAGTTTTGTGTGTATCTTAGGCAATGTGCTGACATGCTTGCCATACTATTTACGCGCAATTTGACTTCCAAAATGGCGAGCGTGGCAGACAGTAGCTGCGTGTGACGTTGGCGCAAGGGGTCAATAGCTTCTTTTGTATACTTTTTTTTTTGAATGTTGCATTATTTTTGTTTACTTGTTACCTGGTAGGTGATACTCGTTGCCAGGAAGCTTTGCGTCCTTGACTCACAAGACAAGGCTTTTCGATCAGTCCTCAAGACCTATTTAGAGGCAGCAGTCAAGGAGGAAGGATGCCAGACGTAAGAATCCTCAACTTTCATCTTTTATGTGTTTAAGAGGTCATGTCTGTTTGTATAACCATGGCAGTAGTCCACAACATGGCTGATTTGAATGATTTCATGAAACAGTTTTATTTGGACCTTTTCGAAACCAAGGCTTGGGTTTGGGCTTAGGCTCCGCCAGTTATTTAGAAAACATGTGCTTTCCTTACAGGGTTTCAATCAGGAGGACGGAGCCCAAGCCCAAGCCGTGGTTTCAAAAAGGGCCTTAATTAAGTTGAAAGATATTCTATCTTACTATATTTAAAACAATGGTTTTGTTCTTATGCAAGAATTGGCAGATAGTTTGGTTCGATTTGCTGCAGCCACCTTGTAGAACTCACTCCCATCTGTTGTGCGTCTTTCTCCATCTTTGCCAAGTTTCAAGAAGAATTTAAAAAACGTTCGTGTTCAAGGATGCTTTTGAACTGTATTTATGAACTTATTTTGCCAACTTGCTTTGCTTTTTCATGCTTTTGTTTTTTCGTGTTACATGTACCAGTGTGGTTGTTATATTTGCTAAGCGCCCTGAGCGTTATTTAGTTGACGGATACCGGTGCAATACAAATTTACATTATTATTATAAATTTCAATTTGCCTTTCACCGATATGTGTAAGCACTGTATACTCAGTGCTTTCGAGTCCTGTGGAAAAAAATCCACAGGCAACTCGGGTGGGATTCGAACCCACGACTCCCGCATGACTAGAGCAGATGTCTTAACCACTAGACCACCGAGCACGCCCGGTGATGAGGGGGCAGTTCGAATCCAGTATTACCGGGCGTGCTCTGTGGTCTAGTGGTTAAGACATCTACTCTAGTCATGCGGGAGTCGTGGGTTCGAATCCCACCCGAGTTGCCTGTGGATTTTTTTCCACAGGACTCGAAAGCACTGAGTATACAGTGCTTACACACATCGGTGAAAGGCAAATTGAAATTTATATTCATTCCCCCGATGCAAATATTGACATCTATCTACATTATTATTATTAAGAACACAGATAGTTGTGAACTAAAAATCTTGTTCATTTACCCAACACCAATACTCGGTGCTTGCCAGGTCTTATGAGAACACAATACACAGGCATGCTACTTAGATGGGATTTGAATCCATGACCCCCGCATTCTAGAGCAGATATCTTGACGGCTGGACTAGCGAGCATGCCCGGTGATGAGAGGCCAGTTCTTGGTCATAACCTGTTTGTTTTGCTCAGTGGGGCTGGGTTAGAAGGAGTTTTAATTGAGTCCAAAACAATAGATAATTATGTTCCCATGATGGTTTGTTTTGAATACTGTTTTGTTTTGATTATTTTTCATCTTTTCTTGCAGTTTGAGTGTTCGGTCGTACTCAGGGACCAGCAACTTTGTGCTGTATGAGATATGGGAGTCTGAAGAATCGTGGAAGAGGTAAAAACTCAAATCATTTTGCTTTCTCCTTGCAAAGCTGTGTTAATGAAAGGCTAATTTATTTGGTTACTTTATTGCATTTAAAACATTGACAGTACTACAGCAATACTGTTTTGGTGTTGTTCAGACTGTGGTCTCAGGTCCTGGTCATGACACTTGTGTCCTTGAGCAAGACACTTACCATAATTGCTTCACACCTTTAGATGCGACAATAAGCTGTATGCCCTGTGTGTTGTGTAATGCACGTAAAAGAACCCAGTACACTTATCATTAAGAGAAGGGGTTTGCCCCGGTGTTTCTGGCATGGTTGGCTGCAGATTGCTCCGCAGCACCTTGTAAACCCTTACAAGGTTCTACATAAATGGGTCTCATATTTCCAATATTAAATAATAAGTGCTTTGAGATGCCCGTAGATTAAGCCATATATAAGAACTGAATATTCAGCTGTAGTACTAAAAAATGTGCTGTTTGAAATCATTATTTATAACAAAATGGTAACTGCTTGCTTTGAAGCCATTTTGCATCGGACACTTCCAAGGCATTCCGTCGTAGCAATGTGGACCACCTGGAGAAACCAGAGATCTTATCCACCATGGCCATTCCAGGTAGATAGATGAAACTTTCACAGTCAAAACAGAGATTCTCTTTAATACTGCTCAGAAAAAAACTATTTGGTTGTCAACAGGTAAGCGTGTAAACGCCATGTTGCCTAAAAATCGCACTACACTATATAACACACTAGGACATTGACTCCCAAAATGGCACAACCAAGATTATTGTGATGATGACATCAGGTGGATTGGGTCAATACATTGTTTAAGTGTAGTAGAGAAGATTCTATTAGATCTTGTAACTACATGGTTATATAATTATTTGAGGGTTTATTTTTTTGCTATTGTTATTTTTTTGCAGCATCATGGATTTCAGACTCATCAGCTGGCTTTGTTGGCACCGCTTAGCGTCACTCAACTTCACAAGAAATAAGTAAATTTACTTATTGTTGTGCTAGTCAGCCATTGCCCGTGACAGTGCACGTGTTTGAGTGGGTGGCGATAATGCATGGTCAAGTTAAAATACATTACAAAGTATGCAACGATTTTTATGCACTGTATTTTGGATAAAGCAGGGATGAAAAAACATATTTGAATAAACACTGTGGGCTGGCTTTAAAAAAAAAAAACGGCGGGAACAATTTTTATTTATTGTGTGCAGTGTTTGGGGTTGTTTGGGTGAATTCTGTCACATTGACCCTGTACATGTGTCTGTGAACTTGCACAAAATGAGTAGACAGTCCTGAAACTTTATCAGCAGGTAGATTTGTTTTGAAAAATTAATGTATATTATATATTGAACGGTCAATCTGCATCATCGGTCAATCACGTTGGGCAATCGGTCAATTCTGAAGGATATCTGGGACTTTACTTACCTTTTGAAAGGGTTTCACTGGTGGCAGTGGGATCGACTGATAAAGTGTCATGATCAACCAATCACGCAGATGGACCGATCACGTCCAACATATATAACCATTTGCACATGTGTGTCATTTTAAAGTTATTACAATAGAGCTATATGTATTGACTTTAGTGCTAACTCTTGATACCACATGCAAACATTTTTTGAAGTGTCCTGGACGCAGACGTACATGTTTGAGGCTTGTGCGTGACTGTCATGACGAATGACTTAATATCTGTGGAACTTGCATTCATGTTTGAAAGCATAGAGCATTACGAAAAAGCTCTGTATTTGAAACAGACACATTTGCATATGCAGATTAGTGCTACGCGTGCGAAACCCTTACACTGGTTTTTATGCGATCAATTTGTAGATTCTATTCTGTTGGTAAGTGATGATGTTTTGGAGCCGGAAGTGCAGTGTAAACGAATGGTATACATACAATGTACATGAACATTTGCACTTCCAGCTCCAAAACATCATCACTTACCAACAGGATAATATGCAGAGAAGAATAAAAGCACTGGTATGCAAATAGTCCTCCAACAGCCATACAAAATGTCAAGCTTTTATGATAGGTTTCCACACAAACAGGGATGCTCCCAAATGGCTTCAAAAGTAGAGCAGTTTGCTGCTCTAGTCAGTATACATCATGCATGCAACTTCTTGAGTTGATCAGCTGATTTCCTCTCTGGTCCGTAAGAAATAGTGCCATAGGAACTGTACAAAGTTAAAATGTAGTTGGACATTTCCTCTTTTATTGCAATAGACCTTGTGCACATGACATCATTTGAGTAGGGCGCCCTCGCCTATAGGTCATAAGAAGGTTGCCCACTGGCCCATCCTGTGCACTGCATACGTAGATGTGGGTATTTCTTTGTTTCATCATCGTTTTACCTCTAAGATGGTGGCGTGATGACAACAATGCATAAGGTTCATTACAAAGCTGCAGGTATGATAAAGAGAGGTCGCATGACCCCGGGAAAAGTTTATTTCGCAGCCATGTTTGGTCCAGCCATGTACAAACTCAGTGACTGGCGCGTCGTCTGCTGAATGATTTCCAGCGTCTGTTAGTGCACGCATCAGAAAAAGGTCTCGGTGACGTCACGTGAAACCTCTATATACATACATCATGTCGCTCTGTGGTTATTTTATGCATGTACATCATCGTTGTCGGAAAGAGTACATTTATTGGTGACAACACAAATCAAAATGAAATTCCGTCACATTCATTATTATTTCTGTGTATTGTTTCACGTTCCTATTATTTGATAAATTTGATGTAGATTTTAGACATATTGTATTTTGTAGAAAAGAGTAGACATGGTATTATAAGTTGGTGTGAAATTGTATTTCATGTCAACATTATATTTCATCAAGAAATAACGACAACTCTTTTACTTTTTTGATCTTCATTCTGAATGTAATCAGTGGCACTGGGTATTATTAGTACTTGCATTATTATTATGATGTTTGATAAGGTATTACAACGCACGAAATTATGCCAAATTAATTAATTTTATGAGGTCCACTTTTTTATTTAAAAACAATAGCAGTACGACTGTATTTTGAAATCCCTAAATAATAACATAGATTATGAATCATTGTTTTGCTTTTCATCGAAATAAATTTAAAGGATGATAGTTGTTGCTAGTTGTTCTTATTTATTCTTAGTGTGTATTTCAATTTAGTGAGCTTTACCTTGTGCTGGCTGTGGGTAGTAAAGGATCGTCGCTTTTCAAAATTAAAAGTCTCTTTTCTAAATGGAATGTATTCTGAGTTGTCTTGTTTGATAAGTTGTGATATTGACATGGTAATAGACTGTGTAAATCTCGCGCCTATTCGAATATTTTGGGGACCATTTTGGTCCCACACATATTGCTGTAACATGTAAAGGAAACAAAATCACGCGCATTAACTGACCCTTATGTTCGAATACGCGCAAGACTTACACAGTCTATTGATGAGCTTTTTAATCAGTGAGCTTTCAGATTGAAACTAGTAAGTTTTTGTTTTTGTCAACAATGAGGGTTCGTCGGGACCAGGCATAACTTCACATTAACAGCAGCAATACTGGAAACAATTTTCATGGTACATGCAAAAGTTATTTCTGTGTTTTTGTTTGTTTTTTGGAAACAACATCATCTGTAAAAATCACTTAAAAAAATAATAAATTGTCTAGTCTATCTGCAAGGGGGGGGGGACATGTGGACAAGTTGTTAAATGTTTGTCGTGGTTATAGCATAACAGCTCTCAAGTGACTATACTCATGCAAGACTGAGGTTCATGCGATGTTTCTGCTCCTGCGAGACTTCCGCTTTTGCAAATGGGGCAGCAGTAGTCAGGGAGCCAGTTGTCTCACGAGAGCAGTACAGTTGCGTGAGAGCCGTTACGCATCATAACTGCAACATTTTGGATTAATGCCCTTTGTGTTGCACTCTACGGTGTCTTTATGCCCCTTGTTTTCACTTTGTGTGGGAAATCATTAGGGTATGATTGTTTCTCCCAAAAAGTCCATGGCTTTAGTTAGTTACCAACTTTTTCCCAGGTGCAGTCGGGTTTATTACAAACTGAATTCATGATACTGATTTTCAGATAATCTACTAGGCCAGCTTGATTTAATCTCCTTTATTCAGCCTGCCCATCAATTAATTTCAACCAATCAAGGTTTACAAAATAATGTTGTATTGCCCAATCTGTCATGATACAAACACTAATGCCCTACTAAAAATCGCCCCTCCCCCTCCAAGTTGGTCAGAACACACCACGAGAGGGGGTAATATTCTCTTCCACAAAACAACCAAAATATAAAAAAAACATGGCCTCCGAATCCATTGCGGCAACTGCTCGAAAACATCGCCGCCAGTAACGTTGACGAGACGTGATGTCGCTTGCATAAATTTGTTGTCAGCGAAACCCTCCGTTAGGAGCCAGTGGCAACAGAGTTTGAGTTTGTTCTGAGTCCGTGAAAGAGCTTACTACGTAATTTTACATCATTGGCATTGCCATTTTGGTTTGGTTGGATCCACCACGACAACTGCTGCGGGGAAGGGAAGTGCAAAACAAACTCGTGAGTAGTGCGTTGTGTTCTGCAGTACAGTGAACCCGTGAATTTAAAGTCCTTTAACGTTAGTTTTTTATGCATTTACTTCCTCGGAAATGTTTCCGCAACCGACTGCCACTTTTTGTACGTATTTTTCTTTTTTTTTGTATCAATGTACAGCTGAGGACCTGGCCAATCGACAGTCATGGGAAGGGTGTAGCACAGTAGTACTAGCACTGTAGCAGCACTGCAGAAGTGAACAGATTTCATAGGGGGCCCTGCCCCGATTTACAAACAGTGGGTTACCCCCAAAATTCTAAAATCGGTGAACAAAAAAACGAACACGCTTTCCCCCAATAACCTCTCCCCTCATGCCCCCCACCTTTTGGTGTCCTCTCTCACCATTCTCCATGTTTCTGCCTGTATCTTTATTTGCTGGGAGGAATCGAGCGACTTAGCATTGGTTACTACACAATCATATAAAGCAATGTACTTACTGGGTCATAATGAATATGTAAGTTTATGAACAATTAGGAATAATCAAATGAACTGTTATTGTCCTACAATTTGCATAATGACGTCATGAATATTCTTAACATTACGAATGAAAACATGCATTACAGTTTTTTTACACATGAGTTGCGTGAAAGGAACATTATGGATTGGATGATTCCATTAGTATCGGTCCTGGGTAAGCTCATTTAGAAAGTCTCGCATTGTTCTTCTGGGATATATAAAGAAGCTGTATTGTGGCCATCAGCACATGCAAAGGAAAACATGGCACTGCATTGGAATCTCGAGAAAGTTCTGGAGACCATTGCAACGACGGATTCTACGATAGCGTTCTGCAAGGAACGTGGCCTTATCGCCAACGCCGCAGATTGTAAATACTGCCGTCACCCGCTGTCTTGGGCCGTGAAAGCGGACCGAGGCGACGGGTACACATGGCGGTGTAACAATTGGCGGTGCCGGAAGCGGGCCCGCTGTTGTAGCATCCGTCAGGGCAGCTGGTTTAGCAACAGCAAGATGTCACTGAGGAAGATCCTGAAGCTGACCTACAGTTGGGCGGCACAATCGTCAACCGGCACGGCAATAAGTGAGGCCAATAGTGTCCACGAAGGTGTGGGTACAAGTTCTCACTCTGTCGTGGATTGGTTCACTTTTTGCCGTGAAGTTTGTCTTCGTGTCGTTCAGGAGAAGGGCAGTAAAGGGATCGGCGGCCCCGGGAAAACCGTCGAGATCGATGAATCAAAATTTGGCAGGAGAAGGTATAACCAAGGTCGTTTGATCGAGGGTAAGTGGGTGTTAGGTGGCATTTGCCGTGAGACGAAAGAAATTTTCATGATTGAGGTTCCTAAGCGGGATTCAGCGACACTTATTCCTTTAATTAAGGAATACGTTGCCGCTGGATCCACAATCATATCCGACTGTTGGAAGTCATATGATTGCCTCAGTCAAGAGAATTTCACACATCTCACGGTGAATCACTCCTTGAACTTCGTTGATCCCACCACTGGCGCTCACACCCAAAATATTGAGTACCAGTGGTGGCAGATCAAAAGGAGTCTGCCTAGCACCCACACTACCAGCTCTACCGACGGCTTTGGTTTCAGGCTGGCAGAGTACATGTGGCGCCATCAAAATGCGGGGAAAGACCCTTTCCTGCAAATCCTCAATGACATCTTGCTGTTGTACAAACCACCAAAGCGTTTTTGACTTACGCAACGTCCCCGACCATTCTTTGTGATTGCTCAAACCAAGGCTCTGTACATGTCTACAGAAAGCCAGCCAATAAATCAAAAGATACAATAATAACTAACAAACAACTAGCAGCCTAAATTTTGAATACACTTTTTTCATAATCAACATTCCACCTTACAAATGGTGGTCTTCCTTTCCCTTCCAGAAAGAAATCCTCCATGACCGCAAATTAGTAGTCACAGATCAGCTGTTTAAGAGCGTTCTTAACTTTAGTATCGTTGTTAAAAGACAAGAACAATTTATATTCTAATATACGGACATTAAATTACAAAGCATTTGAACCTGCGTAACAAAATGCACATCCGGTTTTAAGTTCGTTTTAAATGCCATGTCAACTTCCCTCCTAAACATCATCTCAGTTTACCTATTTTAGAAAAGAAGGGGCCAATCTACTTCTCCACTGCGTATGAACGATGACCGACTAAAATTATTGTAGTTATTTGCACACACACAGGCAAATGAACAAAAAACAGCATTTACTTCCATCTCACGATTTTTTTCACGTTTTCAACCCTTTAAAATTGTTCAAACGGCCTGTTCCTAGCTGGACATATTCTTCAACCCTTCTAGATAGGTAAGGAGATAAAGAGTGGCAGCCGGATACGGCATTTTAGCCCCTTCCTCGACTGTGCCATGGGGAAAGTTGATGAAAAGGAAAGTTAAAGTGACGACGACTTGTGCAGAGCAAGCTGCAACAAATCTTCTAGTTGAACTCACTGGACTAAAGTTTGACTCACTCGACTTCAAAGTTTAAGCATGGTTCAAGAAAGTGGTGTGCATTTATGACAATTTTTTGTACATTTGTGCTCTTTTAGTGTAAGCTTATCCAGTCCAGTTGTCACTTGTTATCCCTGAGGTGAATGAGCGTGTTAACGCAATTGCTGCCACGATGAACACCAAAGTCAAAGAAGAGGACAAAAAGTTTATTGAATGTGTGCGCCAGTTTCCAAACTTGTACAATAAAAAGCTCAAGGAATATCGGGATATGGACAAAGCCTTGACAACGTGGAAGGCGATCGGGACAACCTGCGAAATGGATTGGAAAGAGTGCAAGCAGAAATGGAGAAAACTACGAGATGCATATGTCAAAGTGAAGAAAAACGAATACAGAAAGACAAAAGGAGGCGACAGTGCTGAAAAGCGCACAAATTGGCCACACTATGATTCCATGTCATTCCTTGAAGAACACATCAGGCACAAAGAAGTAGCAGAAATGGATCTGACAGATAACTCGTGAGTGTTTGACTTTGTTAGAGTAAATTACATGGCCCTATTCCAACAATTTTGCAATTTTTTTTTTTAGCTAGATTCGATAGGAGCTGTTCAGAATTATAATGTGTAGTTCATTTGTTTGGACGATCCCTAAATCAAACAAAGCGTTTCTAAGATTTTTGTTTGATTATTGAGTCAATGTGAGTATCCTGAGTTATAAACTTTGTGCTTCATTGTTTCAAGCCTGGAACACACGGAGGCCATAGGGGCTACGTGTTCTGTCTGATGGTCTGTTCTCTGGGATCCTTGTTTTGGCCTTGGTGCCCCTTCAGAAGTTTCCCATAAACTTGTTTTTTTCCAATGAAAGTAGGCCCACCCTTTGCAAAAATGAAAATGGCCTTGCCCTCTCAAAGATTATATTCCATGCCTGGTGTTTTGCATACATGTACAAGTACTACATGTCTGCAAAATTGGAAGTTGGTGACAAGAGTTTGACTGGAGATCATTTTACAGATTTAAAATGGCATTTAGCCAAATTCTTCAACGCTTACAGTGAAATTTTTGATAACATGCATTTTTCAGCAACGACGACATGCTGGAATTTGAGGTTGACAATGAGCATAGAGCTCTATGCAGTGAGGGAGCATCTGGGAGCAGTGTACCAACAGCCATACATGTAAGTCAAAACGTTTCAGCATCCTCCAAGGATCTCTTGGGCGGTGCCTCCTCTTCCTCAGAAGACTCCCCACGAGCCAAGAAATCTAAAAGAATGGACATCGTAGAGATGGCCATTCTGGAAAGCCTCACTCATGCCCGACCGAGAGTGGACACCAATGAAGACGAAGACGAACTCTTTGGTAAGATGATTGCGGCCACTCTGAAAAAGTTCGGCGCAAGGGAGAAAGCGCTGTGCAAATTTAAGATACAGCAGGTACTGTTTGAACAGGAAGAACTCAATTTCAGTGGAGCTGTAACCGGCATTTAACAAGATGAAGTTTTTAATGGTTATTTCTGAAAAGTTTTAAATTTGTCTCGTTTAGAAGATGTATTTAAATACATGTTTTATTTTTTTTTTAAGGTGCTATCTTGTTGCAATTATCCTGAACACTTCAGTGTTACATAAAAATTGTCACCTTTTACCAGCTTGTACTTTAACCAGTAGATGCCGGATGTCGTGCATTTACATGCAAATATTGTCTGAGCCAGCAAACAGGCAACGTTAAGTCACACCTTTGTGTAAAATCAGAGTCCCAGAACAAAGGTTGCCCTTTTGTTCCAAGAAGAGGATGACGAGACATCGAGAGGCTTCCACCACTGTTTATTCATTGTATTTCGGCTCAATAGAGGTAAGTCAGAGTGAACCAGGAATCCACCCTTGGTTCCGGATTTAGTACCAATCCTCGGCCGTAGGCCATGGCCAAGGTTTTGCAATTCACGGTGCATGTATTTGACATTTTCTCGATATAGAAAACAAAATCCCGGTGCTATAAAGAGAATCTTTATTCTCTTGGCTTTGTCAGGTCAAGGTTTCTTTGTGCCAGCGATGCTCACATAAAGAAATGATTCCGGCAATTCTGAAAAATTGATCCTATCAGGTTGGACGGGAAAAAATGGAAGATTCCCGGCAGCATCTAAAAGTAGTTAACAACTGGCAAAAGGTACAATGTAGGATGGAGTGTGCCTCCAAGGTGGGCAGAACATTTTTATATAGTTCTTTCTACACTGTGTACGTTTTAGAGTGGGGCACGGGTCAATCAAGAACTCATTTCAACGCACTGCATTGTTCAGGAACAACAAAGCACCAATAGACCTTTGCAGTGTTGATTTTTAGTTCAATAATAATACAGTAACCGTGTTCACATTGTTTACAAAATGAGTGACCTTGTACAATCCAGGGCGTTTCTTGGCAGGCAAGATATAATAACAGTCTGGTCATTTTTGTTATTTTGCATCATACGTACCAAACAGAATCAAGAATTGTAAAACTAACAGCTCAACACGTGACCACTTTCATCAAACTGAAAGTTGTTAAAAAACTTCCCATACAGGTAATGTTTTCCTCAATTGAGCCTTGTACAAATCATGCCTGCAGGAAGTCCAGGCTCCGTAGCTCTTTTGTAAACATGTGATGTCACAGGTTGCACGGTCTATTATAGACTTTTAAAAATGTCATGTTATTTTATTAATTCTCCACTGTATGGTAACCCGACACCCAAAATATTTGGACTTTGATAAGATCTGTAAGCCTGCTCCAATTCAAAGCTCATTTCAAAAACCAATGATGTCATAAAGTTAAATTGTAATCTTGAGTGGTGTCCCCTCACCAATGTCCAGTGCTTTATTTATACCTGTGGACATGTACATGTATTGTACACAGTACTTCTAAGAAGTACATGAAAGCAACTCTTTCATTTGTAACATTCAACTTCCACTGGGAAAAAGAACTAGTCCCACCCCACCGGGAAGAGGCGGTATTCCGAGTTTTGTGATCACTTCATGCATTAGTACTCTCACTGGGTTCATCAAGCAATCCTTATTTTGAACCCAGGACCTTTTCCAAACCTCGGCTCGAGCTCCAGGCTTCGTTATGTTAAATGCACACTGCTTCAAAATTGTTAATGGAGCTTAAGGTGTAAGTCTAGGTTTGGAAAAGGCTGAGTTTCAAAACTAAGATTGCTTGATGATCAGAGTTTCAGATCGTGTCGTAGTCGAGCAGATTTTAACACTGGACTCAAGCTCTGGTGTTTCTGATCAGCAGATTGTGGGGGTCCGAGTCCCAGTCGTGACACTTGTGTCCTGTAAAAGCAAGACACTTAACCATTATTGCTGCCTCCTTCGTCTGGGACGTAAAGCCGTAGGTCCCGTGTGTTGTGTAATGCACGTAAAAGAACCCAGTGCACTTAGCGCAAAGAGAAGGGGTTCGCCGTGGTGTTCCTGGTCTGATCGGCTGCAGATTGCGCCACAGCACCTTGTAATCCATTGCATGGTGCTATGAAAAGGAACAGGTCTCATACTTAACTCCACATACCTTGCAGAAAAAATACTGAGCGCTTTAAGTGATGAGGCGCTGTATAAGAACTGAGTATTATATATTTATTATTATCCCAAAAGGAATGCCACCTCTGCCAAGTGGGACTAGTTACTTTTGCAAGTGGAAGTTGTACGTTATAAAGTAAAAGAGTTGCTGGGTGTTGTGGGTGCTCTTTAAATTCACTTTGTAGATAATTTTATGTACATGTTTAGGAGCATAAGTTAGGGGAAACCCATGAACATTATTTATAGTTCGATAAACAAATATTTAATTTAAATGTAAAAAAAAACCAGAAAGAGAACACTAAAAGATTTTGTGCATGCGCCATGAATATATATAAAAACGATGTTCAGAAATGTTAATTTTATCCATTTTGTCGTTTGACTTAAAGAAGTTTCATGAAGTGTAAATTATTTAAATCTTGCCATAAATTACTTTCTTTCAACTGCTGACTATTTCAGAGTGTACCAAGACTTAAGTTTCCGTCAAGATAGCTGCTCAAAGCAATTTCAAAATCTGACAACAAATCACAATCTGCCTCAAGCTCTAGCCACATAATGCAATTCAAACCCTATTACTATCAGCATGCTCTCCTGCCTAACACGCCCGTGCCACAAAATTCCACAGCAGGCTGTGGAGACTAATGGCCGTGTCACATGAGGCAATGTTCCGGCACCCAGTTCCAGGCAATCTCCAAGAAGAAAAAGCGTTCACGTTTCAATTTTCACCTGATTTTCTTGAGGATTGTAAGACATTGTAATTTAACAATTCCTCTGCTACCCATTCTTTTGCATGCGGTGCAGTTGGTTGCCTCCAACTTGCCAGTAAAAATTGCCCTGTGTGACATGGCACCAAGTCCACAGTACATAAGCCATGGGGTTTCCTGACAATACCAGATTTATACACTAATCTGAGCAGCTCGCTCATGGTGGTTTACACCACTGCAGCTATGGCTGCCGCATGCGCGCGCGGCGCGACAATAGCGCGTCAGCCGCACATATGTACCAATCAGCACGGAGGATTCATCAGCTGCGGTGGTGCAAACCACCATGGACGAGCTGCTCAGATTTGTTTATAAATAAGACAGTTTTGGGCCATGTTTGCTACTATGGGTATTAATGTACATGTATATAATAATTTTTGTAAACAGGTATCTTTCACACCTTTCTGATTAAAAGTCCACACTTGTTAATTGAGAGAAGACTTCAAGTTTAAGGTTCTGAACATGTAAGATTTTTAAATTACACCATCAATGCATCATTGGACAAAATGCAAGAACTGTATTATTGGTCACAGTGTTTAGAATTATCGAATTATCTAATTCTTCTACAGAAAATCGAGCATATAATATTTTAAATTTTGACTTTTCTGTCATTTAGATCAGAATGCACGTTTACTTATTCTTATTAACACGACAGTGAAAATTGGTTCAAGCTTTGTATCAGGTAAATGTGTACATCATGTAAATATTTCTAAATATTACCACAAAATTTACATTTAAAAGACTCTTTGCAAATAATTCACACTGGCTTAATGATTTTTTTTTGGTTTTTGAGTAGAGTATGTATTTATAAGTTGATGAAAAGTGTAGTCAGCGTGGTTGTACTAGGCCTGATGCCTCACAGAGGCGATAGACCTTTATCATGGTGCGGCCATCTTGATTTTCTCCCATTCAAACCAACGTAACCAAACCGAGGCTGGAAGGGCAAATAGTCTGGTTCCTTTTTGTACAATAAATATTAGCATGTATTAGTGTTATTGGATACTGGGAGCATGACCAAGATGGTTGCAGCATGATAAAGGTCTATTACCTGAGTTACCTCCGTGCCCCTGGCCATTGCCTCGGTGCCCCTTGAAAGGCTCCAGTAGAAATCCTCATTTCTCTCATCGAGATGCCCTTCATGAAGGAAAAACTTCCTTGCCCTCTTACAAGAACAAAGTATCTGGCCTGTTGTATCTCTGGTCTGGATTTGTAGCTCTGAGGAAGGACCAAATTTCTTGGCAAAGATCCTTTTCGTGAGCATGTTTATGCAGCTGGATTAGTTCATAAGGGCAGGGCTCCAATTTGGGGATGGAAAATCCACAAGACTGTAGGGCTTACAGCTCAAAATGTTTACTGGACCACATTTATTTCTGGCCCCGGACCTGTGGGCCAGTGTCGATTTCGAGCCCTGAAGATTTAAGTTTCAAGACATCAGGGGCCAATTTCATAGAGATGCTTTTGTAGGCACGCAAGAAGTGCCTTAAAAAAAACACCACCAATTTGTGTACATGTGTACCTACCAAAATACTCTGTAACATATTGTATTTTGTTATTGACTACAAGATTTGACTTAGCAGACACATTTGTTAACCTTTAGAGATTCATTCATTTATGTATAATCATTGTGCCCTGCAGGACACAAATTTGGGGAAAATTCATGAGACCGCAGGTCTTAAAAGCTCAGCATTTTTACTGGGCCAGATTAGTTGTTACAATGAGGATAGACTATACGTAGTTAAACATATAAACTGTTTTTATTTTAAAAAGCACTAACGGAGGTTTTTATCCCATTTGTCTAAAACAATTGAAAGATATCTAACAGACTCACAAGTCAACATTTGAACACTTTAAAAAAGAAATTATTTCTTTATTAAATATACACATGTATTACACATTCAGATATGTTTATTTAATTGAAATACGGCATTGAAAAACACAGTTTTGCCAGACTTGTCCAGTCGTGAGTTTACTGGCCCGAGGCTTAAATCACTGGCCTCGGGCCTGTAGCCCAGACATGTCGAAATTTTGACACCATCTTTCCAGTAAAATGTCTGGCAAAAATAATACAAAATAGAAATTTGGGTTTGTGTTTTTTTAGCCATGTAGATTTAGTATGTTAACATGAGAAACATTACAAAATGACAATTCAGGACATGACCTTTACTTTGACCTTTTTAGTTGGAGTGGAAGTATGTCAAATCTTGAGGCCATTTGCGGCCACTATGGATAATTTTTATACCAGCCACTTGCGGCCGACGATCTCTGAAAGGCTTTAAAGCAATATTTTCTATGAAATTGGGCCCATTAGTGTAGCTGTTTTGTAAATCCAGTCTTATTTCCTTGTCATTTTTTTAATAGAAATTTAGAGCAATGCCTATCTGTCCCCCACACAAAGAGAGTCAAACAAGAGGAGTTGATAGATGTAACCTTTGCATCACATCTATGTTTATGTAAAGTTCAAGCCATCTAAGTGTAATGCAGAGTGATACTTCATACTTATGTTAGATGTATGAACAGCCAGTTTCCACTTTCCACTTTCAGAAAATGGTGCTAAGTCAATTTTTCTCCAAGCGAAAAAACAGGAGGGGATCAGTCAGAAACATGCAATGCATGGTGTTTTGGCTGGTATCCAGTTTCTTCTAAGCAAGTTTTTTTTAGTGTGCTTTCAAAACAGCTGTATGAAATTGGGTTCTGGAATGATAATCCTGTTGGTAGGGCTGCAGTTGACCGTATTTTTGACCGCATGAGGGCGCTTTCAACAGCTAATTTCCTTGCATTGATGGCAATTACAGTTTTATCTTATTTTGACTGCCTGTATGTTATTTTCTTGTATCAATGGCCCAGTAAATAATAGTAAAAACAACAATGGAGAGAACAGTTTGTTATACTTGTTTTGAGTTACGTAAACTTAGTTTACACACGCCCTCACATGGTCAAAAAATATTGCGAATTCCATCGTAAAACATGCACTGACTTGCTCCATCGATATACAGATCAAAAGCCCATAGGAAGTGCATTCAGCAAGTTTTCTATGCAAGATGAAGTTTTGGACTTGATTTTATGTTGTGTTTTGCAAAGATTCTGTCATAAGAGTGAATGGTGCAACGAGAATTTATACACTAATTGAATGTTCGCTTTTTAGAAAGTTGTGAAGGGCCTGCGCAAAGAGACTGTGCTCATGTGATGCATTGACTTACCAACAGGATATACTCATTAGAAAAATTTAAATACACATTTTGTTTGAGGAGGTCTTAACGAAGTTTTCAGTGTGGAAAATTAAAAATGATAACTTATTGTTTATTCACAATGTGTTTTTTTTAGTATGTAAATAAACAGAATAAAGCGTTTATTGTCTGTGAAATTGTGTTGTAAATGTCGCTTTATTTGCTTTCTTTAGTACAACATAGGCTATTAATTAAGTTAACGGGGTAAACTGCACTGGTGGATGCTGCATGGTTTTATGATGGCAAAAGGATATGCAAAGGGCAAAATTTGAAAAAAAATATTTGAGGAACAAATTACTTTCTTTATTTATTTTGCTGCTGTCCTAGGTCTGTAGTGTGAGACAACAGCATGCATGGCAGAAACAAAAAGTACATCTGCTAATTACATTACTGCAATATTTTAAACTGAAATTGTAGTCCCCCCCCCCCACTTGACTTGCACCCTCTCTGTTACCCCGCCCCTTCCAATTAAGCAACACAATTTCCTAACCCATTGGTGATGCTTCAGTGAGCGAGGGCCTGTGCGACAAAATTTCCCATCTCCACCGGATTTGCAGTGTTCAGTGGTCCCTATATTTTAGTGACTGATTTTGCACACTAAACTCGTGACAGACCACCAGCGAAGCATACATTGGCGAGTGTCATAAGACGGAGAATATGGTACGTAAATCTACCGTTGATTTTTTTTTAAATAAACCCTTTTTGTGGTGTTTAGCTTTGACGAAAATTTGCAAATTTTGGCTGGATACTACTTTAACTATTATGTATGTGACCAGTAGCCTAAAGTATGGGAATATCAGTTGGGTGCCGGTATTTTTGTGGGGTTGACGAGCGCTGCGTTTGTAATGCATTTGGTACACGGACGAGAAGGGGGTGGGGATGTGCTCAGCAATAACCAGCAAGACCAACTCGACCTGCCGGGAGAGAATATATATTTTATTTATTTACATTGGCACTGTTTTTTAGTGTGTATAAATCACTAACACTAACAGTAATAGCTGTATAAACGACTTTATATAACACCCAAATAAATCCTTGTCATTTGGTTGGAGGATTGTTGATCATACTGCATTCAAATTAAACAAAGTACAAACCATTTCTACTTTTTAATCAGTAGGCGTACACTGCCTATGCATAGAGAAAGGGCCTATTTTTCGATCGTTCCGAATACTACGTACCACGGTGCATTTTGCTGTCTTTCAACTCCAAATATTCTCACTGCTGCACTCATCAACATTCAATATTTGTTTAATGTGGACGAAAATGCATGATTTAACTATACCAAAATTGTTAAATCGTATAATAAATTATTTAGGGGGTGTGGGTAAAAGCCAAATTTGCCTCACCTGTTGGAATGGTCGGAACTCAACCAAAAAAAACTTATTTGTAAAGAGATGACCACACAGGCAGTCGGAACTCAATTGAAATTGCTAAAAGCAAAAAGATCAGTTTGGGTCATTTACCAACTTAGTTTAGATCTGCAAAAGGATATCCCCGGAACTCAAAATCATAAAATGTTGACATAATTTGTTGAGGACCAAACACAGAGCAGGTACCAGACTATGCAACAGATGCAAGCAAATGGTACTGTATTCGTAATCGGGTAGCAATGCAAACGGGCTTTGCAGGTCAGAACTCGCGTCGCAAGGTATGCGAAGGCCAGAAATTGCAGGTCGGAACTCACAATGCAGTGTAAGCTGATGAGGTCTATATCTAAAGCATCGAACGGTAGTCGGAAGTTGCAGGTCGGAACTCTCCTTGCGTGAATGCGAAGGCCGGAAATTGCAAGTCGGAACTCACAATGCAGTGTAAGCTGATGGGGTCTATATCTAAAGCATCGTACGGTGGTCAGGAGTTTTGCAGGTCGGAACTTTCCTTGCGTGAATGTGAAGGCCGGTAATTGCAGGTCGGAACTCACAATGCAGTGTAAGCTGATGGGGTCTATATCTAAAGCATCATACGACGGTCGGAAGTTGCAGGTCGGAACTCTCCTTGCGTGAATGGGAAGGCTGGTAATAGACCGTTCTGGCTTTGGCAACAAGCCCTGCCCACACACCTTTGTTTACGCTGCACGTTTGACCGAGGTCACATGACCAAAAAGCGTGATCCAATTTGTCAACGCGCACAGTTTGATTGACAGGCCGGAACGGTCTATTCCAGGGTGGAACTCAGATGGCTGTGTAAGCTGAAAGGGCCTATATCTAAAGCATTGTACGGTGGTCGGAAGTATCAGGTCAGAACTTGCGTTCTAGTGTTTCAAGTTGGGAATTTTTTTAACTTTGCACGGTGGAAATACAATATTATTATCTAATTAAGATAAATAAATCACTTGTTTGGTGCTGGATATGTGGCAGGGTGTATTCCCTCCTATTTCTTCATTGTGTTCTGGAAATCTTTGTGGGGAGGGGTTGTATGTAAATGAAATTGACAGCTACTTTGGGGAGGGCTCAATCATACCCCGCCCATCTCCCCTTTCCGGACGTGTTTTGTGCTCATCATTGGAAACCTATAACATTGTATTAATATTGTTATTTTAAAACTTAGTAACTACATGCAAGGGTTTATTGTTTTGTATATTTTATTTGTCATTTATGATTGAAAGAAGGGAAGTTAACCAGCAAGAATAAGTCATGATGAAATAACATGTATTTTTCTGTAGGATGTGATTTTACTCTCCCTCTCTGACTCTCAGTTGTGTTTGTGCTAGTTTTCGGTCTTTATTTTAGCTGCGGTAATTCCAAACAAACTTATGTTTCAATTTGGCAATGATGATAAACTGATTTCGTTTATGTTTGTTGTTAGCCTCAAACAGCGCAATCTCCCCAAGATGATCAGGAGAAGCTTCTGGATGAGGCTCAACATGTCGTCAAGATGCAGTCCTTCCAGATGAAGAGATGCCTGGTAAGGTTCAAATTGTTTTTTAAAACACTTTTTGAAAAAAATGAGTTAAATGATATTACTTATCTCAAGTGAAAGTCATGGATTGGTTGAATTTGATTTCTTATACAGGACAAAGGCAAGCTGATGGATGGTCTGAAGCATGCATCAAACATGCTGGGAGAGCTACGCACCTCCATGCTCTCTCCAAAGAGCTACTATGAGCTCTGTATCCTTGTCAACAACTATCTTGTCAATTTCCAACTTTATTAGAGAGTGTCTCAAAAGTCGGATGCCTGGAACATCCCATTTAGGACAGGTCCCCGTCCCGCTGAGACGGGCAAATTGAGCCTTCCAATTTAAACGATGGTACTTTCTTAACCAGTTGGGAATTCATTCTGTATGCAATCGTATCCTCAATCCTCAATCCTCCAAAATCGTTATTACCACTACCACTGTCAAAGGGTAAACAAAGTGGCGTCGCAGTCATGTGGGATGTTCATGACCGCCGGTAGGTATCGTTATTACCATTACCACTGTTTTGTGCAAATTTTACCAGGTACAGGAACAAATTTAACAAGTTAAGTTGTTGCAAAAGATGGGGATTGTTCAGTTTGACAAAAACCTTAATTGTTTACTTCATATAAAGACGGTAATTTTATCACTAACCTTCCCGTGTCTGTCAAAATCAACTGGAAGATTTAGATGAGTTTGGAGGGTTGAGTTACCTATGACATTCACCTACATGAAGGTACAGGGGATCCTTCACAATCCGTATTGGTTGATTTTGGAGGATTGAGGCTGTTTTCAGCAGGGAATGTGTAGGGGGTTGCAGGCCTCGATCTTAAAAAAAACGGGGGCAGGCCTTTGCTGCCCAAATCAGAGAAATTGTACAACGGTATGCTGGCCAAGTTGGTAGTGACAGTGCAATTTTTCTGAAGGGCATGCTGGCCAACTCGACAGGGCATGAGGCCAGTGGCCTCGGTTAAGATCAAGACCTGGGGTTGGGCTTAAAGACCCTTAACAATATACCACGTTTTGCATCCAATTAAAGCAGTGTATATGTAACCAAAGCAAGAGTGGAAGAGCAAATTAGTCTGATGCCATGTTGGTTTAATCAAGATCAGTATTCATTCACTGCTCATGCAAACAGGGAATGTGACAAAGCTGGCGGCAGTGAGATCAAGATTTATAACCATGATCTGTTAACTAGTTAACTTTTGATTTGTTAACCAGTATGTTAACCTAAACCAGTATGTTAACCGACACCAGTATGTTAACCTTAACCATAGTCTTACAGATATGCAGGTCTGTGATGAGCTTAGGTATTTGGAGCAGTATCTACTTGATGAATACCAGAAAGGTCATCGCATATCTGACCTCTATGAACTGGTACAATACGCCGGCAACATAGTACCAAGGCTGTGAGTATTAAGCACATTATATTGACCCAAATCACCTGACGTCATCATCACATTTTTGGTAATCAATGCTCCATTTTGGTAATCAATGTCCCTGTGTGTTATACAGTGCTCATCCTTGAGTTACCTCTAATAATACCACTTGTTTAATTCTGCATTTCTCCCAAACTTTGGTTATAATGATTTAAGATAATGCTGTTGGCACAGAAGCATACTAATCTGTGTAAATTGGCCCGTTAAGAATCCCCCCTCCCCCAAATAAAAATAAGTATTTATGGTATGGCTCCAATAATGGTGTGTTGCTTTTGGTTTCCGTGTTATGAACTCAAATTGGTCACGTTTTCATTAAAGGATTATCCAGTTCTTTGTCAAAGATTGATAAACTTAAATGCAGAGTTTTAGACCGTGTCACCTTGTTTACAAAAAGAGTATCCTTGCAAATTCTAGGTCATCTCCTGGCAGGCAAGATACTTGGCGAGTTTTGTTAGACAATTTTGTATCATAATGACCATATAAAATCAAGAATTAGTTGTAAAAATATCAGCTGAACTAGTTTTGATGCGCCCTCTTTCCTCATATCAGAAGTACCAGACCTGCAAAGGGTGTGCCTGTGATTGTACATTCAAACTCCTCCAGCATGCATTTCAGAACCTGGTACCATACCAGAGTCAATTCAGTCTCTCCTCACTTGGCAAAGCTTCATGTAGTCATTGATACATTTTTCTGGAATGCAAAAGGTTTTTGACCGTACGCATTGACATCATCACACTAAAATGATGAAGAAAATGATGATGAAACAATGGAAATGTACAGCTGTATACATGAGACGCACAGGATGTGTCAATGGGCAACATTCTTCTGACCTCCACCAGAGGGCGCCCTGCTCAAATGACGACATAAGCATTTATGCTTTGAATCCAATCCCATGGCATTTATCCTGCAGAAGGTAAATACCAAGACTGCAGTTGATTTGTGTGCATAACAGTGGCATGACTGTCCTCATTTGCCTATTTACAGATACCTGCTCATCACCGTGGGCATTGTCTATATCAAGACCAGTCAGCACTCCCGTAAGGACATCATGAAGGACCTGGTGGAGATGTGCCGTGGAGTTCAGCATCCACTCCGAGGGCTGTTCCTCAGGAACTACCTTCTACAATGCACACGGAATATCTTGCCTGATGGTACCAAAGAAGAGAAGTAAGAATATAATCTTTTATGTTAACCAGTAGGCGCCAGATGACGTGAATACTCGCAAATGTTTCCCCTTCCTGGAAACAGAAGCTGCCTGTCCTTCATATAAACATGCTACAAAAAAAAATATTCAAACTGTTGCAATTGTGTGTAAAATTTGTCAGAAGTGGTTACAGACGTAGCTCTGATATGCACATACGTGGGCACATCTACATTGACAATCATGAAGGTTTGTTTATCAATGACGTGACATTGGGTTGTTTTGGCAAAGAATATTATGGACAAATTCCACCTCCACTTCTCACTTTTGCCATAAAGATTTGTTGACTCAGTCAATTAACAATGAGCATAAGTGTGAGTTTCTCGTATGTATGTGAGGATGGTGTACTTTTTCTAAATGAAAAATAGTTTGGTACATCTAAATGAAAAACGGAAAAAATAGAAACGGCTCTTGCAAACGGCAACTGTGACTGTATAACGGGACAACGAATGATGTTCTGTTCAATGTCTTCAAACCACCAGTGAAAATGACTCTGGCACAGTGGAAGACTCCATAGATTTCATCCTCCTGAACTTCGGAGAGATGAACAAACTGTGGGTTCGAATCCAGCACCAGGGACACTCAAGGGAGCGAGAGCGGAGGGAGAAGGAGAGGAAAGAATTGCGAATCCTCGTCGGCACCAACTTAGTCCGTATTAGTCAACTAGAGAATGTAGACATCAATAGGTACCTTAAGGTATGTGGTTTGAAGAGCCCGTTTTTATTTAACAAGGGATTAAATTTGAAATTATTCTTGTTACTGATGTATATCTTTTTACGGGTTAGCGCTTTGTGTTTATGGCAACTTATTGAATGGTTTGTTCCTAGTCATAGTTTACAAGCGATTTCCTTGTGAAGATGATATCCTTCAAAGAGTCAAAAATTCTGTACAAAGATGGTGTAGTTTGAAAATCTGGGACCTCAACTTTTTAATGAATTACCTTTTTATGTTCGTTCATGCCATTATTAATTGACATATTTTTAATCTAGACTTAAAACTTACCAATTTAAACCTGATGTTAATGTACTGTATTCAAAATATTGGATTGTTTTTAATTTCATTGCGCTTTCGGTTGTGTAACATGGAATGGTGCACTTTGATTAACTATTGTTTTAATTATTAACAACCAGCTACCTAATTTAAGACTTGGAAAATTTTATACATGTAGCTGCCAACCATACAATTTTGCTGATCACAAACAATTGCAATGTGCAAGCATGTTTTTCTTCTTCAAAATAACTGACAGAGCTTTGGTGTAAAACTGGTTTGGAAAGCTCTTTTTTAATTTCGGCAGGAAGTAGCAATGGGGGTTGAACAGTCTAGAAGATTTAATGACCTTCTTGCTCTGGGTAATTTCACAGTAACCTGCATAGACACACTGTATCACAGTGGTTTACACAAACATTTTTACATTAACACTTTCTCAGGATGATAACATTGTGTGTGTTTTTTGTGCCTTGTGTGACTTTGCAGACAGTTCTTCCTGATATCTTAGAGCAGTGTGTGAGTTGTAGAGACAGCATTGCGCAAGAGTATCTCATGGAGTGTATTATTCAGGTTGGTCAGCTTCTTGGCTTGTCCTACATCTCTCTCTTTCTCTCTCTTTATTCAACTTCAGCTTTTCCTGATAATTGACTCTTGAGAAAACATACAGAACATTTCATTGAGTATTAGGGCCATCCTACACATGGTATAGTTTTTTTACTCAAGTGACACAACCCTTCTACTGTCAATGCACTTTCCAAAATGGCTTAGTCATTCTGCAAAGTTCCACATATGTGGAGTTATAACACCCCCATACTTATGTGATTGGTTTAGAGCAGCACATCACATGATGTGTCTTATTTTTACTTGAAAACTGTGCGAGCATGACCCACTATACCCAAAGCAACCAATGAACTATACCCGTAGCAACCAATGTACTACACCCATAGCAACCAATGTACTACACCCATAGCAACCAATGTACTATACCCATAGCAACCAATGTACTACACCCATAGCAACCAATGTACTATACCCATAGCAACCAATGTACTATACCCATAGTAACCAATGTACTATACCCATAGCAACCAATGTACTATACCCATAGCAACCAATGTACTATACCCATAGCAACCAATGTGTTATACCCATAGCAACCAATGTACAATACCCATATCAACCAGCGTACTATACCCATAGCAACGGCAGCTTCTTGGGACCTTGATGTCCATGTTAGTGCATGGTATGATAAATCAAATATCAACTGCTTTTATGCGTGCTATGGTTCCTGGACTGTTTCATTCTCGCCTAGGGAAAAAAAATGTCCAGGGATCACCCTCGAAAGTCGTAATTTCAACCAAAACACTTGCAGTGGTCAATATTTGTATACTATGACGTATTTATGAAGAATAGAATACACATACTATGTTACAGTGTAACACCATTCCAGAAAATGCAGCAGAAGATAAAGGACCTATGAAGAATACACATACTGTGTTACAGTATAACACAATTCCAAAAAATCCCACTGGAGACTGTGGGACTATGAAGAAGTTGTTGTTTTTAAATTGCCGTTTGGTCATCTTGATTTGATACAGGTGTTCCCAGATGAGTTCCATCTTCAGACCCTGAGCCCGTTTCTGAAGGGATGTGCTGAACTCAATAACAGCGTCAATGTCAAGAATATTATCATCGCACTCATTGATAGGTAAGAGTCAACAAGGTTAGGTTTTGTGATGACACCATGTAGTTAGAGAGATGTCTCCTGATGATGGACAGAGCATGCTGTTCGGAACATTGAGTCCACTGGTTTCTTCAAAACCACACACTCGCTATGGAGAGATTTAACTACATGGTGTCACCGCAACACCTAACCCTTATTGTCTGTCCACCATGCAAACTTGCAAGTCTTATTTAGGTAAAAATCCTTTTACATCTGCTTCATGCTGTGGCGGTCTTCATCAGGTTTTCTGTACACGGTCATGACTGTAGTTAGTGCTGATTCATAGAAGTGACCAGACTGTTCTGTGTCCAGCCTCAGTTTTGTCCCAGTGTACTTGTGTGGAAGGAAGAAGAGACAGGTGTACAGTGATAATGGTTTTTTTTTGGGGGGGGATGATGTCAGAGTTGGTGTCAATGTCTACTATAACTGGGGGAGATTTTGTACATCATAGTCATCATTGAGGCAGATTACAGCTCTCTGATCTTCAAGCTATGGCTGGTCAAGCAGCATTGTGGTACTAACACTCTTCGTTTTGGTGGAGTAGTTGTAACTCTTTGTTTCAGCATATCTCTGGGTTAGTTCTTGATTGTTTTCTTCACAACTTTCCAGGGAAGGGAACACAGCCTTATTGTCTTCAAACCTCTCGTGTTTAGTTTGTTTAGTTTGTGGGGATGTAGAGAGTTTGTACACCCCCCCCCAAAAAAAAAAATAACAAAAAAACAGTAACACCCTGTAACTTTAGAGGGTTTCATCACTGCACCAAAGAGGAGACTGCCATCAACATTTCAAGATTGTTTAATTTCTGTACCATCACACCCCTGATGTGGTATGGTTGAACCTGCCAATAGTTTGTGGTGAAATCAAACATACATAGACTTGTATAGTTATGATTTTTTAATTATTATTATTAGTATTTTTTTTTTTTTTGTTGCAGGTTGGCCTTGTTTGCCTGTAGAGATGACAGTGCAGGCATTCCCTCTGAACTCAAACTATTTGACATCTTCTCGGAGCAGATTTCTGCTATTATACAGGTAAATCAAACAAAGGTCAAGCGAACAAAATCATCAACATTTGTCTTGTGTGTAAAAAAGAACATTGGTGTTTTCTTTGGTAGATCTTGGTAACAATCTTGCCTCAGGATTTTCTGATTTTGGAAATATTTCCCCCTTCCTATTAATTTTTTAACCACTTAAACTTTCTGTGCCTCGTGACGGGATTAATTTTTCAGAACGACCGGAATAATTTGTTTTAAGAGTATCATTGTCACAATGAAAACCTGACTAAACATTACAGAGACAAAGGTTCTCGTAGACAGCACAAGGATTTATTGTTCTCTTTCGAGAAAATGTGAGATCCATTCATCTTGAATTGAAAACCCCTGGCCAAAAAACACGGCCAATAATCGGCCCCATGGCCGGAATCTATGCTGGAATCTCGGTTCACTTAGACTTACTTCCCATCGAGCCGAATACAATGACAAACAATGGTGGCAGCCTATCAATCTCAATGGAATCCTCTTTGTATTTACAAGAGGACAAAGGTCTGGAATTGGGGATTACACAATAACCCCTGAAAAGGGGAGATTTAGAGCATAAATTCCAGTACCCTCTGTCCCTCTTTGTATGGGAGAAATGATGGTTGCACGTTGAGTGCATGCACTGTGCACACTCCACAATGGAATGTGCCAGTGTTTACATTCCAATTTTATGCAATGTTGGTTTACACATCGGATTTCTGGGAGGGAAAATCTTGACGTGTAAACACATCTTTCGGTATTAACTGGTTAACAATCCTGGTTGTTAAACTTTCAGGCCCGACCTGACATGCCGACAGAAGATGTGGTGGAACTACAAGTGTCCCTCATCAACCTTGCCCTGAAATGCTATGAAGACAGAGTAGACTACATTGATAAGGTGCTCAACACAACGGTAGAGATCTTCAAGAAGCTTGGCATCGAACAGTAAGTCCACAAATAGTCAAGTCAATCCAATTCTACGAACTGAGAAGGATTTTACTGTAATAAAAGTAGAGTGAAGAGGTTTTCAACTAGTTGTTTAAACACGGTGAGGCCTGGTTTTTGATAATTTTACTGAGACGAAGTCGAGGTTAAATTATCGAGAACCAGGCCTCACCGTGTTTAAACAACTTGTTGAAAACCAATTTAACACACTTTTATTCCCATTCATAAATACCTTTCCGTTAAAAACACCCAAACAATTTTAAAAGTTGAGAACAAATCTGATAATGACAGCTCACGTCCTCAACTCGAATCTGCATTAAATTTCTAAATTCTATTCATGTTGAGCAAGTTTCAAAATTGCAGGCACAAGTTTCAAACTTGCGCGAGCTGAATTTGCAATCTACCTCCATGGGGCTACCAATTTAAATTGGGCCGTGCAACTTGCGCGCTGTGTGCAATCATCTGATAGCACCTGCTGACTCAATTTACGCAGTCCCTGTTTAAATGCTTTGACCCTGTCTATATCGCATGTTTAAACATGGCCACGTGATCTCCTCTCAACCATTCAGAATGAATAAACTGTCCCAGGTATTTATGAATTAATAACAAAACTTGCAGTAACACCATGTAGTGTGTGAAATCTCAGTTTAAGTAGTGGTGGCTCTGAGAAGAGCCTGTTTGTACCCAGCGCTTCGACCAGTGTGCTCTGGTCATCTTCTGGAGAATGCTCTGTGCATTCTCCTGTCAGATGCTCCAGGAGATGAACAGAGCACGTTGTTCGAACTGTATCTCCCCCCCCCCCCAGTTCTTCTCAAAACCAACACTTCTCTCAAAATAGATCTGTTAATCCATAGGTCGCAAGTTAATCTGGGGCTGGCATGTTCAAATCCCGTTCCAGTCAACTTGTTTATGTAAATAAACAAGGAAAGCGTTTATGTTTATTTGCATTGACCATTGTCTTTTGAAAACAAATTGATAGTCACACTCAAGATCCAGTTCATCACTGGCACGTCCATCTCATAGCACAAACCTAGAAATCCCATTTGTAATTTAGAGATTTCCTTTTTTTGTGTTCACTTTTCACAGTGGGTCTCTAGCACACTCCAGCCCTGTCGCCAAGGAGCTGACCCGCATGCTGAAGATCCCCGTGGACACTTACAACAACATCCTCACCCTCCTCAAGCTAGAGTTCTTTGCCCCCCTCTTTGAGTACCTGGACTATACGGGACGCAAGAACATGAGCCTTCACGTGGTGAACAGTGCGTTAGATAACGGGAATCGGGTACTGCTGGAAGACCAAGCTGATACCATCCTGGGCATGGTGGCACCACTTGTAAAGGACCAACCAGATCAACCAGAAGAGGTAAGGGCATCAACGTTGATAAAGCTAACAAACTCCCCACTACCCCCAATTGTACAAAAGTATTCTCTCTGTTTCAGTCTGATTTTCGAATTCCTTTTGGCCTCGGGAAAATCGGTAAGATTATTAATAAATGGCCTTAAAAAAAATCTATGAAAGTATATACACCATACATGTATACGTAGGTCTGCACTTGCTAGTTGTACTCAACAAGATTTTCCTTCTTTTTTCAAGTATCAGACCTGTAAATTTCCTCCACTGAAGAACGACTGAATATTATAGGTCTTTTCACACTGTCAAGCTCCGATCCATGCCGAAAGCTACACGATTCCAATCCGTGTTATCTTTTCACACTGCCCGACGTGAAACCAGCTTTGTTTTTTTGCTTCACGTGTAGTTCTCAACACAGGTCAAAAATCCTCAATCCACCCGTCAAACAGGGTTGGTTTTGACACGGATCAAGCATTGTAGACGGGTCAATGCCGGATTGAAATGTAGTGTGAAAAGGTCTGTCAAATCACACGGGTCAGATCCGTGTCTACCACAGAGATTTTTTTCGTAGTGTGAAAAGGCCTTTGAAGTAGAATTTGTAGAAAACAATTAGCACTCTTACATCAAAATGCTAAGCAAAGCATAAATTGATTTACTCTGTTTTATGAAAAAGTGCGAGCAGGTACAGTCCAGAAATGTTTACGGGAGATTTTAATGATACATTGTTTATGTACATACATGCGCATGTGCATTATACGTACACTGTAAACTAGAGGGATGCAATCTTTGAATAAAACCTCATCCGGTTCAATGTTGTACATGCACAGTGTGATTGCTTTGTGAAGCTCTTCCACAGACTAACAATAACATAAAAATATCAAAACTCGACTTGGCAATATGTTCTGAATGGGTTATTGCCAGAACAAGCTGCATTACATTATCTGTAGTATAATAAAGTCACTACAGACTTGACACTGTGCTTTCTGCATTGGAGGTTTCTTTGATTTGATTACATTTGTATTGAGCACAATTGACTGGTTAAACGCCACCCATTGGAAAGTTGGTAACTTCGCGTGTTTGCATTGTGTTAATGGTTGGTTAACCGCTGTTGAACTCGCCCCACACGGAACATTCAGAGCAGGTTGCAACGTCAAACACACCCACACACAGAGTTTTTGTTAATAATGCATGTTGAGACTTTACACGAGTCTCATGATTGCATTAAGCATTCAGCATAATTGGTTCATGCACATACTAGCAGCTGGTACTAGCTTAGTCACGCGCATCACATGAGCTACGTGCAGTACGGCAGTTAGGTAATGGGATTGTGCCTTTGATGATACAAACATGGAATTTGGCACACAGTCAAGAGTATGTCATGAGAAAGATATTTGGCTATAGGGCCATCACAAGTAATGGCAGCCATTTTGAAAATTACTTGTTATTCTACCTTTTTTCCCCCCGAAATTTAAATCTGCATTGGCCCTTCAACCAGAAATCTTTCTCATGACATGCTATGACTATGTACCAAAAAATTCCATGCTTGTTATTGTAGAGACACAAGAACGAGGCCAGTCCTCTAATTAAAAAAAGACGAGCATTCACCAAATACTTACAACAAAGTGCGCAGTGACTTCTCAGATGTAAAAGAGATAGATTTCCTGGAACAAGTTTAATTAATGCTCGCAGTAACTTAGTAGCAGTACACAATAGCACAGCACAGTCACAACTCACAGTGAATTATATGCAACTAAGTACAAGTACAGTGTGGAAGGTCAAGGGACAAAACGTGGCTTGCCACACGCTACCGTACATGTACAAATTTACAATATTTCTCTGATGAAATTATTAGTAACAAGACAATGTATTCACAGGGAGTTTCCTTATAGCTAACCTTCCCACATAAATAACACTAGGAGCATGGCCAGAGCCATGCTCCCTACAAAATAGAGAGAATTACCAACAAAAATCAAATGTGCTCTTTTCCTGCTGAAAGCTAATAGAAAAAGAGAGCAAACTTTAACTTGTTATTTTGCAAATCACAAAGTTAGATCACACACTTGAACACTGAGGGCGCACTTGGGTTCCCTACATTATCAAAGGCACAATTCCCAAAATATATCCCCTGTCTGCCCCACTAATTACACAAATACACAATCAGCGCCAAAAAATGTGTAGCAATTTATTAAAAGGGCTCAAGCTGCCACTGGACCATCTCACTTCAAGGTTGCTCTCAGGAACTTGCATTAAACAAAAACTGTTTGTTCATGTATAATGCAGACATTTTTAATGGCCTGACCTTTGAACCTTAGCTGAGCCTTTTAGATGTGAGGCCATTAACAATTTTTGCATATTTTATATCATAGGTCAGTTTGGTTGGTAAGCAATTAGCTAGCTTATTGTTTAATTATTTGTGATGCACTTTCACATACAGCATTCCATTAAAAAAAAGGTTTAAAAATGTAGGCTTGATACTTTGTTCTTGATTTCACTTCCATGGTAAGGAAAAGGCTGTTTTTCCTTGTTAACAACACCTCTATTATGGAGGGCTCCAAGGAAATGGCCAGGGGCATGGAGGCAGGGCTCGAATTTGGGGTAAAATTCCACAAGACCGCAGGGCTTGTAGCTCGAAATTTTTTACCGGACCAGAAGTTATTTTACAAGACCAGAATCTTAATGAGAAAGAACTTTCTACAAAGTTTAAAATGGAAAATGTCTTTATTTGAACAAGCGCTAAGAGAAGATTGTCTCTTGTGGGGAAGTATATTTTGATACTCAACAGTATTGACAGATATTGATCAGATTCAAAGTCAACAAATTGAACATCATTTCTGGTGTTTCTTTTTGTTAAAGATATTACACAGTGAGGTTTTATTATTCACTTGAAAAACACAAGACCACCGGACTTGTCTAGTCTTGAGTTTACTGGCCCCGACACTAAAATCACCGGCCTCGGGCATGTGGCCCAGTGTAAAATTCCAGCCCTGGGATCCAGTTGCCTCAGTGAAATAACAGGGCCCAATGTCATAGACCCCCTTCAGCACAAAGAGTAGCTGAGCACATCAAAATTATGCTTACCAGAATAAGGTTACCAACCAACATACCATGTCATATATGTACTATCTGCGCCTGGTATCCTGTTCATTTTTGCTTAGCAGAAAACTGTTAAGCTATATTTTCTGCTTAAGCAGCTGTATGAAATTGGGCCCAGGTCTGAAAATACATACAATGTACAATGAGCACGGCCGGATAAGACTATTAGGCCTAAACTTGGACTCAAATGCTTTTTTGTACCATCAATAAATGAATACAAAAAGTGTCATTTGACCAAGACACACTAAAATGTCAAACATCTGCCTAAGATATCTATCAGAACAAAGAATGAATATGATTTATTTTAAGTTAATTGCATTCATTTTTATAGATATTTGTTAGATTGAAAAACTTATTTGTTTTTTTATTAATTAGGGGGCCTAATAGTTTATAAAGAACAGTTTCAAACTCTGATTAAAAAAAATTGTAATGCACTGAATTTATAAGAAGAATCTAAAGACCATGTGACCTGTCTGAGTGACTGTACATATATTCAAAGCCCAGCTGAGGGGGCTATTTGAAACCAAACAAACCCAATAATAACTTAGTAGTGGCACCCCTGACATTGCCTTGGTTTCCCCCCCCCTGACCAGTCAGCCATCACTCATCCCTTACTTCAAGCCACCTGTTATTGCTGTCAATATTGCCTTTAAGAGCCCCTTAAGGATGGACCCCCCCCCAATTACTTGTCATGTTACCTCTACTACATGTCTGGTAGCAGACCCAAAATAACACATTATGGGCCCACTCAGACAGGATCCAGCTGACATCACTGAGGGGGTTGGGTGGTATGACCTCCATAGTGAGGGTGACTGGGTAAAAGGTTATGGTGTACATGGAGTACAAGAATATAACCATGTCATTGCTCTATGTATAAAGCTGTTTAATGGAGCAGTGACATATTGTACCAAGATACCATACTCAAATTTTCTTACCTTCTGTATATACATTTGTTTACTTGCATCAATGTGAGGACGCTCCCATAGACTTAAGTGCACGAAATAAATGGGAGGACACTAGAGTACAAAGAGATCCAATGTGAGGAGAGCGTTGTTCCCATTGTGTTCCTTTGTTGTGCTGTCCCTACTTTTATTAAAATACCATGCCACTGTTATTAGTGTAAGAATAACATGAACTTTTATACAAGAATTTCACACATCTTTCACATAACAAGTGCAAGATTTTTCATTTACATACATGTATATATTCATATAAGGCATTCAGGTTGGCTCAGTGGTTTCTGTCCCTGCCTTTCACCTCTGTGGACCCCGGTTCGAATTCTGGACCGGGGCCTTGCATGTGGAGTGGGGTTTGTAGTCCCTACCTGATAGCGTGGGTTTTCCCCATCTAGGGGTTTTCCTCATATCTAAAACTGACATTTCTTCAACATCTTCTCTACATTAGGTATCTTAAGGCCTACTGGTCACAGTGCAAGTCACTTTTGAGGGTCCCTTGGTTTTATTACCAGAAAGATGTAATAGTAATAAAATAGTTATAATAATAATATTTGAAAAAGTGCTGATGGATAATGCTTTATCACTATTAAGTTGGTTACTTGGTTTAAGGAGTGATATCTTCTAAATGTAGATTTTCAAGTTGTTGATCATAACAGGAAGAATCCAACAAAACATGGTGCCCATGGCTGGTTGCAAAATTGGTCACAAATTTAGTAGAACTCATATTGAAAAATAATTTGACTTCCTCAGTCCCTGGTCATTGAATGTCAAAGATCAATGCATTTTTTGAAAAGAATTTTTAAAAAAATCACGACTATTCAAAACCTTTAGTCAGTACAATCATGGATACTTAAGGGTACATGTACATTTGCGCACTATCCACGGTGGCGGTTGTGAATGGATGGGTTCATATATCCCACGATCATATATCCCACCAAATGGTATTGATTGATACCATGGCTAAGTGCCATTCCCACCGAATGGTTTTGAATGGTAGGGTAAATGATCTTTATCCACAGCTTCATGTATTTCCTATGATAGCTCCATGCTTCTACCAAATGGGATTTGATGGTGGCTTTATGGTGTCAGACATAATAGCAGCTCTCAAGCCAAACGATATTCTAATAGATGTTAAATTTGCATCGGGGATAAAGAATACTATTTGTGTTTTACCCACACACCGATGTGTGTTAAGCACTGTATACTCAGTACTTTCCCGAGTTCCAGTTACACTGGATTTGGATTGATTGGGCTGCAGTAATAAGAAAAAGTGCCAAACCAATCATGGAAGTTGTTTGTGTTACCATTTGTAGACGTGTTGGTTTTTAATTGATTGATTGAAGTAAGTTACTTGGTGTGAATAATTCTTTTTGAGTTTCGGGTATATTCTCCAAAGTGATCTTACCCTACTCAACAGGTAAAAGTTACATGTTCTTGTACTCAGTAATTAAAATTCTGTGGAGGTGTGTATGGATTGTATGCTTAGTATAATCTTCAGGTTTAAGCTCTTAGTGTACAGTGTGTTATTTTTTATTTGATTCTTGCAGGAAGATGCTGATGATTTTGCTGAGGAGCAAGGTTTGATGGGAAGATTCGTCAACTTACTACAGGCAGAAACAGCCGACCAGCAGGCATTGGTCAGTACGGGATCAATCATGTCCTTTAGTGAAAAAAAAATAACACAAAAACATTAATGAGGGTCAAGCAATAAATGTATGGAGTTTACTAATGTTGTTGAATGTTCAGCTAGCCTATTGACCTATTTTCACTGTAGTTATAGGCAGTTACAGTCTGCCCGTGGTCTGCCATTTTAGGAGTTTAAACGCATGAAAAGAAAAATCTTTATACAGTTATTATTATATCTAATACAGTATTGCACACACATTATCTAAAAATGCGCACTTACAGTAACACACAGGGAAGCCGACTGCCAAAATGGCACAAGCAAGATTCATCGTGTGATGACGTCCTGGTGAATGTTGTCTGCGGGACACATTTCAACTTATATTCCCCTAGAGACCAATCTACTTTTGGTCACTTGCATGTCCTGTACAATTTTTGTCCCCTCAACAGAGTTGCACTCGCGTAATGTTGTTACTTCCGTCAACATCATTGGTTGAAGAGCGCTGTGATTTAGAGAATAGTGCTTACCAGGTAATGGGGTCTGTGTTTGATTGTTGCCTGGTTTATTTCATTGCAATCACTTGATAACTCCATTGATTTCCCATTGTTATTGCTTTCCTGTAGATGTTACGCACAGCACACAAGCATTTTGGCACAGGGGGAGAGAAACGAATCAAGTACACGCTACCGCCTCTTGTGTTTGCAGCCCATCGCTTGGCCTACCAGTACAAAGACTTGGCAGAGGAGGTATGTAATCAGGGTTGTTCCTCCACCCCTCCCCTACCCCCACCCCCTTTGCCCCTGTGAAGGGGTTTCAAGCTTCCTCTTTTACAAAAGAGAATCTTTGTGAATTGTCTATTTGTATGAACTGCACATTTCAAATGTTATATTTTCCTGTAAAGCAAAAATTCAAAAACGTTAACCCTCCTTCTCTTTTCTCTCAGAAGCATTTTCCAGCAGGTTGACCAACATTTTGAAACCATTTAACTGCAGTTTGTCTTTTTTGTTGTGTACATGTTTGTGCTGTGTTGATGCATTCACAACATGATATCTTATTGCAGGCTGGCATAGTTTAACTATTATTCAATAATAAGAGTTGAATATTTGATTATTTTGATGTGCCAATTTTTCTCAAATGATATATATGATGACAGGGTTTCTTCAACTTCAGCCTAATTCTGTAATGTAAATTCCTTTGTCATTCCCCCACCTGGTTTCTTTTTAACTAAATTTTTAAAATGTAGAAAACCTAAGAAAGAAAGTAGATATCGGGTGGCTGGTATATAAAGTGCTCGCCTCTCACCACTCTGGCCCTGGTTCGATTCCCGGCTAGGTCCATATGTGAGTAGAGTTGTGCGTTGGTTCTCTCCTATGCCACAAGGTTTTTTTCTCCAGGCCATCCAGTTTTCCTCCCTCTGGAATAATCAAAGACTTTCGATCTCTGGCTGTGCTCTGTGGTCAGATATGGGTCGATGGGGCTGGCTGCCAAAGGGGCCTTTACATGGCTCGAACATGCCCATCGCAATTCAGCTTCTCAGCTGCAAGTGAGGATAACTAACCTGAATTATTATTAATATTAGTAGTGGTAGTACTGGGCATGACTTGGTGCTTCCCTTGTTCCCCCTGATGTCTCTAACTATTTTTTTATACCGAAACGGATTGGTTTTTACAGGATGACAAATGGGAAGCTAAATGCCGTAAGATTCTACAGTTCAGCCATCATACCATCTGCATCCTTTCCAAGGCGGAGTGTCCGGAGCTGTCCCTCCGCCTCTTCCTGCAGGGCGCCCTCGCTGCTGGCACCGTTGAGTTTGAAAATCACGAGATGGTGGCTTACGACTTCATGTCGCAGGTGAGGAGATATTAAAAGGAGGAAGAGTTCAAAGTTTACATGGTGAAAATACAACCCTAGGGAGGTGTGCGCTAACATCGTGGACGAATCTCTTATGAATTGGGTTGGATCTGCAAGTAGCCAGACGGGTGACAGCTGTGAAAGTGTCAATCAGTGTACTCTGGCTGTCCTCTTTTTTTCATTACTGTTAATCTAACCCTAACCCTGGCCATTGCCCTAAACCTCGTAAGAAATGCCTCCTCTTCAGACCACATGTTTCTTTGCGGCGCACAAGGTAATTTAGCGAGCCGCTGTGAGCGGCATGGTGTTGTGAAAAAGCTAACTTTGCTGTCCTCCCTTAGCAAGATGGGTACTAGATTGGCAGCAACATGGCTTTAAATAGCTCGCAAAATCTTCCAAGTTTTTCATGTGGATATTCTCAATTGGTACATCTAACGTCAAAGGAAGAAAATGACCAGGTTGGAATCACATAAAAGAAATCACATGAAAGACACCAATATTTCTGATAAGACCTTGGGTCTTTGCAAGACACATGTGAAAGGCAAGTCCAGAAATTATGTTGTTCTGACATAAATCATCAAAGAGAAAAAGCTCAATACATTTCCTATTGGCTTCTGGCAATCAATGGAGCCAGTTTGTGTGAAGTGGGCGTGGCTTACAGTAGAATAAAGTCACATTTACCAACAGGATTACAAACCTTACATGTAAATAGTCTCAACTGGAACATCAGTTGCTTTAAAAACATAACTTTGCTGTCCTCCCTTAGCAGGATGGGGTACTAGATTGGCAGCAACAAGCTTCTTGCAGGGTTATTCACTGATAGAAAGTGCTGTTCATTAATCTGTAAGGCAGGGTAAGCCATTGCACTGTATTGTTCAGATCATTCTAACACCAATGTTATCCCCATTTTTAACATCTTCTTGGTTTAGTGTTTTGCCTGTTTCGAAGACGAGATCTCCGACTCGAGAGCCAAGCTAGCCGCCATCAGTCTCATCATAGCCACTCTTGAGCAGATCAGCTTCTTCGGCGAGGAGAACCACGAGCCGCTACGCACACATTGCGCCCTCATTGCCTCCAAGCTCCTGAAGAAACCTGACCAGTGTCGAGCCGTTGGGATGGTGTCTCATCTCTTCTGGTCGGGGAAGACGCTGGAGAGCGGAGGGGAGGAGGTAAGATTGGAAGAGACAAAGCCAAACCTGCTTGTTCTCAAGCTATCATGGAGAATAAGGCTGTATCTGAATTGGTGGCTACGGCTACAGCTGTTGCTAACGATATGGCGGTCCAGCCATAGCCGTAGCTGTAGCTGCCAATTTTGCACGGCCTAAGTTACTCTCAAGGTGCCATTGTTATCATTGTACTCTTGTGCATTCCAACCCTTTTTTGTAAGTAAAGATTTCAGAACAGATCCTCTGTCATCTTTTAACAATCTCCCACTCCACATACACTCGTTTGCGTCACATGGCCAATTAAAAAAAGCCAGCAAGACGCATCTTTTTAAATCTGCTTTTTGATATTACAACTTCTAATCTTGTTCTTGTAGTGCGTGTTATTACTGCGATTTTCTGTTATGAGTTTTGTGTGATATTTATCCCAATGTAAATGTTTAGCAATGTTTACATTGCTTATTGTCTTCATGTTTGAAATATCATCCCATTCTAATTTTGTTATCCTAACTTTTTGTGTGATATTTATCCCAATGTAAATGTTTAGCAATGTTTACATTGCTTATTGTCTTCATGTTTGAAATATCATCCTATTCTAATTTTGTTACTTTCGCTTTTTCAAATATTTTTTGGGCTTGTTGTTTGTAATGTTATTTCAATTCTTATCTTTGTACTGTTTTTTAATGTGTATTTTATGTGTATTTATATTTTTGTAGTGTTTTGTTTAATGGCATTTCTTTTTCTTTCCCTTTTACTATTGTAAAGTGCTTTAAATTCATGTTGATATAGGGTGACTAATAAAAATGGCATTTATTATTATCATTCATTTTAAGCGAATTGTATTAATTATAATGATCAGTTAATATTGTGTATTTATTATGTGCCTTTTCAAGCCCAGTAGGCCCCTCAGAGTGTCATATAATATAACCACTGTTCAGCGGGCTCTAAGCATTTCTAAAACCATCTCAACTCCTTAGGAGTATGCAGCATTGACAGTTGGTAATGCTAAAGAGAAGAGAAACAATTGGTTTTTGGGGTTTTTTTTCACAGTAAACAGCCTGCAAAAATATAAGTTAGACTCAAACAATGTGAGTCAGAGTTGGTACTCGGCCACACTGATGAGATTCTTTTAGCAAGGCCTAATCATAATGTAGCAATTTAGCCGAAATTAGTGATTAATAAGTTATGTTTTTTTAAACAATTTCAGTTTGCATCACATGGTATTGTTGGCTGATGACTCATTTCTGCAAAGAACAACTGAAAGATATCAGACATCCTTATGATAATGCTGAAATTTGCTTGAATGCTTTGTTGCAGCTCAAATTTTCCAAAAACGTTGGGGAGTGTTTGAAGAAAGCCCTGCGCATTGCCAAGCAGTGCATGGACCCTACAGTGCAAGTACAGCTCTTTGTGGAGATTTTCAATCGGTACATCTACTACTTTGAGAAAGGAAATGACCAGGTAAGAATGGCTTTAAATAGCTCGCATAATCTTCCAAGTTTTTCATGTGGATATTCTCAATCATATTCTCAATCTCTACATCGAACGTCAAAGAAAGAAAATGACCAGGTTGGAATCACATAAAAGAAATCACATGAAAGACACCAATATTTCTGATAAGACCTTGGGTCTTTGCAAGACACATGTGAAAGGCAACCCACAAATTATGTTGTTCTTACATAAATCATCAAAGAGAAAAAGCTCAATACATTTCCTATTGGCTTCTGGCAATCAATGGAGCCAGTTTGTGTGAAGTGGGCGTGGCTTACAGTAGAATAAAGTCACATTTACCAACAGGATTACAAACCTTACATGTAAATAGTCTCAACTGGAACATCAGTTGCTTTAAAGACATATTTGAATAGGTTTATACACACCACAGACTATGACGGACCTTTTGATTTTCTTCAAATATTTTTTTAGAGGTTCTCAAAATATTTTTAGAGCTCATAACATCATAATTATGTGACACTCCCCATGCCAAAATCATTCACTTCTTGGAAATTGTGAAATGGCATTAACCGTGAAGACACCTGAAATGTCAGCCGTGACATTAATGGAATGTGATGTCTGTAATGTTCGTTATGTTGAGAAATACTTTCCTTAAAGACCTCAATGACATGTACATGTGAGCGTTATTTGAAAGCTCTTCTTCTCATCTGTTTGATGAGCTAATAATAAACCCAGCTTTGAGTTTTAGAAGGAAGTGTCTGGTTTCAGCTTGGAACGTCACATTTTTCCCCTTCAAGTTTGTGTTCATTGACTTATAAAGTTTAAAAAAAGAAAAGAAAAAGGAAATGCCTTTATTAAAAAAAAAGAAGATATTTATGTATGACTTTTATTCTTATTTTTATTTTTTTGTTGTCATGTAGGTAACAGTTCAGATCCTCAATCAGCTGATTGAAAAGATCCGGGAGGACCTCCCAAATCTGGAAGACAACGACGAGACGGAACAAATCAACAAGCACTTCACCAACACCCTGGAGCACATCCGCATTAAGATGGACGCGGGGGAGTCAGACGGGGGACCCTCGTATGAGGGCATGGTCTTGTGAAGAGACTCTCCTTCGCTCACCTCTGGAAAATATTCACATTAAGAAGTAGCTGATTCATCTCTTCACTGTTACTGTTCCAAAGGCCAGTACTTTGAGATCCTCTAACCTTTTGTTTTCTCTGATACTGCTACTCCCAACCTTTATCTTGTTTCTCACCGTCTTACAATTTATTGCAATTCAGGAGAAATGAAAACAGACGTCTTCTCTCCCTGTAATTTCACCATTGTTTCCTTGTAGCCCTCACCTCCAGTTGCCCTCCGGCCTTTTGTTGGGCAATTGTTTTGTTTTTTTAAGAAAATAAAGAAGTTCACAAAGTCTTACAGGTTTGTTGGCTTGTAAGATGTGTGAAGGGTGTTGATGGCTTGAGCAACAATAAGTTGTTGAAAATGAAAGGCTGGGGTAAATTTCTTTGCAAATTTCTTCAGAAATGGAAAGAGTTCCTTTTTCTGTCTTTTTTAATTCAGCAGTTGGATGTTTCTCGTTGGCTTCACAACTTGGCTGAAACTTTTTTCAGCGGCTCGTTGTTTAACGCATGTGGTGATGCACGTTCCACAATTTCACCAACATTAACAAAATGTTGCTGTATCTTGTTTTTTTAAAACACAAAGCAAAACAACGTCTGATGTGAATATTTTCCTGACATTTTTCATTTCTCTTCGTCTCGTCTCTCTGTCTTCAAAGCAAGGATGTTATATTTGACACAATCAATCATTGTGTTTCCTTGTATATGTATATATGACAATTTTTTTACATATTATACACGGGCAACAACGAGTCATTCAAGTGAAATGACCTGACAACTTAGGATGTATTTAGAACAAAAGTCTTATTGTTTCAACTCTTTGGAAAAAAGCTGTAAGCTCATTACGATTAAATACTATCAAAGGTGAACGGTACATTGCAGTCGTTCTAAAAAAAGCCATTACAAAGCTACTGTGGAAATACCCAGGTTATCTGCAATTAAGGGAATATCGTAGACCGTTACATGGGCGAATATCACTGAACAGGATCGAGATCGAGGATTGTCACGCAGTGCGGTCTTCAATCGGCTAGCAAATTTTACCGACACTTTTTAATGCCATTTATGAGGTCTAAGATTGTATGACGACAGGCAATTTATCACAAACTGCCTGCTTAAACCAGTTAAACCACATAAAGTGAGTCACACGTAAACACAAACTTCTGCGGCATTTTGGGCTACAAAAGCGAGCCAACTTGAAAATATAATATATGTCCACAAACTACAGGTTGCCGAGTTGGGGTTGAGTTTAATCAAATTAGCTTAAAATCTGGCTTCTAACCACTTTGGAACATGACAAAATACGCCACGCTATTCTTCAACCAGTGGTTAACACATGCATTTGACCAATATGCAAATTAGGTCTCCAGTCTTTATGGAGTAGTGTTTGTAATGGTCTGTCGGATGAGATTAAGGACCAATTATAGGGATCTACTAATCACCATCGATTCCATATCACAGAAAAGTATTACTTAGCAGAATCAGGTTACCAGATGATATACTCCAGTAATGTTTGTAGGTGGTAGCTGGCTCCCTGCTTGGCAAAGGAATCTGTTAAGTAGTGTTTTCTGTGATGATTGTAAAGTGAGGCCCCTTTTATCCTCCCAGAATTGATGTAATATTTCAAAGCGTTCTCCACCCCGGGGCCCAGCCACCCACCAGCCGCATCCATCCTCACAATTTGGATTGATGCAAGTGGTTTAATGTGAAACACAATATATGTGCTGCAGCTTTGTGCTGCGTGTAAATCAAGTGCTAAACTTTTTATGTCTGTCAAACTTACCAAATATAGGCCTTGTCCGAGTGAGTAGCTGTGGCTGTTGCTTAGGGAGTGGCTAAGTCAGGGCAGCCTTTGTATCAATGCATGTTAACATGATAATCCAGCCAAAGCCGCTTATTGGGAAACGCCCCTAATGTGTTGTACATACATAATGTATCATGTACATACATAAACAGATATCTGCATATTTAAGAGTTTGGATCAGGGGAAACATGTGGCTAAACTGCAATGCAATTCTCGTCCATTTAAAAGTAAGATGCATGGCGGCTGTATACTTGAAGGTTTGTTAAAAGCCAGAAAGCAAAACGTCTCTTAACAGAAAGCAAAGCATGCAAATTCTCTGCTCATGAGCTGGTTTTGTTTTTCTTTCTTCTCGCTTGTGCCAGTCGTAGTTAACTTCAAAACACTGTAAAAGGTTTTGTGTGCTGGGCAGTTTCCTTTTGATTTTTCACGATAGCAAAGCTGCATGTCTGTTATAGAAAGCTTCTGACATACTAAATAGATTTTTTTTTTAGAGTATTCCAGCAAAGCTAGTGAGATTCATATTAACATAATTGATAAATCAGTTAAAAATAAGATATCCAAAGTTTGGTGCAAATGATTTACATGTATGAAGTTGAACCCTGCTCAACTCTGGTGTGTTTTTGTGCTGTTCTCATTTTTTATTTACTTGACCCTCCTCGCATGTGTGAATTTGAGCCTTGCTGAGCCAAACCAGTTTACCGTTGAAAAAGGCTGTGTAATTTACGTTGGCTGCGTTGAATATGCTGTGTATTTTACAATGGTTGCGACTGGTTCTCTGCTGAGCAAATATCATTGTCCAAGCATAACTTTCTGCTCAACAGCTTCATGAAATTGGACTTGAGTCGTGAGCATTGGCTATCTCTGAGTTAGTGACTATACTTTTTTTTTTTCTAAAAAAGTCGCAAAGTTCATTTCGCCAAAGAAAGGCAAAAAGTAGAACTTAATCAAACACAAAGACAAATTGATTTGACAACCTTGCCTGAGCGTTGATAACAAAATGTTAGGGACTTGTTCATGAATGCGAAAAAATTGGTTTCATTTACTGTTTGTTTTATATTAAGCAATATAAATACAACTACAATAAACGACAGGTATTTCACTTTATGAAGACATTTTTGTTTATTGAAAAACAATGTTTTAAGACAGTTTATTTTGATTACATTCTTATTATTAAGTGGACAACTGATATTTTATAAGTAGAATCATTTTAGTCTTTTGATTTTCAAAAGCACATCTAAATCGTGTAATATATATATATATGCCAAATTGGAGGGAAACCCACTTTCTCATTTCAACAAAATTTATTAGTCCCCAATTCTGGCCTGGAATTTGAAAGAAGCCGTGGAGGCCATGTCCCTCTGTTGCCCTGGTCTTTGCCTTCGGTCACGGAGGCCATGCCCTCTGTTGCCCTGGTCTTTGCCTTGGGTCATGGAGGCCATGACCTCTGTTGCCCTGGTCTTTGCCTTGGGTCGTGGAGGCCATGCCCTCTGTTGCCCTGGTCTTTGCCTTGGGTCATGGAGGCCATGCCCTCTGTTGCCCTGGTCTTTGCCTTGGGTCATGGAGGCCATGCCCTCTGTTGCCCTGGTCTTTGCCTTGGGTCATGGAGGCCATGCCCTCTGTTGCCCTGGTCTTTGCCTTGGGTCATGGAGGCCATGCCCTCTGTTGCCCTGGTCTTTGCCTTGGGTCATGGAGGCCTTGCCCTCTGTTGCCCTGGTCTTTGCCTTGGGTCATGGAGGCCATGCCCTCTGTTGCCCTGGTCTTTGCCTTGGGTCATGGAGGCCATGCCCTCTGTTGCCCTGGTCTTTGCCTTGGGTCATGGAGGCCATGCCCTCTGTTGCCCTGGTCTTTGCCTTGGGTCATGGAGGCCATGCCCTCTGTTGCCCTGGTATTTGCCTTGGGTCGTGGAGGCCATGCCTTCTGTTGCCCTGGTCTTTGCCTTGGGTCGTGGAGGCCATGCCCTCTGTTGCCCTGGTCTTTGCCTTGGGTCGTGGAGGCCATGCCCTCTGTTGCCCTGGTCTTTGCCTTGGGTCATGGAGGCCATGCCCTCTGTTGCCCTGGTCTTTGCCTTGGGTCGTGGAGGCCTTGCCCTCTGTTGCCCTGGTCTTTGCCTTGGGTCGTGGAGGCCATGCCCTCTGTTGCCCTGGTATCTACCTTGGGCCGTGTCCGAAATTGCAGCTGCGGCTGTTGCTAAGGGTGTTGCTATGGGCATCAAGCCACAACAGCTTATTCAGACACCGCCCTTGCCAGAACCACCCCCCCCCTTTTCCCAATAATCTTCAAATTTCTGATTTCCTCACAACTTTCTAAGTAACTCTTTCATCATGGAAAGTGGCCTTGCCTCTTAGTGAATGAAAGTCAAGTCCTGTAAAAATTATCTGCATTCCAATGAAATGTTATCTTTAAACCCCATCACATGGTAAATCAGGGATGAGAGAGGTTTTTTCTGACAGAAAGGTCTGTAACTAGGGAACCCAATTTTAGGAGGTGTTTTAAAACGATAACAATTCCACCTTTCACTTTCAGTAACTCCGGAGCTTTCAGGTACAGCATCCTCGGCATCAGTCAAACAGTGAAAATAACACAGTGAATAATTTCCCCTTGTGTAGCATAGCCAAATGCTGCACAAAATGTATCATTGCTGTAGACCATGTAACCTGTGACATCACATGTTTACAAAAGAGCCACAGAGCCTGGACTTCCTGCAGGCATGATTTGTACACAGTCCATTGAAAAAAAACAGGAAATCTTACATTTTATGGAGATTGCACTGTCTGATTTTTTTTTATCAACTTTGAATATGAAGAAAGGTGGCACATCTCAAAACTTGTTCAGCTGTTGTTTTTATAGCTCTTGAATTTATATGGAAATTATGAAACAAAATGTAAAAACTTCTCATATGACCAGTGTAGTATCCTGCCTGCCAGAAAGGCCCTGGAATGTACATGGTCACTTTTTTTTGTAAACAATGGCTAAATGATCAAAATCATTGCCTGCTCAATATTGGGATTCAGTTTGCACAAAACATGTCAAGTCTAAAATTTTTGCTGTGCAACATTGCCGGATGAAATCTCTCAACGTAATAGCTACCCGTCTTCATCAGGCGGACGCATTTTTAATTTCTCATCTCTGGTTAACTATCAGTTGGGTAAAAATTGTGTATAATAATCGTCAAGGGTAATTAGACTAGCTGACAGTAATTGCAGAAGTGGACATTGGATGTCCAGTGAGCCGTCAAAAGCTCGTTATACTACAATACATGCGAGTCCCACCATTTTATGAGCCCCAGAGAGTGCCCCATTGGCATTATCATGAAGTTGTCTTCGTTAGTTAAGTCCACACTAATGACAAACATGGGGCCGAGAAGATTGAATATTTTGGGCCTCCAATGTTAAGTAGACGTTATTATCACTGAGGTATTATTATCATGAAATTGTCATTACTGTATCTAAATTAATTGTTGAAATTATGAATAGACGAAGTTAATTATAATGTACGAGAAAACTAAGTTGGTTCAGTGTCGTTGCGTTATTTTGAGTTTTGCCTCGGTCCGAAAATAATGCCACTTCAAATACTTTAATATCTCTTGTGATCTCAATTAGAAAAACAAAACTGTTTGCTTTTAGGGCTGTGGTAAAAAATGTAAACCAATATAGGCTATATGTAGGTTTTCCCATTCCAACACAAACTCATTCAATTTAATACCTGGCTCATTCAGTTCCGTGTGAAAATGAATGGTCGTCGCATCAGCATTCATCAGTCAAAAGGAGTAATTCAATTTAATTTCAACAGTTAATAACTGGTCAAACAAGATCATTGATTTTCGTAAGAGCCAGCAGCTAGAGGCTGGTCAACCAGTAATGAGGAAGTACAAATTCAACTGGAGAATGGTGAACATGTAGTCTTGGATGTCTATAAATAAAAAAAGAATGACTAAAACGATCCTGAATGGGAAGAACGAAATCACGTGTGCACACGAACGAAATCACGTTTGCACGAAAACGAAATCGAATGCAAAAGTGTCTAAAAAAAAAAGAAACACTAGTTTGGTTATAAAGAAAGCGTAGTTTGATCGATTGGGGGAAATGCGTGAATTTGAATGCGTTTTGATGAAATTGAATAATGTTTTGGTGAAATAGATCGGAAAAACCTATACTAAATCCATCAGGCAATCATGTACAATTAATTATGGCTGTGTGCACATTGCGTACCATTTCCATACAACAGAAACCCAATCCACCATGTCGTCTCTGTTTGGGGCGGCCCCCCCCCCCCGAATAATTTAAAAGCAAATCTGCAACGGTAGTTGGTCATAACACTCATTCGTTATCAGTTTCTTGATGTACAACAACGAGCAGCTTTTGCAGGAACAGTGTCACCCGCTCTGAAAAGGAAACAGAAAACAACATGAGTAACAAAATTAAAAATAAATATAAATAAAGGAACAATAATAATGAGAAATGGTGGCATTTTAAGCTTTAAAAATGAAACATAAAAAACTGGATTTTGAAATAATTTGATGGAACCAATCCCTGGATAGCTCGAACTTTTCTGTCTACGAACCCCACCCTGGTCTAACTGGGGGATTTCCCCCATCGCAAAATAATGCCTCTCTTGACAGACCGTGATCATTATACGCAAGCGACGAGCAAGCTATGACTACTCAACTTATCCATCTAAAAATGTGTGATTCACATCTGTATTCGTCAACAGAGAAATACATATAAACATAAAACGTCATGTACATGAAGGAGAATTCAGAAGTACAAGCACGGGAAAATATATGTTAAGCAAGCTGAAAACATGCTAAGCCAGTGACGTAACTAAGGGGGAGGGGGGCACGACCCCCATCTGATGCCCGTGCTCCCCCCCCCCCCTCATTTGAATCTGGTTGTTTGAGTCTTAAAACTACTGGAATAAAATGTTAATGTTATAAGCTTTTATGTATTAATTTCATTGTTTTTTAAACTATTATTCTATTTGCACGCAGAAAAGTGTGAAAACAAATGTATTTGGTTTTACCCCACGTCAGATTATCATATAAAAAATAGTTAATGATTTAACAAAAGCGCTGAAAGGGGCTTGTTTTAGAAGATTTCACTGATGACGGAAACTACAGTTTTAATTGGTCATAAGTGCCCCCTTTTTAGGAAAAGAATATGGCGCACCCGCTTCCCTTGTGCCCCTCTTAAATTTAATCCTAGTTTCGCCGCAGTGCTAAGCGGATATAAATAACTTAAATACACACTGAGGAGTTACAAGAAAGACCATTATTCGTTAAGGAATAAACAAACTTACCTCCTGTACGAAGAAGTCGTGGGTTCAGCTGAAAGACTTTATCGCTGAGCTTCTTGAGCGGGACTATAAGGAATGCCACACTAAATGTAACCACCACCGCGATTGGGTTGAGATACACGGAGTAACCGAACAGGACTAGGCTTATTACGAGAAAGCTGACTGGGAAGGAGTTTGGCACCTGGATATGGGGAGATAGAAAACCAAACAAATGTCACACAATGATGTCAATTTATGTCACACATAAAGCAATATACCATCATCATGTTGCCACCATCTTGGTCGTGTTCCTTGTATCCAGTAACAGTAATGGATGCTAATATCCATTGTACATAAAGGAACCAGACTGTTTCTCCTTCCAGCCTCGGTTTGGTTACACTGATTTGAATAGGAGACATTCAAGATGGCCATGTAAATGTCTATTAATATCTAAAAAATCCCACAACGCGATCCTCCGGAAGTCTGTGTACACAAATCAAAGCTCTGTATTTTGAGGTGGTTATTTTTAAATTTTAAAAATTGTTATTATTGTTATTTTTTATTATTATTCATTACTTTGTTAATTGTTAACAAATATGTTTCTCCTCACAGTCTTTCAGACATACTTGTTACAGAGCTGTGCACTTTTGAGGAAATAGTATGCGCTTCAGAGATTCGTTAGTTTGTTAAAAACAAGAAATTGGTATATTTATACCTGTGAGTTTCAATGAACCGTACACCTACGTATATAGATCACTATGTACAAGCCTAAACACCTACAAATAAAATAACAATGTTGCTAACTAAAAATGTCATTGAAATACTATGATTGGTTGCAAAGGAAATGGCAAGCTCTAAGCACTATTAGTGGGAGAGTTAGAGTACATACTTCATATGGGCGTTGTATATCGGGTACTTTCTTCTTCATAAGTAGAAGCACTAGGCACGATACGGCAACAGATATCCAGGCAAACGAAGCCAGTTGAGACAGGATCCATTTCAAGCCGTCTATGTGAATCATAGCCAGGGAGATGGGAATCTAGACAAGAGAATTGAAACTTTCACTGAAGTTTTGAGGAAGTTCATATAAAAGAGTTATTTCTTAATATCCAATCGTCTCATAAAATACCATGGTACATGCTGCAAACCTGCCTGGATAGAATGTTAGTACTTTGTCTGTGGATTTGTTTCTCTGCAGGACTATAGGGGAAAGTACTGAGTATACAGTGCTTAACACACACCGGTGTGTAAGGGATAAACCAAGATAAAACATTACTAGTTTCGGAGCATAAAGCCTTTATCCATTAAAATCGGTTTAAATTGGCGAAAAAAGAATACTGATAAGCGAAATAAACTCTCGTGTGTTGTCTTAATGTAAAATTGCTTTTTATATAGACCAACCTTTGTTTACAAAAATAGTGACCTTGTACATTCCAGGGCCTTTCTGGCGGGCGAGATGCTGCTCTTGTCATATGGGGAATTTTACATTTTGTGTCATAATTTCCAGATAAATTTAAGAGTAATAAAACAGCTAAACAAGTTTTGAGATGTGCCCCTTTCTCCATAACAAAAGTTGATAAAAAAAAACAGTGCAAACTCCATAAAATACAAGATTTAAGTTTTCTTGCCTTGAGTTGTGTACAAATTGTGTCTGCAGGACGTCCAGGCTCTGTGGCTCTTTTTGTAAACGTTAGGTCATAGGTTACATGGCATATTGGGTCAGTAATACTTCATCGCCGATTCCTTAATAAAGTCTTGCTTTCATTGAGTACGTATATCCGGGAAAGTTCGTATTCTGATTTAGAGACTTTACCCTAAAGTTTGAAAGCATTTTTTAAAGATATCAAAAACATTAAAACATTTTAAAACATTTTAAAATTTTTAAAACATTTAAAAACATTTTAAAACATCAAAAACATTTTTTTAAATATTATTCTTACGTATGTAAGGAAACCGGCAACTGGTGTGTGTCTTTTGACACTGAGCATGGACCAGATTTCCGGAGCGCAGTGTAAACGAGACGCAACCATCAAGAGCCTGAAACGGGAAAAGTAAAGAACGGTCTGATCTTAAAAGTCGTTTGGAAACATATGTTTGTGAGAACTGAACAAAACAGCGTTGTCAGTTGTATAATATGAGGTCGTCCATACACAGTACTAAAGTTGGTCTAAAGTTGGTCTAACTCAACTTCGACCGGTTGTGGTTTAACTCTTTTGCGTCTGAACGGAAAACAAGGTAGACCTGAGCAGGTCTAAACCCCAAAACTTAGACCGTCCAGTGGGATGGTCTAAGTCTAAACATGGAGGAGAAATATAGATTTCCTCCATGGTCTAAACCACCTCAGGGTTATCTTTTAACACGACGTGTGGACAGAATGACATCCGGTTTGAAGTCCACCCAGTTACTGTTGACCTGTAAATATACTGGATGTTGTATACTGGGTCATGATGCTGTGTTGACCTCTTAAAACCGGGCTTCCCTGCTGCTCGTAAAAGTTAGACCGGTTCTGGTCTAACTTTAATTCCGGTACTGTGTCTGAATGTACCCTATAAAAACAAACTTCAGTAAAAAGTTGGTGCACCACTTAACACCACTCAACCTCAGAAATATTTCCGTGGAGGAGATATGTTTGAATATGCATTTTATTTTTCCTCAGCTGGCAGTCTAAATATATTTTATGTAATTATTTTATTAAGGACAACACAATACGTGAGCTGAGGCCGTCCAGGGAAGGGCAAGAAAAAGAAGGGAAAAAAAGAAAAAAGAAAAAAAGACTGTCATCAAAAAAGATGTGCCGTCTGAGTTACTAATTAATCCAACTCGAGAATATTTCATTTGAAGCCACTTATCTTCAAATAAAAAGAGCTATACCCACAGTTGCATATGGTTGCATGAACGTGCGATATGAACGTGCACCAGTTTTTCTCTTTTTTTTTTTCTTTTTTTTTTTTTTTTTTTACTTAACCGTGACCCCCAACTAAACTATTAGTGTATAATCACATCAAAGAAGCAATTATTACAAATAATAATAACTTCGTGGACAAAAATTAATTAATAAATAAATAGATCAAAAAATGTCAAACCTTCCACTTCCCATGACGAGGCCATTGAACGCACTTAATGTGGACACGGCTACCGTCACAGGCATCAGCCACGTCCACTTGTCTCCAAGTACACGATTTGCAAAAATCTGTTTGACAAAATCAGGTATGATAAGACAACCAACAAAGTACATCACTAGTAAACAAAATAAATGAACAAATAGATAAGAAATAACTGACCCCCAAACCACCAAAATCGTTCAATAAAAAAAAAAACCAAAAATGGCACTTAAAGGGACATACTGCCTTCAAAATGTCTTAACATTTTGCTGTTTGGAATTGCTCCTTACCTTTTTAAGAGTTGTTCACGCAATAAAACACCTACAGTGTGTTGTAATTAGTGAGTAGTGATTGAACAAACATGGGAACCACTCTCTGTACATAACGTATACGGTCCGGGGTCCGCCATTTTGTGGGGTCAAAAATTTGGTTCTACAAAATGGCAGACTGTGTTGTGTCACGAAAAGAAGAAAAAAGTTTCTTGGAGGAGAGTTAAGAGGAATTATCCATGGGTTAATCGTTAATTTTTGACCAATGTTTAAATTCGGATGAAAGGTGATTTACCGTAGAAATTGATTGATGGCTCATGACCTCCTCCGGCGTTAGAACAGCCATAAACGCAAAGTTGATGGCAACATAAATGATGGTTATCAGCGGAAGACTGATTAACATGGCGATCGGAACAGTCCTGAATTTTGTGAGAAAACAGATATCAACGGAAGGTGAAGAATGTTGGTTTTACTGAACGCTACTTGAAGTAAAATAAACATGATATAAGAGGCTTAGACATGTTAACTTGATAGGCGACTGTAATATGAAACAAGACAATCCAATCTTAGTTTGGGTTGGAGGGGAGTGGGGGCAACTTACGAAATTTCCTTCCGCCATGTTTGAACGGAGTATTCTTACCAATATTTTACTACAAATTGCCTCATATCCCGAGGTTAACTATCCTGTGTTATTAGAACCAAAAATAATACGGAAGGCACGTTTTGTAATAGAAGACTTATGAGACGATAGCGGGCCTCCACAGACCGGTCCTTTTCCATTTTTCTCAGCAATGAAAACAATGGAAAAGGACCGGTATGTGGGACGCCCGCCATCGTCTCAAAAGTCACCCATTAATTGGCGTGACGTTGAAATGCCTGGCACTGTGGTCTAAATAGCCATTAAAAACAGCCAAAGGTTAACTCAGATCGATCTTAAAGTGAGGCTCCAAGGTTAGATTCGGGGGCCATGTTTTTTCAATGAATTACATGTGTCTGTTTTTTTGTTTGTTTGTTTTGGTTTTTTTTCCATGGGGGCACCTGGATAAGGATAAGGATAAGGATAAAACTTTATTAAAATCCAAAACAGGAAATTACAAACTGTTATCTCTCATAAATACACAATATAAAAATACACAGTAGACACACAAACATTGACGATGTGAAAAAAACATTGACGATATGAAATACCTAGTGGGGGAGACTTGAAAATTGTGGGAGGCACGTGCCCTCCCCCCCCCCCCCCCCCCCCCCGCCTGACTGGACTGACGGAGACATGTTATCTACATATAATTCATTTGAAATATTTATACCTACCGTACCTATTAAGGTCTTTAATATCTTCAGCTATGAATGCAATAACCATCCTGGGAATTTCAAAAATAGCAATCAACATAAATATTACAACATCATTGTTACATTGTCTTCCATCAGCACTCCTGGACGTTTTACCTTTCGTTTGCATAATAGTTACCAAAAAGTGGGCAGATAGGGAAAATCTGTTTTGCTGATCTTTTTATCCTGTTTAAAGATATTGAAATAAATAATAAATAAATATAAACTATTTCGGGAATTGTAGATCTTTTTGTCCTTTGAAAAAAGGTAGTATAACAAGCAATTTTCTAAGTTGTTAAAATGGCCATTGCGTATTATTCTACCTATAATTTTTGAAAATGATGCGATGGTCCTTGAGCCAAATATCTTTTTCATGACATACTCTTGACTGTGTGCCAAATTCCATGCTTGTTGAGTAACGAGTTGAGTAACAATTTGTTTCGATTTGTTTCGATTGTGTACAACAAAACTTTAAACTTTGAACTCCCAGAAATAATACTGTAAATAAAACTGAAACTGAAAATTAGCAGTTTCTTTTGGGGGATAGTTTTGTTTCGAAGTGTTTCTTTTATTTTTATCGGGCAGAATGGTAAGACGGCTCTTCTGTTTCATTATATACAAAACGTGCTTATTAAAGAAGTAAATCGATCCATTAATTACTTACAGCCCATGCCTATATCTGTTCTTTTTGAGTTACACAAAAACAAACATCAGCGGACTTGAAACCAAAATGAACTTTAACTAGTTTAAAATTCAAATAGAATACAGTACTTTCTCTGCGCTACTTACCAACCAAGAAATAAATTGATAATATTGAACATTGCCATGGCTAGCTTGCCGAACTCGAAGTCTGCCCTGTAGCTCAGCGAGTGATGCCAAACATCGGTCTTACCTATAACATTTTTTAAATATTAAGAAAAGTGTGTATGTGATGGAATTCGTATCCAGGGCTAGTTGGCTTTTATAACTTGAGCCCTTTGCCAGTTTACAGTAAACAGCTTCAAGAATTAAAACCTAATCCTATAAGGGCCGTGTCACACAAGGCAATTTACGGGCAACCTGTTTACGGGCAACCTGTTGCAGGCAATCTCCAAGGACAGCGAAATTCCCACTTACAATATTGTACCTAACTTTCTTTGAGGGAGTGAAATACTGTCAACAAATGTTTATTGTGCTACATATAGTATCATTTTGCGTGCAGTGTGGTTGGTTGCCTTCATAACAAGTTGCCTGTCAAAATGGCCATGTGTGACAAGGCCATGAGCTTAATATATATATATAAAACAGGTAAAAAACTGGGTTTTTTTTTTTAAGTTTAAAATAATAATTCATAATGCCATTTTTAAAGTGTATGATTTGGGTTCACTTAAAGCTTGTGACCAGTGTCAAAAAAAAATTAATGATGCCATTTTTGAATGATGGTTATTGAGTATGATTGGAACACTTTACTTTTTCCCAAAGTAAAAATGGCTGTGTAGCCTACTTCCCCCTTTAAAACGAGTAGGCCTAGGCTAGTTGAATTGCTTGAACTATGGCACTGGTATGTGGCCTTGTTGCGGGTTGATATAAATAATACAGAAACGTCGATTTGGATGCCACTTAAGGGTTGTTTACAAGCCAGGGGTTAATAAATATGGCGCTCACGCGAGTTTGTTTATTGATTGCAAACTCTCAAGTTATGATGCCGTTACGAAAACGACAACTCCGATGACGTTTGACACGTCCATGTACTGTGGAGATGTCGCAGATCTTCCAGAGTTCTGAATACTAGCTCTCTGTCTTAAGGTTTAAGGTGGATTTCCACCGTCCTGCCAAGACACTGAATATTATCATGAAAGATAAATGCTGTGGTTCGATCACTGAACAGACATGACATTAATGTTTGTCAATTGAAGTGTTTTCCGGTCAGTGGCGTAACCAGACTGTTTTTCATTTGGTGGGGAAGGGGGCGCAAGCGGGTGAAAAAGACAATTTTAGGGGACTATTTAATGTAAATGTGTCGAACCATTCAATTGTGCATTTTTCTCGATTTCTTTTTTGGTGGGAAAAGGGGGAGCAAGGGTTCTGAGTGGGGGCTCAGCCCCCGCCCCCTCTGGTTACGTCACTATTTCCGGTCTGCAACTAAGATCAGGTAAATTTTCGTTGGCTTTTATGTCCCCCCCCCCCCCCATACATATTATTATAATATCGATATAAAACTTTCTTCATTCATGTGTGTACTTGCTTCCCTTCTTTCTTTTGATTTTGGGGGTAGGGTGGGGGTGATTCAACAATCTGTATTAATATATTGGAGTTAACAGGACCATGGAGTCCTTTTTGGCAGGATCGAATTGTGTAGTTTTACCTTGGAATATGGTCAGGAGTGCCCCAACTATAATGAAGAGCAGACCAGCAACCTTGACTGCAGTGAAGACAACCTGCAGTCGCAGAGCCCATTGTACACTCATGCAGTTGACGTAAAACAGTCCCACTGAAGGGTTGTTTAATGATTAAAAAACAAAAAATAATAATAACAAGAGTAGCAAGGTGGTGGAGTTGAGCGGGGTGGAGCGGGGTGGAGCGGGGGCGATTCAAGGGCATATCAAACCATCCTGGATGTACCTCCAAGTTCAAACTTTTAAGCAGTTATCAATATTTTGCAAAAATGACTTTTATTTTATCGCATATATTTTTAAAAGGATCAATGAGCATATTTTAGGCATGATATATTGTGATCAGCAGCGAAACTAGGGTAACTTTTGAGTGGGCACAAGGGGATGCAACATTTCTTTCTTGGAGAGGGGGGGCACTTTTGGCCAATTAAAACTGTAGTATTCGTTTGCATTTTTACTTAACAAGCCCTTTTTCAGTTTTATTTGTGCTGTTGATAATATAAGAAAATCTGACGTGGGGGAAAACAAAATAAAAATACACTGTGTGCAAATAAAAACAAATAGTAAAAAAAAAGGAAATTACTACTACAACGAATCTGATAACTTGTTACATTTTGTTCTCAGCGGTAATTTTTAATCTCAAAAGTCCAGATTTCAAATAGGGGCACGGAGGAACACCCCTTTAGTTACGCCACTGATTGTGATCGCTGCTCTTTTGGTCTTCGTGACGGGTGTCACAAAATACTCACCAAGTGTGATTGTAGCGACGATTCGGATGAGAGCTTTCGGGGTGCCGAGTGAGCTGGGATAGAACGGCGAAACCAGCAGCGAAGCAAACACGACACCGGCCACGGCCGCTGCACCGGTCCGCCCGACAACCAATGCCATCCATACCTGGATGTAGGCCGCTCGGTCCCCAAGAGGTCGATAGAAGAAAATCAACTCACCTCCGGACTCTTGGAGGAAAGAGCAAGTTTTAAAAAGAAACGATCTATATGGGTTTGCAAGAAGAAAGGCGATATATTCCCCCATGCAGTTTCGGAATTTTTTGAATTAAAAGATCAAATTGTCAATAAGTCTTTTTAATTTTAGAGTTAAAAAAGTCACATGTAATGTCCTTGTGTGTATTTATTGTTGTTTAGGCCTAATTGTTATTAACTTAAATAAAAATAATAAAATAATAAAATATTGAATTATTCATTGTTTTATTTCTTCTGGTGATGGTTCATAGTAATCTTCAAAGGAGAATCCATTGTACACCCCATACCGCCGGTATTACATATTAAAGGGAAGACTGGAAAAATGTACTTATATCAACTGCGTTAGTTCATTTATTTAGAAATCTTGTACCTTTGAATGCTGTGATCAAATCCGCATAACAGAGAGCTGCGATTGTACACAAAGCACCGCATAAGATGATCAGCACCGATGAAGACCATACAGAGGTCGAGTTGGCAATAAAGACAGACGGGGACAGGAACACGGTCGGGCCGATGGTCGCCCCGAGTATCAGACAAACACAGTGAAAGAGTCCCACGTGTCTCCGCATATACACCGCATCCTTCTGCGAAGCTGGAGCATGATCGTCTTGCTTGGCTGATGACACCGGGCACAGGGAGCCTTTCTCCACGTGATGCCGGCCGGCGGCATCCGCCACCAGACAGTTGAGGTCGTCGGTGCTGGTCCCAACATTATTTCGTTTGGACCGCCGCAGACTTGAGGCCCGTGACTGAAACGAAGTCATTCTTATTTTATCCGGCATTCTTCCTGGAGTTATCTCGTCACTTTACAAAGATTAGGTAAACGTCTGCTCAGTGTAGGCCTATCATCGTCATTTGGATAAATTAGAATAATTTTTAGTTTGAGCATAGATGTTTGAGTCCATCCAAGTGACGTTACATTTGTCCCACCGGCTGCTCAACTTATCCTTACCGGTGCTTCTTTCCAACTGAAAGTTTACAACTTTGATTCAATTTGGATTCTGGAATTCCAGAGACTCGACCAGGAACCACGTGACGGATAACAACGCTACCATGGCAACAACACATGTGGTTTTTAAACTAATTGTCCCCGGTTCAACAACCAGCCAGGGGTCGCTCCGCTGCTAAAATCTCAAGTTACCTATATCTGACCATGTTGAGGTCGGACATTCTTGAACCATAGAGCAAGGCTTGAACGGTGCGGTCGTGCATATTGCTCCCACTCGACGTTACCTCCCGAAAAGAGTCATTCACAAAATAATCCAACCATCAAGTTGACGAGATAAATGTACATGGGTAACTGTGAACAAAAAACGTTATAATTATACACCATTCTTTCGAAGTAAACAAGTCTTTTTAAAAACCGGACTATGCAGTACGCACCTCAGACAAACGCGATATACACCCCAACCAACCCCTAATAGTGCGGTGTCAGCGGCGTAGTCAAGGGGGAGGGGTCTTAGGGGCACGTGCCCCCCACAAATGTCCAGTTCCCCCAGGTGCCCATAAAAAATATTGATACATGTAATTCATTAAAAAAATGACCCTTGCCCCCCCCCCTGAAAAGCAATGCCCCCCCCCCCCCCCCCGCCATCCCACTGAAAAAATGCTGGGCGTCTTGGCTGACGTTTACATACATGACACCCAGGGCCTACAATGTTTCCGTTTAATTGCACCCACTGCTTGGTTTAACCGTCAACAAGTACTCGGTTCAGCCGTGGTTCAACATGATGCATATCCTGTTGTAGACTTAAATTCAATCAATTTTAAGTAATTACTGTAGATAATTATAATTTTCCTTGTGGTTTATTGATTGATAATTATAATTTGAGTCTTGTAAAAATGGTCATGTTCGTAATATGTCGCCTGGTTGGTGTTTCGTTAAAGAGTTCTTCATTTCGTTTCGAAATTCCTTCATTTTCGTTTTCCGCCATCGAATGAATTTTGTGGATGAAACCCTCAGTTTCACAGCATTGTTTCAGAGAAAGAATATTATGTTAAAGCCTTTAACACTGCCTTTTGAATGTGTTTGTGGTGTAACACCTTCCTCGTCTTAAAAAACTAATCATTGGTCGCAAAACCGAGTTATCAACCAGAATGGCAATACGATCATTCGAAAGAATCAAACATGCGTAACCACTGGTGACTTCTTTATTTTATTTGCTTTATATAATTTGTAAGACTTGAGAAAAGATCCTCCGACCTTCACGGTATGCCTTCACTGTAGTTGTGTTTACTCAAATTATTTGCGTGTGACCCACTAAACCAGCATGACATATTCCACTACGGTTTACCCAGTAGTCATGACAGCTACGATATACGGAGATCAAGCTAAACAAAAACCACACGACCGAAAAAACAAGCAACTGTACAAAATTAGCTATATGATACTAATGGAATATTGCATATTATTTCGTAAAACTATACGTTGCGTTTTATAAAGTCTTTAAAATACAGTTTTCATGTGTGTGCCCGAAGATGTTACGTGCGTTGCTATGATTGTCACATATTTTGTAAGAATGCCTTGCAAAGGTATAGGCCTAGGCCTAAGATTTATGCACATTATATTTTTGAATTTATGGTTTGAATTTATGACCGAAGACACAAAAACATGCAGCTCATAATCAGTATAAATTCTTCACCAAGTATAAAAGCATTCAGATTTGTTGACTTATTTTGTAAAAAAAAATCCAAATATTACGGCATTTGAAAGTTTGCAAGGCATGCACTACATTTTACAGCGGAGTTGCACTAGCTTGCAGTTGCATTTCGGTTCGGTCGGTTTGTGCTGCACAGAGAGTCGAGATTCACTGTTTACTCAGTTACGAAAAAATAGATTGCGCGCCAGTTCTGTACGAGCACAAGCTTTATGGGACGAGTACTGAGTATGTACCGAACCACTTGACACGTATTCGATGATGACTGATGGATTTGGAAGTCAGATGTTGGTTGGCGAAAGTTTCAGACCGCTGATCTGAGATTGCAAAACAGATTTCGCTTTTTTTCCCCTTCTTTTTCTTTCTCAAGTGTTATTAGCTACCGGTAAATGCCGGCTCCTTATTATAGGAAATCATCGATCAGTTTGATCAATTATGGCAGCAACCAATGATGTCCATTTGTTGGTAATGAGCGTTGTGGGGTCAATCGTATTAATGTTAACAGGAAAGACCCTGGCTTGTCCGCGAGGTGAACCACGGAGCGATCTGAGCGGTAGAGTTAACCTGGTCGAAGGTAATTATGCAGAGAATTATTAATGTTATAATAGCCTTAACATGGGACCTGCTGTTTGTTTGTTTGTCGTTTGTTTTCTTCAAATTGTGCTCTTTTCTAGATTGTAATTTATCCTTAGATTATGGGCCTATACTTCTTTCTTTTTTTTTGAAAAAAAAATAATAATCTTTTTGTAAACCGAATAGGTTTGGTCCTTGGAAATTTTGGTTAGGTGAAGTAATTCAACAAAACCGATAAGAAAACACTGATCGGTCTTAGTAAAAAAAATTGTTTTAAAATCCACATTTTGCCCAGTTATGGAGACTCGAGTAACCTAAGAGAGAGAAAAAATGACGATAAAGATAACTAAAAATATATGAGTGAAACGAGTCTTTGGAATATTTAACATATTTCTGTTCACGCTTAAAATTAATTATTCAGTATGGGGAAACACTAATGATTCAATTTTATCTGTTAGGCCCTTTTCGTTTATTACTAATTCTTCCCCCAAAAAATTGTGAAAATCAGAAGTTCTGTTTATTTATTTATAAAGTTTTAGTCTACTCATGAAAGCAAATTTTCATTCTTCGGATATGTTGATTACCTTTTTGCCATATCCTTACAGAAATGTTGATTTTGCCATCCGACGGCTCTTGCATAACTACCGACAGCGGTACGGACCAATACGGTAAGATCCTTGCGTCCCACGATGACAGCAAATCACGCGACATCTTCAACGTCGCTATTTTGTGTGTATACGTCATCCGTGCGAAACCCCCATTCCAAAGGGTGATGCTCGATTTCAGATGGTTCGACGTGTCCCGGAGGTGAGACCATGTCACCATTTCTCTCTTAAAAATCATTGGTCTTAAAAAATTAGGTAGTATCTGCTCTTGTCCGGTCTCCCAGATGCATAACGAGCAATGCTTTAAAGCCACAGCTCAACATTGGTAAACTGACTGTAAATGCTTCCATTCTTTGCACAGATCAAGATAATAAAACCAACATGTGAAAATGTTAGCTCATTTCGCTGTTTCAATTGAGAGAAACCGGTAAAAATGCATTCGACATTTTTGTACGCATTCCTATAGGCAGAAATTTCGTCTCACGGAGACAAAAACTAATTTGGGATTTTATTTCATTTGTTATTTAAAAACGATAACACTTTAGGCAGAAATATGTCAAGGATATTTTTCTATCATCATAATTTTTATAATGTACAGCAATGAATATTTGTTTGTTTTCTTCTTATCAATATTGAGCTGGGGCTTTGGTGTGGAGGACAGACTAATTTCCCGACAGCAATGTCACAGTTCGCACAAGGACCATTTATCGACAAGCGCGGTCGATATTTATTGGTACTCATGCTTTGGCTACCAGGCATTATCCAGCAGCATAGCCATGGGGGGGGGGGGGCCTGGTGGAACGTGCCCCCACCCGGCCCCCACAAATTTCCAGTGCCCCCATAGATACATGTAATGCGTTAAAACACATGGTACCTGCCCCCCAGTGAAAAGCAACCCCGTGCCCCCCCCCCCCCCCCCAGTGAAAAACATCCTGTCCACGCCGTAGGCAATCTCAGCCTCTAGTCGACAAATGGTCCTTGTGCGAATTTGGGCATTGATTAATAGCCAAACTTAGTGTACCGAGAGATAATATCATTGCATTCCAATGACTCCTTAACAGGCACGTACTCAAAATAGTGGTGCACCGTACCGGCTGGGAAGGAGGGGGTGAGGCGCTCGGGGATCGAGAGAAACATTGAAGAAAAAGAACAATTTTTACCAAAAACGAGCGTTAAAGAATGAGGGGAGGGGACATTGGCACGCCTGAAAACCTGCTGTTCTGTATTAGAGTGTAACAAGTAAATTTAACCTGACACCCCGGGGGAATTTTATTATTATTTTTTTTTTTACTTTGGAATATGACGATAAAGACTGGAACTGCGGAACAAGTGTTTCTGACGGACCTTTATCACAGGACGACTTGGTCCATTTTAAATTTACATAAAGCAAAATTACCAAGTCGTTCTCCACAGAATCAACTCGAACCAAACCATGTCTTTTTCGTCAGGTACATTGCGGACCCATTGTGTGAACACGCTGGCGTGACGGTCTACGACGGTCCAGAACCGATGACGTCATCGGTACTACTGAACACAACGTGTGGTAGCCAACGGCCGCAGTTACTAACTTCCAGCCAATCGTCACTCAGTATGGAGATTTATGCCAGCGGTAACATGAGTGTGCTGGACTTCATGGCAGTGTACAGTTCGTTTAGTGACGGTAAGGATATGATCAAATGACGTCATCATTGGATAGGACTAGATTGTTAAAGGGACATTCCCGCAAAATAGGGAAAAAGAAGAAAACAAATACATATAAGTCAGTCCGCCACCAGACAGTTGAGGTCGTCGGTGCTGGTCCCAACATTATTTCGTTTGGACCGCCGCAGACTTGAGGCCAGTGACTGAAACGAAGTCATTCTTATTTCATCTCAGTATGGAGATTTATGCCAGCCAAGTCAGTCCTTTGTATTTAATTGAGCTTAGGTTGTGTGTCGACGATTATGTTTTGCATTTAACTAATTGCTGCTAAATGTTTTTTTAAAGGGATGAAACTTTTGTGATACATGGTTGTGGGATTGATGATCCTAAATTTGGTATAAAATACCCGTTTTAAGCGTTCCAAGTTGTATTTAAAAGTATCGTCTGTTTTGTTTATTTCTTTAGTTTTTCCCCTTCTTTTTCTCACTCTAGAACAATTCTGCAATAGTACGGACGAGTCGGAGCCACGCCTGGTTTGTTCATCAACCAATCGGTGTATCCCAGTGGCGTTGTCATGTGACCGACAGGGCGTGTCTAACTGTGGGGACGAAGACTACAGTGACCAACTCAATGAGTTGGAGCCTTCGTTCTGCCCAGGTTAGATTGAAATGGGGACGTCCCAACATATCACTTTGAAAATCCACTCCGGTTTATTATAGCTTCTCGTTATTATCATGTTTTTAAACGCTGAAACGAAGCCTTTTCGAGTCAGATTCGTGTGACAGAGCACAGCCATTCGTTTAGTTTTCTTTTCACTTGTAAATGTTATGTAGAGTTTAGAAAACTCCCAATAAGTTTTTGAGCTAAATCAGATAAGGAAAGTTTAGTCCTCAGAACACTTTGCATAGCGGCCACGTGAGAAAGAAGTTGTTCAGACTTGAATTTCAATCAACGGCTCGTTGCTGTTTTTGTTTTCTTCCAGTGGTTTATGACATCGACTGGACGCCCTTTATCATAATTTTAGCCTGCTTTGCTGGTTTGGTGGTCATCTTTCTCATCCACTGGTGCTGTTGGCGTCCAGGTTACATACCCTGGTATTTGGGCAGGTTTCGTCGTACACGGTGCTGTGAGCTGGGCGCTGGCTGCACAACTCCCAGTCGTCATTTTTGTTCGGGTTTGTGCCCGTGCATTAGCTGTACCGGCTGCCCCTGCGTAACAACGGCAGGACGCGTTCCGAGTGGAAGTAAGTCTCTTCGGACTGCTAACAACAGAAGAGTTGGTCAGGCTCAACTGACCCTAAGGTCTGAAGGTGGACGTAATGACGTCAACACTCCGAATAATGTCTTTCTTGTTGTGGATGGCGGTCGAGGTCCAATAGGAGCTCAAGGCGGCAAAACGAAAAGGATACAACCAGGTCTACCAGCAAACACCAATCAAGACAGTCGCAAAACTTTCCAAACTCAGTCATTTCATTCAGAGGGTCGTCACCCATCACCGAAAATAAGTAAAGACCTTAATGTAAACCCAGCCGAGTCCAACGTTTTAACTGCAGATAGTCCATCTGGACCTTTGACTGAAAAACATGCAGAATCCAGCCCACGTGGAATCAAGGCTTCCCAGTTTCTCATGAAAAAGAGAGTGAACCCAACTTTCGAACCAATGAGATCATCAGCGCCAGGGACTCCGACTAGGTCTGGAGTCCAACGCCATCCGTTGGGCACCGGGCCGAGAGGGGAATTTGCACCCCGGAGTAGCAGACGGTCAACTCCCGACGATGAAACGCTGAACGACAACTCCTTTCTGGTGTATTCTGATGGAGCTCATGTCAGGGAAGGCAGATAATATTATTATTAGCTGCAGTTTCTAGAAACTTTTCTTCTAAACACGCGAAAAAAAGAAGAACGAGGAAGACGAAGAGAGAACAATCAAACCTTATGGGTTTTACACATCGCTTCCCATTTATAATATGGGAAAATTGCACGCAGATATTCATTTTACGGAACTTGAAATTATTGTCTACAGTTTTGCTATTAGGCCTAGGACGTGAATATCACCCATCGAAATAGTAGTGGTATACAAACCACTATTATGATGCATAGAATGGTATCTTGTTTGTTTAGTGTTTGTCCTAACCTATACTTTTTTTTATAGTGTGTTTACTATTTTGAGTTAATCGTAAAAGCGACGTTGCTATGGCGTTGTCGTTCGCGTGAGGAACTATGCAATATTGGGGCTTACGCCGGTTATTCGGTTCCGTAGCGTTTGAATTCCTCTTGGGAGTCGGGGATGGGATAGACGCCCAGACAGTGGCGTAACAAGTGGTGGGGGGGGGGGGGGCACTGGGGCACGTGCCCCCCCCCCCCGCCCAATTGATGTCCGTGTCCTTAGGACAAGTGAATGTTTTTAATCAGCCAGAAGGGCCCCAGAAAAAAAAATGGTGCACCCTCTTGTGTGCCCCCCTTAAAATTGTACCCTTGTTTCGTCGAATTGTTGTTGTTGTTGTTGTTGTTGTTGTTGTTGTTTTGACATTTAAATTAGTCAGGTTCTAATAGGCGTTCCCGCTATAATGAACATCTTAGACCATGATTTATTCCCAGGTCATTGAAAGCCACAGCCCGGTAATTAATTTAGCATAACACAGTATCACACTACAGAACTTGCCCAAGGTTATACTTTGTGAAAAGTAATTATGAATCTACTCTGGCAATGATCTCTTCCCGACTAATGACTCTCCCGTTTTTCGACCTTCAGATACGCTATTTAGCCATAAAGCCTGTGTGCATTGTGACATGTGAAACCCCGGATATACACAAAACCTCACAAAATCTAGAAATAGTGTATCTTACCGAAGGTCATTTAGTTGCTATTAATAATTTATGGCGTTTGAGGTTGTTTCATTCCCGGTTATTTTGTTTCAAACGCAACTTCATGTTTACAATGATATGTTTGTCATTGGTATAAAATTATGTGAAATTCAAATGGCACTTATAATAATTATAACAATATACTGGGAACGTTGGAATATACCGGTAATGTAATCGAAGAGATAAGTATCTGAGCATACTATCTTCAAAATAATAATAATTAGTTAATAAAAACCATATTTAAAAAATATGCTGTGGCTCTTCTGACAACATAGCCAGTTGGGGCTCTGCTGACTACAGAGCCCGGGTGATCCCGGCTGATTGACCCGGGTGCGACTTTCTTTCCCCAAACGACACAGTACAGTAGGATTTTTGCGCATGCGTTGTACGTTTACCGGTACCTTTCCCATCCTGATCAAATTTACAGGAAATATATATAAAGTTATTGAAACTGTTGTCAGTCGAGTTGTTTCGATGTTTCAGTATTTTTTTCTTTACGTTTCTGGTTTCCGAGGTTGTTGGGAAAAGATGTCCGAGAACTTATTTTTGTGATGTCGTTTGGGGGGGGGGGGGGGGTGGGGGTCGTGACCCTGGAGCATTCCCTTTTCACCTGGCTTTGTCTTGGGAAAGGGGAACGCTCCGGGGATCCCATGGAGAGTCGTAGTTTTAACCACAATACCATTAATTGGTTTACACGTATTTTTAATGCATTTTCACCGCTATTAGGGAATAGATGTTGTCTAAAGGCCAGCTGGAAAGTTACTGGGTTAAGAGTGCCCGAATGTTAAATTAAAGGTCAAATACTAAGTAAAGCTGATAGTGCAGTGTTCTTACTTTGTGTGATTCAATATACGGGTATGCATTAAAAAAACTGTGAAAATTTAGGCTCAATCCGTCGTCCGAGTATAAAGCAGAAAATAGTGAAAACCGTGCACACTTTTCAGAATGTAAACACATTGATCTAAATTTCGGTTGTTACAACCTTAATTGAAATTAGTGTCTTCAAATTATACTTTCTCGACTTTGACAGTATTTCAGACAGATATATTTCTGAGGAAGATGGTACTGGTATGAGCTTCATAATCAGTATTATGCTTTCAGACTGATAATAATTAAAAAAAAAAAAGAAATTATGAATACTAAGTAAATAACTCTAACTGAACTCATTAGTTTTATACACGACAGCCATCAATGCACAGTTTATTTACAGCGTATACCATTAACAGGCGAAACTATATTAATATTCGTTTTTATAGTTTCAGCACTTACCTGTGTTTACTAATATTATTCTTCTTTTTTGTTTTTCTTCTTTTTTTTAATTTTTGTTGTTTTGTTTTTGTTTTTGCATAACAGAAAAAGAAAGAAGCAAATGCGAAAGCAATAACTATACAATTATTAAAGATATATGTGAAAAGTTGTGCGACGGCAACGCCCAGTGCTGGTATACCCACAATTTAGCTACAATATTACAACGTCATTTCGCCTGCATTTTGTCTCTGTGTTGCTGGGCACCCGGCTGAAATTGAGCAGGCAGCACGCCGAGTTTATTATGATCCACACAAAAAATCATTTTGAGGGGATAAATTACTCTGTTATTATTCATTGATAGATTTTTTCGTTCGATATCCTCATTCTGAAAGATACTAACTTCGGTCATCCTACAAAAATAGCAATTCATTATTTGGATTCATTTTTATGGTAAAATCAACTTGAGTACGGATCATATATCTTTAACAGTTGACAGCTATTACAGAAATGTTCTGTGTGTTTGAGAAGTAAAGAACTGAATGTACCAGACCATTGTGTCTGGGATAATTATATCTGACTTTTGTGTTCGAGGACCGACAAACCATAATACTTATGTCTGACCCATTGCGTCATGGGCGCGCTATCGGGCAGCAAAATACTTCGTATTTATCAGGTGATGGCCGCGGTGTATTGGGAACGATGTCTTCGTAGCACTCATCGCCCTTGTAGGAACCACACCCATTCCTGAAAAGTGTCATATCACGATCGGGTTCCGCAAAAAACAGCCATCGGGTTGGTGGTCGGTAACCCCACATATACGCCTCTTTCATTTCCGCCAGGGTGCAGGGGTGAGCTCCAAGAACGGAGCAAGCATTCGCAATTCCAATTCGGTCACCAACAGCGAAGGTCTCCGTCGTGATAATGGGGTCTCGAGGGCTCACCAGCCCGGGACAGCAGAGGACGGGAGAGCTCACTGTGCTCCATGCCTCGCAGCAATACACTCGACCCGAATCATGAGGTCTCGGCGTGTTTGGCACAATTCTTTCGTAACATTCGTCACCAATGTAATCGCCACACCCATCATCAACTCGAACGTCACGTCCGGGAAGTGAAAAGAAAAACCACGTCCTCCATGACGGCTGAGAGTAGCCGTTCAAGAATGCCTCTTTTAACTCATCCAGGGTGCAGAGGTGAGCTCCCATGGCAGAACAAGCTTCTGTTATCCCTTCACGGTCTTCCTTACCGTAACTTTCATTCGTGATGAGTGGGCGTGGTAGATCGTGGTAGGTCAACCCATTTGAATTCACCGAAACCCGACTCATAGAGCCAGAATACCAGTAGTTCACGTCACCTTGTAGACCGCTGTAGTTGCCCGCCTCGAAGCCTTGCTGTAGTTCCCACGGTTGACAGAGGTGTTTGTTGGCTCTATGACACCCGGGCAGAGCCAACGAACGGTCTTCATATTTTGGGGGATCTTTGAAAAAAAAAAGCTGAATGCTAGTAAAGAATAGCATTGCTTTTTCTAAAGCTGTTTAATTCCCATTACCCGTATATTTTCATGATAAACACACCAAGTTCAACCAGCACATGAGCATTTTCATCAGATTCGGTGGTTACTTTTCAGTGAACACTAACGAGAAATGTTTTTGTTGGGGAGTTTGTAAACTTTCAGATCGTTGATTGTGACAATCAAAGTATACACAAAGCAAAATTAATTGTTGTGCTTTGGTTTTGATGATATTTTGGATAAAAATATTTCTCCAGAGGATCGCTGCCGTGTTCCTTAAAATTTGATTTAGACTTAACGCACGAGACACGGATCGCACCATAGAAATAAACCGGTCCAAGAAGAGAGAATTCTAGAGGCATGCGCAGATCCTCTTGGAAAAAAAATGTTCTTTATCAATAAATTAAAAAAAAAAAAGTACAAAGATTCCAAAATTTGTGTTCGCATGCCGAAGGATTCGGATGAAGTGCAAATACTCACTTACCTTCTTTTCCAGGTTGTGATGACAGAAGGTGTTTAAATGCGTCTGTCTGTAGTGCAGAAAAAACACCAGTGGGTATAAATTATTCATGAAACGTGACAGGACTAATAGACCGATTCCATTAAGCCCCGCCCGTAAACATATTGACCAATCACAGAATTGGCTAAATCACCACGTGCACAATGTGCGTCTCTTCAGTGCCACACATAGATAGTCTTTATATTCTACGTCTATGGTGCCACACTGCACGAAATGAACGCGTTCGCCATATTGTACGCGAACGCAAGTTTACATTTTCCAATTTGATTTTTATCGTGTTGGACTTTTGTCGGACTTTCGGTCGGTGGCGTTACCCAAGGCTGTAATTGGTCAACACGTATGGGGGCGGGGCTTAATGGATCGGTCTATCGCAATATGTATGACTTTTTCCCCCAAAAGAGGCCTAACACAAAGCTACAAGCATTATCCTTGAACTGGTTCTGGAAATTTCACCCATTTTGATCTCATTTTTTTTTTATGCCGCACAATTTCAATCAGCATGTTAATACTGTTTGGTTGGTCCCGTTGTCGAAAGTTGCACAGCTTTTTGTGCACGTTTGTTATGCAACAAGGACTACTGTGCCCGACAAAGAAATGTTAAACCATTATGTCGGATCGACAAACCATTATTTCCGACCTATAATAGTGTCCGACAAACCATTATGTCCGACCCATTGTGTCAGACGAACCATTTCAATTCAATTCAATTCAGTTCATTCAATTCCAAAATGGTTAATTAAAAACGAGACTAGCAGTTAAAAACTGAATTGAACATGTCAACAAATTCACCATTAGGCCTGACCCACTCTGGCCTCGCCATGGGTCGGACATAATCGTTCGTCGAACACTATGAGTGGGACATAATGGTTTGTCGGACACAATGAGTCGGATATAATGGTTCAAAATAGTTGTTGTCTGACATAATAATCCATGTCCGATGTAATGGTGCGTGACACACAGTTAAAGGAATGTGTCATTTTCGTTCTGGTAAATCGTAAAAATAGACGATACATGTCAGTGTTGGCAACGGAAATCTTTTTAGAATACAAACAAAACTGTTTTGCCTCGAGGATGTTTAGCTTCTGAGCTTTTAAATAATAATTATAGCCAGTACATTGTTCATCTTTAAGTTTTATTGTGCTAGTGATCACACAAGTATCGTTTCTTTATTAAGCATAATCCCAAGTGAATTTTGAAACATAACACGGCAAAATAAAACAAGTCGTGTTAGTCTGAGTCTTACAAGTCGTTTTATGTTTTTGTTTTTCAAACAAAGAGAATAACTTTTATTTTTACTGATACACTTGTAAAAATATGGTAAGCAAATGGACGAAGGTAATACAAAACGCACCTCCTCTGGACCATAATAGTGGCCGCCTGTCCTTTCAGTCAATTGCCTCGGGTACTGCGACGCTGTAGCCCCGTTCAGCTCGCACAGCTTATCCTCCTCCGAGAAGTTGATGGAGAAACATCGAGAATCAGACAGACACAAGTTGCCGCACTGGACTGCCGATTTACCCGTCAAAGTCCGGTATCCGTACCCGTGTAGGACCAGGTCGGCTATGCCGCCGAAAAACAGGCTTCGGGAGGTGCCGGTGGCTGTGCTTTGACAGGGTTCGGCTGCCATTACCGAAAAGTAACAAGTGAACGTCAAAAGGAGAAAGCGAATCATCTTTCTAGCTGCATCAGCTGATAATCAGCCTAGTGTGTGACGATCCTGTTAGAACCCACTTCGTCAGACTACTGCGGCATTATTTGCCAGTGTGGCTGATGACTTGTCGTCTGTGCCTGAACCTGTCGTCTGGCATTGTGTATCTAATTTAACCCTCCGAACGATGATGATCACAGTTGGATCGATACCGTTACTATGCATTTTGAGGCCCATTAGTTTGATGCTGTAGAGCACACGTAGACGTCCACATCCATTTCATCCAAGGCAAAAGGCCCCTGTGTGTTTGATACGATGCTTTATTGGATAACTTTCCTCCGCTGTTTATTATAACAACCAGGTTCAAAATGCACACCCAACCTTCAGGAGTAATAAAATCAATGCGGTAATTAAGACGTTTATTTTTTCTTCACAATTTCTTTTGTTAAAAGCAATCATTCATAATTAAAATCCCCAAGCCAGTTCAAGGATGCTCCTGATCTCCCTTCCGCATCAGCAGGTATTGATGAAAGCTAAAAACTTGGATTCTGCTACTTTGTAAACACTTAGCAAGATCCATGAATTATTTAAAGAGATATGATCGCGTTTAACACATGAAACTGCACGTTTTGGTTCACAGGTTTTGTTTATTTGTTTGTTTTTTGTTTTTGTTTTCTTTGTTTGTTTGTTTGTTTGATTGTTTTACAATTGACACTATTTTACAACAATTATTAGATATTTAAGACAAAACATTTGGTGCAAAAGCAACTAAAATCATATTCACTGTTTATTTTATAAACATTATTCAGTGTTATGACACCCATCCATAGATTCTGCCTTGTGATTGGTTTAAAGCGCGCCACATGATATTGTTTTTATATATAAAGCCGCGCGAACGCGACAAACTAAATGCGTAGCAACCAGTGAACATTATCCGTAGCAACCAGTGTACTTTACCCATAGCAACGACAACTTCTGGGTACGTCTATGTTAGTGTATCGTATGGGGTTTTATAAAACAAATATTGACTGTTTTTACTCGTGCTATGTTTAAAACAACGACCTCTTGGTGATCCACGGACTGTTCCATTTTCCCGAGGAACAGTCCGTGGATCACCAAGTGAGTCCGGGGATCACCCTGGGAGTCGTAGTTTTAACCACGACACTAGAATGAGCAGTCAATATTGTATACTATGATCATTGTAAAATAAATATTCATATTTATTAGCGCTATAAAAATCAACATCTTTAAAAGTTCAAATTTTCTTATTGGAGACCTATGTCGCAGCTGTTTTAATGTAAAGAGTAGTTACACTGGTTATGATTAAAACGCACTTTGGAGTATTTATATCAACTTAATTCGGATTTGTGTGATGACATATTTTATTTCGCTCGAAATATTTGCAACATAATTATACAACACAGAAAAGGTACAATTTTTCACTAACTTTAAAAAGCGAACTACAATGACAAGAATCTAGCATCTAAAATTTGAGTTTGAATTCAACCGAGATAGGGTTTGGTCAAGAAGTTCACTGCACATACAAAATACAACCTGTGGGTGTTTTCTTTTAACTACTTGACAGTAGATGCCATTAATAACTTATGGCGATTGAGGTTGTGCCATTCCCGGTTATGTTGTTTCAGACGCAACTTCATGTTTACAATGATACATTTGTCCTTGGTATAAAACTATGTGAAATTCAAATGGCATTAAAAAAAAGTAATAATAAATAAACAAATAAAAATATATAAATAATAGTAATCTGGGAAACTTGGAACATACCGGTAATGTAGTCGAAGAGATAAGTATCTGAACACACTAACCTCAAAATAATAACAATAATTTGTTAATAGAAACATATTTTAAAAACATATACTGTGGCTCTGCTGACGACAGAAGCAAGTGACCCGGGTGACTGACCCAGGTGCGACTTTGTTTCCCCCAAACGACATAGTACAGCAGGATTGTTGCGCATGCGTTGTACGTTTACCTTTCCCATTAAATTTACAGGAATATAAAGTCGAGTTGATTCGATAATCTTTTGACTTTACGAGCTTACTTTACGGCCGTATATTGTTTTCTCTTTGTCACCTTATTTTTTTTCTGAGTCTTCTGGCAAGTTTTCTTTTTAAACTTGATTGCAAATGTTTTTCAGTGTTTTTTTTTTGTTTACGTTTCTGGTTTCCGAGGTTGTTGGGGAAAAAATTCCGAGAACCTGTTTTTGCGATGTCGTTTACGGGGGAAAAAAAACAAATTCGCGACCCGGGCGATCCCGGAGCGTTCCCTTTGCATTCGGCTTCGCATTGGGAAAAGGGAACGCTCCGGGGATCACGTGGGGGAGTCGTAGCAGTCAATATTTGTATACTATTAACTGGTTTACACGTATTTTTTTAAAATGCATTTTCGCCGCTATTTGAGAATAGATGTTGTCTTACACTAAAGGCCAGCTGGAAAGTTGACTATGATTATAAGTGTGTGTCGAAACGCTAAATTAAAGGTCAAATAATAGGATTTGTAATATTGATTGTGCAGTGTTCTTACAATTTGTGAATCAATATATCTGGTGTCAACCACGTGCTGATAAAATTCAGCAGGTACTACCAAATATGGCCATAACTTTTTTTCAATGGGCTCAAAAAAGCCAAGATTCCACGTAAACCTCACCGCTGGTATACCTCACAAGCCTGTAAACTTTCATTGGCCAGACCCTAACCGCTGCAGAGTAAGGAGTGTTGAAAGACAGCAGCCACCTGTCTTCGTGCAGTAATTGATTGATCCTTGTGCTAAGGGTCATTGGCACAAGGCGGTATGCACTTTGTGAAAACAACTTGCGGGCCGCACACTGATCGTAAATAACACAAGTCTAAGTCTTGACTGGCACTCCAATTCACCCACATGGTAATTTAGTGTAGCTTTGGGCTTGCATAGGGGGGTTATTGACCTAAAAGACAGGGTGTTGATAAAAAAAAATTCAGCTTGTGGATACACAGCGCAAAATTTTCATTGCGGAGGACCCGAGGGCACATACAAAACACTGTGAAAATTTCGGCTCAATCCGTCATCCAAGTCAGGAGAAAATAGTGAAAAACCCTGCCCACTTTTCAGCATGTAAACACATTGTCCTCAATAAACATTGTTACAACCGAAATTAAAATCGGAGTCTTCAAATTCTATTCTCTCGACTTTGACAGTATTTCAGACAGAACTTTTTTCTATGGGAGATTGGTACAGGTATGAACTTCATCATCATCAGTAAGCTTTCAGACTGATACTAATTAAAAACAAAATGGATGAATATCAATCCTGTATTCTACCTTTAAGTAACTTAACTCATTAGTTTTGTACACGACGGCCATCAATACAAAGTTTATTTACAACGATACCATTCATTCAGGCGAAACTATAGTCATATTTGCTTTTATAGTTTCAGCTCTTCTTCTTTTTCTTTTTTTCTTCTTTTTTTTGCAATGATTGATCCGTGCACCTGTGTGCTAGAAAAATACATTGATTCCAGCGAACCAAATTTAAAAGCGCATGTTATTTTATAACGAATACAATTAACAAATCGCGTTTTGACTATGGCTATAAAAACGTTGTTTTTGAAACGATTATCCTGGCCAACCACCCCAAGTGAAAAGATGTGCGACGGTCACGCCCACTGGTACCCAAAATCTAACCATAATATTACAACGTCATTTCGCAGGCAGCGCGCAGAGTTTATTGTGCTCCACACATTATTTTTTTTCGTTTAACAAATTACTCTGTTACTATTCATTGATGGATTTTCTTCGTGCGATTCCCTAGGTCAATCTACAAAAATAGCAATTCAACATTTGGATTCGTTTTTAAGGTAAAATCAACTTGAGTACGGATCATATATCTTTAACAGTTGACAGCTACAACAGAAATGTTCTGTGTGTTTGAGAAGTAAAGAACCGAATGTTCCGGACCATTGTGTCAGAGATAAGGGGATACTACTGGACGGTCCTTTTTCACAGTTCTCACCAGTAGTACGCATGCTCAGAACTACGCGCACAAAACTGAGCATGTGCGCGCATGCTCAAAACACTGTCAAAGGACCATTGTGCCTGCTGCCGCCAGCGTCTCAAAAGTCTCCCATTATATCTGACTTTTGTGTCCGAGGGCCGACAACCCATAATATTAATGTCTGACCCATTTCGTCATGGGCGCGTCATCGGACAGCAAAATACTTCGTATTTATCAGGTGATGGCCGCGGGGTATTGGCGACGATGTCTTCGTAGCACTCATCGCCCGTGAAGGAACCACACCCATTCCTGAAAAGTTTCATATCACGATCGGGTTCCGCAAAAAACAGCCATCGGGTTGGTGGTCGGTAACCCCACAAATACGCCCCTTTCATTTCCGCCAGGGTGCAGGGGTGAGCTCCAAGAACCGAGCAAGCATTCGCAATTCCAATTCGGTCACCAACAGCGAAGGTCTCCGTCGTGATAATGGGGTCTCGAGGGCTCACCAGCCCGGGGCAGCAGAGGACGGGAGAGCTCACTGCGCTCCATGCCTCGCAGCAATACACTCGACCTGAATCACCAGGTCTCGGCGTGTTTGGCAAAATTCCTTCGTAACATTCGTCACCAATGTAATCGCCACACCCATCATCAACTCGAACGTCACGGCCGGGAAGTGAAAAGAAAATCCACGTTCCCCATGACGGCTGAGAGTAGCCGTTCAAGAATGCCTCTTTTAACTCATCCAGGGTGCAGAGGTGAGCTCCCATGGCAGAACAAGCTTCTGTTATCCCTTCAAGGTCTTCCTTACCGTAACTTTCATTCGTGATGAGTGGGCGTGGTAGATCGTGGTAGGTCAACCCATTTGAATTCACCGAAACCCGATTCATAGAGCCAGAATACCAGTAGTTCACGTCACCTTGTAGACCGCTGTAGTTGCCCGCCTCGAAGCCTTGCTGTAGTTCCCACGGTTGACAGAGGTGTTTGTTGGCTCTCTGACACCTGGACAGAGCCAACGAACGGTCTTCATATTTTGGAGGAACTATGAAATATAAAAAAGGCTAAATGCTAAAATGCAACAGAAGAAGAATGTAAGGTAATGAATATCATTGCTTTTTCTAATCTTACATTAATTCCCATCACATGTAGTTTCAAAAAATTACACAAAGTACAACCAGCACGTGAACATTTTTATCAAAAATGGTTTTTTTTCTGGGGAGTTTGTAAACTTTCAGATCGCGTCTATTTTGATAGTGACAATCGAAAGTACATACAAAGCAACAGTAATTTTTGTGCTTTGATTTTGATGGTATTTCGGATAGAAATATTTCTCCTGAGGATCGCGGCCGTGTTCCTTATAATTTTATTTAGACTTAACGCACGAGACTTGGATCGCACCATAGAAATAAACTAGTCCAAAGGAGAGATAATTCAAGAGGGCATGCGCAGATCCTCTTAGAAAAAAAGTTCTTTATCAATAAATAAAAAAAAAAGGGAAAAGATTCCAAAATTTGTGTTCGCTTGCCGAAGGATTCGGATGAAGTACAAATAATCACTTACCTTCTTTTCCAGGCTGTGATGACTGAATGTGTTGAAATGCGTCTGGCTGTAATGCAGAACACACCAGTGGGTATAAATTATTCACGAAACATAAAAGGACTTATTGCAATATGTGTGACTTTTTTTCCCAAAAGAGGCCTAAAACAAAGGTGCATGCATTATCCTTGAATTGGTTCTGGAAAATGCACCAATTTTGATCTCATTTATTTTCAATGCCGCACAATTTCAATCAGCATGTTAATACTTAAAGCAAGTTGGTTTGTCCCGTTAGTCGAAAGGTTTTTGTGCACGTTTGTTATGCACCATTGACCACTGTGCCCGACAAAGAAATGTTAAACCATTATGTCGGATCGACAAACCATCATTTCCGACCCATTATAGTGTCCGACAAACCATTCTGTCCGCGGACATAATGGGTCGGCCATAATCGTTCGCCGGACACAATGAGTCGGACATAATGGTTTGTCGGACACAATGAGTCGGACATAATGGTTTGTCGGACACAATGAGTCGGACATAATGGTTTGTCGGACACAATGAGTCGGACATAATGGTTCAAAATAATTGTTGTCGGACATAAGAGTCCATGCCGCTATAATGGTTCGAGACACACAGTTAAAAGAACGTGCCCTTTTCGTTCTTGTCAATCGTAAAATATTTTTAAAATACAAACAAAACTGTTTTGCCTCGAGGATGTTTAGCTTCTGAGCTTTTAAATAATAATTATAGCCAGTACATTGTTCATCTTTAAGTTTTATTGTGCTAGTGATCACACAAGAGTCGTTTCTTTAAGCATAATCCCAAGTGAATTTTGAAACATAACACGGCAAAATAAAAGTCGTTTTATGTTTTTGTTTTTTAAACAAAGAGAATAGCTTTTATTTTTACTGATACACTTGTAAAAATATGGTAAGCAAATGGACGAAGGTAATACAAAACGCACCTCCTCTGGACCATAATAGTGGCCGCCTGTCCTTTCAGTCAATTGCCCCGGGTACTGCGACGCTGTAGCCCCGTTCAGCTCGCACAGCTTATCCTTCTCCGAGAAGTTGATGGAGAAACATCGAGAATCAGACAGACACAAGTTGCCGCACTGGACTGCCGATTTACCCGTCAAAGTCCGGTATCCGTACCCGTGTAGGACCAGGTCGGCTATGCCGCCGAAAAACAGGCTTCGGGAGGTGCCGGTGGCTGTGATTTGACAGGGTTCGGCTGCCATTACCGAAAAGTAACAAGTGAACGTCAAAAAGAGAAAGCGAATCATCTTTCTAGCTGCATCAGCTGATAATCAGCCTAGTGTGTGACGATCCTGTTAGAACCCACTTCGTCAGACTACTGCGGCAACATTTGCCAGTGTGGCTGATGACGTCTGTGCCTGAACCTGTCGTCTTGCATCGTGTATCTAATTTAACCCTCGTGCATTTTGAGGCCCATTGGTTTGATGTTGTAGAGCACACGTAGACGTCCACACCCATTTCATTCACAGCAAAAGGCCCCAGTGTGTTTGATACGATGCTTTATTGGATATTAAAAATACACACCCAACCTTCAGTAACGCGATAACTTAGATGGTTATTTTTTCTTGACAATTTTGTGTTAAAAGCAATCATTCATAATTAAAATCCCCAAGCCAGTTCAAGGATGCTCCTGATCTCCCTTCCGCATCAGCAGGTATTGATGAAAGCTAAAAACTTGGATTCTGCTACTTTGTAAACACTTAGCAAGATCCATGAATTATTTAAAGAGATATGATCGCGTTTATTTAAAGAGATATGATCGCGTTTAACACATGAAACTTTACGTTTTGGTTCACGGGTTTTGTTTGTTTGTTTTTTTTTGTTTTTTTTGTTTCTTTTTTTTTTGTTTATTAATTTTTGTTAATTTTATTATAGCGCCATCAAGCCTTCTGTGTATAAGACGCATACTTCTTTATTTTATTGACACCACGTAGATGCCGAACAAAATGGAGGGCAGCAAGGGTTAATGTTCTGATAAAAGGCAATATGAATACTATGTTGACTGTCATTTAAAGTGCTGTTTACTATCAGTTATTTGTTTCACTTCAAGGCTGTTTACATGAAAATTCCAATGTAAAAAGGCAACACAGCCTTCATCCATGTATTTATAAAAGCCCTCTAATGGTGATTTGGAAAAAAAAGAATTGAAAATGTCGTAGCTCTTGTAAGGGCATTGTCACATTGAGTAATTTTTACAGACAACCTGGCGGCAGCCAATTGCACTGCGTGGAAAAGGAACACTTACCACAAAAACCTTGCTTTTCCTGGCAGCGAAAAAGTGTCGAGTTACAATATTAATGTATGCGGTTCTTTATATTTATATTTGACCTCGCTGCCCAAACCGGTCCCCATGAAATACATATGATAAAGCTCTATTTTATTATTTAGATATTCATAATTATAGGTTTTATTTGATTTCACTTTCAATATATCAAACAAAGTCAAAACCATGTGTTATACGGTGTCCCAAAGAGACCATTGTTACTTTAAATGTTTCATCCCTCAAAACTCTTCTCCAAAAATATAACTCAAGATTAAAATTAAACTGAACCTTGGAACTGTGCATATACTTGAACCTCAATATGAAGACGGGACATAAAACAATGACGTCAAGATGACGTCATCAGATGTTGAGTTACAATAATTCAAAGTTTATTAGTTAAATCAGAACTCCTGAAGTGCAAAGGTCTTTGGAAACTGTTAAATGTCTCACAGAAATGACCCCAATTTGACCTTGTCTTGCGGTTCAAACCGGATGTTGAAGGAAACAATAATTGTTAAAAAGCCATCATTTTTAGTTCTTTGGTCAGTATAAAACAAGCTTTGGACATGGTTTCAGTGTATGAGTTGGTAATGGACTCTGCGTTTTCTGACTCTGATGTAACACATTTACCACTTCCTAAACACGACGACGCCCTTAAAGTTCTTGGAACAGCGAACTAAAATAATATCAATATGACCCCACATTGACTATGCCATCCGGCTAAACACAGAAATGAAGACAGCAAAATAATCCAGGGAGCTATCACATATCAGATGTGCCGCCAACACAAATAAACTTTCTGTATATCTCGTTTGAATGAAATAGTTTGAGTCCCAACCCCTAAAAAGACCTCAACTGGATTTTTTTTTAAAACCAAACTGAAGTTTTTACATCTTCATTAATTTCCAACTCATCAATTAACTTCCAGAGTCCGAACACCTATAGAGTTTGTGGTTGGACAAACTCTAAATATCTAGTTTTGTTTGTTTGTTTGTTTGTTTGTTTGTTTGTTTGTTTGTTTGTTTGTTTGTTTGTTTGTTTGTTTGTTGGGTTGTTTGTTGGGTTGTTTGTCTGTCTGTCTGTCTGTCTGTCTGTCTGTCTGTCTGTCTGTCTGTCTGTCTGTCTGTCTGTCTGTCTGTCTGTCTGTCTGTCTGTCTGTCTGTCTGTCTGTCTGTCTGTCTGTCTGTCTGTCTGTCTGTCTGTCTGTCTGTCTGTCTGTCTGTCTGTCTGTCTGTCTGTCTGTCTGTCTGTCTGTCTGTCTGTCTGTCTGTCTGTCTGTCTGTCTGTCTGTCTGTCTGTCTGTCTGTCTGTCTGTCTGTCTGTCTGTCTGTCTGTCTGTCTGTCTGTCTGTCTGTCTGTCTGTCTGTCTGTCTGTCTGTCTGTCTGTCTGTCTGTCTGTCTGTCTGTCTGTCTGTCTGTCTGTCTGTCTGTCTGTCTGTCTGTCTGTCTGTCTGTCTGTCTGTCTGTCTGTCTGTCTGTCTGTCTGTCTGTCTGTCTGTCTGTCTGTCTGTCTGTCTGTCTGTCTGTCTGTCTGTCTGTCTGTCTGTCTGTCTGTCTGTCTGTCTGTCTGTCTGTCTGTCTGTCTGTCTGTCTGTCTGTCTGTCTGTCTGTCTGTCTGTCTGTCTGTCTGTCTGTCTGTCTGTCTGTCTGTCTGTCTGTCTGTCTGTCTGTCTGTCTGTCTGTCTGTCTGTCTGTCTGTCTGTCTGTCTGTCTGTCTGTCTGTCTGTCTGTCTGTCTGTCTGTCTGTCTGTCTGTCTGTCTGTCTGTCTGTCTGTCTGTCTGTCTGTCTGTCTGTCTGTCTGTCTGTCTGTCTGTCTGTCTGTCTGTCTGTCTGTCTGTCTGTCTGTCTGTCTGTCTGTCTGTCTGTCTGTCTGTCTGTCTGTCTGTCTGTCTGTCTGTCTGTCTGTCTGTCTGTCTGTCTGTCTGTCTGTCTGTCTGTCTGTCTGTCTGTCTGTCTGTCTGTCTGTCTGTCTGTCTGTCTGTCTGTCTGTCTGTCTGTCTGTCTGTCTGTCTGTCTGTCTGTCTGTCTGTCTGTCTGTCTGTCTGTCTGTCTGTCTGTCTGTCTGTCTGTCTGTCTGTCTGTCTGTCTGTCTGTCTGTCTGTCTGTCTGTCTGTCTGTCTGTCTGTCTGTCTGTCTGTCTGTCTGTCTGTCTGTCTGTCTGTCTGTCTGTCTGTCTGTCTGTCTGTCTGTCTGTCTGTCTGTCTGTCTGTCTGTCTGTCTGTCTGTCTGTCTGTCTGTCTGTCTGTCTGTCTGTCTGTCTGTCTGTCTGTCTGTCTGTCTGTCTGTCTGTCTGTCTGTCTGTCTGTCTGTCTGTCTGTCTGTCTGTCTGTCTGTTTGTTTGTTTGTTTGTTTGTTTGTTTGACCACTGGACACTGTTTTACAACAATTATTAGATATTTAAGATAAAACATTTGGTATAAAAGCAACTAAAATCATATTCACTGTTTATTTTATAAACATTGTTCAGTGTTATGACACCCATCCATAGATTCTGCTTAGTGATTGGTTTAAAGCGCGTCACATGACTTATTGTTTTTATATAAAGACGCGCAAACGCGACAAACTAAACGCGTAGCAACCAGTAAACATTATCCGTAGCAACCAGTGTACTTTACCCATAGCAACGGCAGCTTCTGGGTACGTCTATGTTAGTGTATCGTATGGGGTTTTATAAAACAAATATTGACTGTTTTTACTCGTGCTGTTTAAAACAACGACCTCTTGATGATCCACGGACTGTTCCATTTTCCCGAGGAACAGTCCGTGGATCACCAAGTGAGTCCGGGGATCATCTCGGGAGTCGTAGTTTTAACCACGACACTAGAATGAGCAGTCAATATTGTATACTATGATCATTGTAAAATAAATATTTTATTAGCGCTATAAAAATCAACATCTTCAAAAGTTCAAATTTTCTTATTGGAGACCTATGTCGCAGCTGTTATGTTTTTGGGGAAATTAATAAATAAATTGGACACACAGATATAATTGTTAAAGAGACTAAGAAAAGCTCTTTTTGACAAAGAAAGTTTAATGTAAAGAGTTGTTACACTGGTTATGATTAAAACGCACTTTGGAATATTTATGTCAACTGAATTCGGATTTGTGTGATGACATCTTTTATTTCGCTCGAAAGATTTGCAACATAGTTATACAACACAGAAAAGTTACAATTTTTCACTAACTTTAAAAAGCGAACTACAATGACAAGAATCTAGCATCTAAAATTTTAGTTTGAATTCAACCGAGATAGGGTTTGGCCAAGATGTTCACTGCACATACAAAATACAACCTGCGGGTGTTTTCCTTTAACTACTTGACAGTAGATGAATTATTACCCCGGGTGTTTCTGGTTTACCTAGCAAGCACCCTTGTCTACAGCTTTCCTCAGGCTTGAGAGCTACAGTGATTAATTAAGTTCAATTATGAGGCATGAGGCATCCTTGGTTTCATTACCAGATATAATGTAATAAAATCATTTATAAAATAATAATAATAACCGAGCCGGGGGCAGGGAGCAGTTGCCCAAATTCAGGCAAAACAGTAGAGAAATTGCAGGCAAAGCAAACAAAGGGGGGGAAATAATTTTAAAAAAAATTGGTCTCTTGTGTTTTGTGTCAAATTTTGGGCAAATCAACTCCTCTGCCCTCCTCCCCTTAACTAAAGAGTCCCCATAGGCCCATGGTATAATAACAAGATGGAAAAAAAATAGCGCTGCTTTTGATGAAACAAAACTTAAAATGTGTATGTAATATCTGAAGAATGCGAACATATGAAAAATGACGTATTATGTCTGACTGGAGATGTTCCTGTTTGAAATTCAAAAATAATCACCATTGCTTGAGACTACAATGTACATTCCAGCGGTTTTTTATTGTTTTGTTTAAATTGTGTATGGCCTCAAAATAATGCTGTTGACGAAATTAAAAATTATATTGTCATATTATGCTGCAGATGTTTGTTTTAGAAAAGGACATAAATGACACTTTTGTTTGTATTTCTTCTTTTTTATACCAACATACAAAAACCAACATGTACAACCGACGCGCTTAGCGTCTTATGGAGTTTGTCCAGGAGCCTACTTCGTGGCCATTGGTGGCTCGTTGTAGGCCGGTGGTGGCGCCTCAGGTTGCTGAATGTAAGCCACTTGCTGTTGTTGACTGCCCGGGGGCACTACAACCGTCGTCGTGGTTGTCGTCGATGGTGGCGTCTTGCAGCAGCAGTGGTAGCACAGGCAACCGCAGCAAACACATAGGAGGATAACCCCGACAAGGCAGCCCACAACGACGGCCACTATCACCCCTACGCTCAATCCAACAATCGTGTCAACTGAAAAGTGAACATCATTTACAAAATGATGGTAAATATGAATGGGGGTGAACCTTTCTTCATGAAAGCAATGAAGTTGTCCCATTGAAAACGCATGTTCAAAATACTAGTGCTCATTGCTTTTGTATTATAATAGACTTCTCATAATGGATGGAGCCGCCAATATGTGTGAGGTGGGCCCGCCCTTTGGCATTAGTTGTAATTAGTTATAATAATTAGTGAAGTTTTAACTCTTTGTCAAACTGAATCAGAATGTCTCTTTGACTCATTTTGACCAGCGGTATCTGCGTCAGACTGACCGAACATTTGTTTCTAGAAAAAACTGAGATTCAGTTAACTGTGCAATAAATAGGTTTGATTTTTATGTTTATGAAATGACAACTGTTGTCATAGAAATTCACATTTGAATGGTGAAACAATAGTTAAAATAACAACGTATATGCAAGATCTGCAGCCGGTGTCAAGTCAGGGATTTTGTCCCCTGGTAGTGTGTGTGTGTCCCCCATGCGGCGAATTGTGCGGAAATTTCGTCTGAAAGCACCCTCTTTTGACTCAACTTCCTTCAGCTCATGGTGCCTACACACACAACCTTACCGATCGGGTTTGTGAGGTCCAGCCATTGTTGGTCTATTGTTCCCTTTTCTAAAGATTCCTGTGTGGGGTCCAAGTTGAACAAAGAAAACCTTGTGGGGTCCTTTGTTCCTTCATGTAAAGTACCCCATAAGGCGAAATTCTGCCAATCTACTAGCTTTAGCCCTCAGTGAACATGGAGCGGTACTAAAAACCTGCGCGTCAGGCTCATCTCACTTTCTTAAAATTCATTCAAACCTTATCCGTATCAATCAGTGGATATACGATTTTTGTTATACCGTTGTAATAGCATTTCTTCGGAGTTCACCAAATTAAACAAACATTATGTGAAAAGTGAAAACATATTGTTTATTAAACATTTTGTCATATTCTGCAGGCGGATTCTTTGGTTTTATAGAAAACAGAATACTAAAAATGATTTGTAAAACATGCAACAGGTCTTTTATAGAGTTCACGGTCGTTAGACTCATTTTGTGTTCCATGAAGTTTCGTTTTCGTGCAAGCGGGCACGGGCGATACACACCTCCCCATGTTTACAATAACAATGTGGTGGAGTTGCGTGCTGGTAAACAAAATGAAAGACCAAACAACAAACCTTAAAAATACGACTTTCAGACAGGATTTTCGTTTTGAAAGGTTCGAGATCAACATGAGGTCAAACATACCATTACGGTACAACAATATACAAATATTGACTGCTTCGAGTGGCGTAGTAAAACTAGTCACTCGAGGTGATCCCCGGAGCAGCCTATCTTCCCGAGGCGGAGCCGAGGGAAGATAGGCGGCTCCGGGGATCACCGAGAGTGACTAGTTTTACTACGCCACGAGATAAAGCAGTCAATATTTGTTTTATAACACCTCAATTTCATCCAATTTGTTGTAATATTCGTTAAACAACTGTGCGTATACCAGTCTTCAAACAACTGTGTAAAATCTGACAGGAAAACTTGACAAAAAGAAAGAGGGGTACCACACTGCCTTCGTTCTCATATCGTATTTCAAATGCACGTATTATTTGATCGTTTCACCGGGTTCGAGGTTGTCGTTGGATAGTACCATTTAATAGTTCTTTTGGTCGGTGTGCAGTGTGATAGTAAAAATACACAACACCACGTGACGCACGTTCGGCCAATCAACAGATAGAATCAAAGGAAGAGGTGTTATAATTACCACTATCGCCTGGTTATGGTTACTCAAGTTTGCCAGACGCGGCAGTGAAGCGCAACAATGTTAAAAAATAATAATAATACAATTTAAACTAAACTTGCTTTTGCAATCGCAGACCAAAATTAGCTCACAGCATATTGTCGACATCTTACAGAGAGTCGACATGGCGAGATAATCTTGTTAATTTTCTGGATAAGTGGTATTGCACTGCTGGAGCTCCGTACAAAACGGTGTTTTGATGGCCTGTTTATTTGTTAAATTCGTGTTATTGCTATCAGACTGGTGACTACATCTTTCCCTGTTCGGGTACGAGTGAGCAAATAAATTACGCCCATAACTTCATTACGTTTATAATTCTGTAGTCAAATAATTATTAGAAAATGTTGTGAATAAAAAAATGGTTAATCATTAATCGCAGTATAAGACTTCAAAACACCAGAAAATGACGATGGACTGAAAATTGTTAGGGTTTGCCCTTTTTTGAGTGACTGGCAAGCAGGGCCAGTTAGCTTGTCATTTTCTCTAGTCCGCGTCACTTTTTTCACCAGACTAAGTCAATATTTCAAATGAAATATGGATGCCATTCAACACTGAACTAGCCAGCGGGACCACTTGGGGTGAATTTTGGCTGGTCCTCATGTGTTTAAAACCCTCCGAGCAGCCACAAAAAAAATCTCACGCGGTTCATCCATAAGTCTTTTTTTTTATCCACCCAGTTTTTTTTACGTAAAACCCCCAACAGCAAGCCCAAACCTATTTTAATCTATATAATTAGTGAATTGGAGTGCCAGTCAAGACTTAGACTTGTGTTATTTATGTTATTTACGACCAGTATGCGGAGCAAGCTGTTTTCACAAAGTGCATACCACCCTGTCCCAAGGGAATACTTGACACAAGGTCAATCAATTACTACACTGAGACAGGTGGCTGCTGTCTTTCAACACTCCTTACTCCACACTGGTTAGGGTCTGTCCAATACAGGCTGGTGGGGTGTACCAGGGGTGAGGAATACATGGAATCTTGGCCTTATTGGCCCATTGAAAAAATTGTTTGACCATATTTGGAAAATATTGGATTATTTTTTATCCTCGTGGCTGCTCTGAGGGTTAAACTGGCATTTGACCAGTCAGTAAGTTGGCCAGCAGACCAATCGAGAACGCTGACTTGGCACAGACAGTTGGAAGTAATTATTTCCTTTAGAAACAAAACCCACGATGTTTTTTTTTAATAGTCGACCCAAAGTGAGTCATATTGACCAATCCCATTGCTTGATAATCACTACCCACGGTAGGCCTGTTCTCGTAGGCCTACCTCCTCCGAATGGCCCATCTGAGGCCGGAAGGCTTACCGTCTGCTGCCATGGCACACTCCAGCTGGATCCCCATAAGAATCCCGATGCATAAAAGACCACGCCTTACTTTCGACTCCATCATGTGAAATTGTCCTCTCGTGGAAACACGTGTGTTTATAAGCATACGTACTTATATAACCGACAGGCTCGTACAGGCAGGTTGTTGCTCACTTCAGTTCGGCTGTTATGTGAATAGAGGAACTTAATCATTGGTAAGCGCGAGCCAAAAGTCGATTTTGTTCATGAAGCAACTACTTCCTAATAATTATAGGAGTGCAGCGGCGGGCCCCGTCGTATGTTGTCACGTAGGCCTACTGTATGTTGTGTGAATAGTTGTACAATATAGATGCACCACACTAAATAAACTTCAATATTGACCTTAATGTAAACTCCTATTTATGATTAATGTTCTGTGTGAAAAGATTAGAGTTATTCAGGGGTCGCTTAGTTGATGTGAGGAGACCGATTCTTAATTTTCTTTCCAATTTTTGGCGGGTCAGCTGTTGGTAATTATTTTTTGTTTTGCTATAACCCCAGAACCCAACCCGTAAATGTATTTGCTTCCCCCCAAACCGGCCTCCTGCCGAAATGAGGTGCGAGACCATGGGTAGGGATGCACCTTCTGCTAACTCACGTGGGCCGCGGCTGATGATGGGGGCTAGTTCACGCGACCGTCTTTCCTTGCCTCCAAACTTGGCTGTAATGATTTGGTGATTTTAAAATCACTGGCAAAGCGAATAGTAAACACGATAATATGAACGTGTGTTTTCTTTCAGGCTCTGCCCCCCTCGAGAGAAATAAGCATGACATAGACATGGGGAACCCTTCTTCAATAGTGGCAGAGGTGGATTCAGGACAACTGGTCCCCACATTTCCCGTCTGACAATATAATAATGGTAACGGGAAAAGTGGGAACCAGGTGTCCTGTATCCGCCCTTAAATAAATCGATCCGGCGAAAAAATAAAAAAGTAAAAATCAAGCAGAAACACACAGCGTGTAAATATTGTAATCCAACTGAATTTCTGACATACCAACTAGATCAAAATGTGTGTATTATGTTTTGATTTGTTTTATCTCATGAATTTGTTTCGACTTTAGTGTTTGACTTTTCACTTGCCATTTTTACTTGTCAGGGGTGTAACAGACTGTCTGAACTCAAAATGGTCGGTCAGATAATGATGGGGGTAAATACCTTTAATAAATCAAAATAATTTCGATCATGAAATTTACATAGGGCCTATTAAATTTTCCATTGCATGTCCCCCCTTTTTTAGGTTTGACGATTTTTAGCCCCCCCCCCCATGTAAGCTGACCGAAGATGCGAAATACAATACATTACATAACGTTATCATCCACATTACCGTCTCGATCTACCATAAGAAACTCAATGTTACTAAGTAGCTTGAATAGACTGCTTGTTGTACTATTTCCCCCTTTAAATTCTTAAAGTTTGTTTTGTTCACATCAAATGTTAATAAACTAATTTGTACCTTTTCGTACCCCTTTGTACTTTTGTGTCAATTACTACTCTGTGTAAAATTGTTGGATTACAACCAGTAATTATTTATTTATTTATGTATTTTAATACAATTTTGTTTGTTTATTTATTGCTTTTATTTATCTGTTTGATTGAAATCTTTAGACATGACATGTAATTAATATTAAAGACCTTAATTTTGAAAACTCTAGAGATCTAAGACTCACAAAATATTGTTTATCTAAAATAAATTACAGAACACAAAATCACTTAGATTTGAAAAGAAAGCTTTTGAAAAATGAAAGGTTAACATTCGTAATCATTGTTTATCCCAAGAGGGCGCCAAACTGGGCCCAGCAAGCCCTTTTAAACCTGCGCACGCACATTCGATATTCAACGAGGCGAGAATGCATGGGACTGAAAGTGGGCAAGGTAAATTTCCATTTTGTCTTTATTTGCCAGAATTGTTCATTTATTGCAGTGCATAATAACTTATCTTTAAGTGTTGTTGTTGTAAAATTGATACTGATACTCGTGCATGCCATAACTTCTCAGGGTTCACCATGAGTTTAATGTTTCTTTTGCGGCGAAAATATTTCGAAAATGGCGGACTTGCCCGCCACAAATTAAAGGTGGCTGTTTCCATTATTTCGTCCCGTCAGTGCAGCCGTGGTGGTAACTTGGAATTCGTTCGTTTTTCATAAACCACGTTTTATGGTTTGGGGATGTTTTAACAAACACTGTTGTTAAGACAAGTCCGCTTGTATACTTGTATATATGAATGGCAAAAATGCCGTATCCAGCTGCCACTTAATCTCCCTTAATGTAGGTCAAATTATATCCTTACCTGTCCAGAAAGGTTGACAGAATGTATGCAGAGAGGAACAGGCACTTTGAACTATACAAAGTGTCAAAACTATGAAAAAAATAAGCCATTTTCACGTCTACGTTGGGCTTGACAATGCTACTTGCTAAACACCATTTGGGCATGACTAAGCGCAATCTCAGACTTGAATGGCAGGCTCGGTATAGTTGGCTCATTGTGTCAGTTGTTCGTTTGAATGATTGATTTGAATGATTGATCAAAGTCTAGTCCATGTTACAGAAAGACACTCAAAATGGCACGTTGACACATTCTGATTTCAAACAAATTGTTTTTGTTTTTCTTTGATGACTTAAACAAGAGCATATTTAAAAAGTGGACTTGACGTTTTCATAGGGTACTTTCTTCAAGGAGTAAGGCTTTCTCAGAATTAAAAGTTTATTTCATAAAAATGCTATTGATTTACGAAAATGGTGATTAGTATGGTAACTTTACATGCAACACTTTATGCCAGCTTTTGAGCCGGAAGTAAATAAAACTTAGGGTGTGCAGCAGCTGTGCACTCGTGTGACGCAATGACTTACCAACAAAGACTAACTGTACACAGACATAAGGGACACGGACCAAAGGGGACTCAGACCAAAGGGGACTCAGACCAAAGGGGATTTGAACCAAAGGGGACTTGGACTCAGACCAAAGGGGACTTGGACTCGGACCTAAGGGGACTCGGACTCGGACCAAAGGGGACTCGGACTCAGACCAGAGGGGACTCGGACTCAGACCAGAGGGGACTTGGACCAGAGGGGACTCGGACTCGGACCAAAGGGGACTCAAACTCGGACCAACTTAGGGGACTTGGACTCGGACCAAAAGGGACTTGGACTCGTTCCAAAGGGGACTCGGACTCGGACCAACTTAGGGGACTGGGACTCTGACCAAAGGGGACTTGGACTCTGACCAGAGGGGACTTGGACTCAGACCAGAGGGGACTTGGACCAAAGGGGACTCGGACTCGGACCAAAGGGGACTCGAACTCGGACCAACTTAGGGGACTTGGACTCGGACCAAAAGGGACTTGGACTCGTTCCAAAGGGGACTCGGACTCGGACCAACTTAGGGGACTGGGACTCTGACCAAAGGGGACTTGGACTCTGACCAGAGGGGACTTGGACTCAGACCAGAGGGGACTTGGACTCAGACCAAAGGGGACTCGGACTCAGACCAGAGGGGACTTGGACTCAGACCAGAGGGGACTTGGACCAAAGGGGACTTGGACTCGGACCAAAGGGGATTTGGACCAAAGGGAACTCGGACTCAGATCAAAGGGGACTCAGACCAGAGGGGACTCAGACCAAAGGGGACTCGGACTCAGACTAAAGGGGACTTGGACTCAGACCAGAGGGGACTCAGACCAGAGGGGACTCGGACTCAGACCAGAGGGGACTTGGACCAAAGGGGACTCAGACTCAGACCAAAGGGGACTCAGACTCAGACCAGAGGGGACTTGGACCAGAGGGGACTCGGACTCAGACTAAAGGGGACTTGGACTCAGACCAGAGGGGACTCAGACCAAAGGGGACTCGGACTCAGACCAGAGGGGATTCGGACTCAGACCAGAGGGGACTTGGACCAAAGGGGACTCAGACTCAGACCAGAGGGGACTCGGACTCAGACCAAAGGGGACTTGGACTCGGACCAAAGGGGACTCGGACTCAGACCAGAGGGGACTTGGACTCAGACCAGAGGGGACTCGGACTCAGACCAGAGGGGACTTGGACCAAAGGGGACTCAGACTCAGACCAAAGGGGACTCGGACTCAGACCAAAGGGGACTCAGACTCAGACCAGAGGGGACTCGGACTCAGAACAGAGGGGACTCGGACTTGGACCAAAGGGGACTCGGACTCGGACCAGAGGGGACTCGGACTCGGACCAAAGGGGACTTTGATTCGGTGGGGAGGACTCAGACTCTGACAACAAGGACTTGGACTCGAACAACAGGGACTTAAATACAGCACTGTTGTTTACTATGCAACCTTTGTACTGTAGATTACCCCACCACTGGACATTATAGGAAAATGTCACAAGTACAACTCAACCTAATTTTTACCTTGCTCTTTTAGAAGGTTTACACAGTAATACAGAACTAGTAGGTATTAGGGTGTGACAATCTCCACCCCCAACCCAAATGCCGAATTAAACGATCTTGAGACATTATTTTTGTCTCCTCCTTTAAAACAGCTGGCCTGTAGGGGAAACACAAGCCCTCTGAAAGACCCCCCCCTTAGGTGCGCCATTACTTTTTGCTGTTTTATGGTTTTGTTTCTTCTCTTGCTTGTGTTTGATGTTTGATGTTAAAATTGATCGATTTTAATTTGATGGCAGAAAAATAATCACTGTTTGCATCTTATTCTACAAACAACAAAAATCTTGTTTTATTTTTTTTCATTTTTTTTCTTCTGAAAACAAGATCAAATTTGAATAACTTTCAACAGACCACTAAATGTCTACATAAATACAGTTTTATTCACATTACGTAGGCCTTCCATGCTCAGTATGTAATAAACTGTTTGGATTTTTCTCATGCAGTGTCAACCAACAATCTGTTTGCCGTACAATGCATGTGTGTCCCTCCCTGAAGTGTGAAACATGCAAGCATATAGACAAGGAACAGCATGTCGTAGCTACAACCTGAAGTTGCTCAGGTAAGTCAACTTGTATAACTTTCTTCCAGAAATGTATACTGTCACTTAATGCTTAGAAAGGCCCATGGCAGAAAGTTTTGGCTTTGTCACTCTGCATTTTTTACAGGCAATTTGGGGGCAAGCAATAGGCGCACACAAAATTAAGTTCTTATTCAAGTATTTACCAAACATGCAAACTTATTCAATTCTCTATGCAATTAAACATTGAATGAGCCTTTTGAAGTGTTTATAAATAATATTTTTCTAAAGTCATGAATCCAAAACACTGTACAGCCCCTTTGCTTGTAAGGAAATAAATTTGACCCCAATCAACAATGACTCCCAACAAGTGAACTTGTTTTACTCAGTATCCTGTATTTTTTTGTGGCGTGTGTTTTGTCCCTTTTGGTGCATGGTTGTCTTAAAGGCAAAGTAACAACTCATACTACTTTTCAAACCAGTGTTTTCTTGTTGATTTTTTCAAAGTTGTCAAATAAATTTGTCCTAAAAACCCCCCCAAAAATGTGTAATTGGTTTCTGTTCTGTGTCAAGTAATTTTTTGTGATGTGGGTTTTATCTGACTGTGAATAGTTACTTGAAGGAAAATAAACATCAGATATAAGTTGTAATAAGTGTGTTCTTGTTGAATTTCCGTTGTTTATTTTTATTGTACACTTTAATGGACTATGGATACTTTTGCGGAGTAAGGAAATAAAGTTGCCCTGAATTAACTGACCCTAAGGAGTGAATTGGTTTATTATTCGGCATCAAACTAGTACTATTGTGATGTGTGTATTGTCCAACTGGGAGTGAGTGTCTTGCAGGCAAACTAACACCACATATTATTTCGTCACCGTTTTCACGAACAGCTACTTATCTTTAAATCCCATGTTCAAAGAGGCGATTTTTTGTTTTCACGAACAGCCACTTATCTTTAATTTATATTTAATCATATTTTAGCATTTCTCCATATAAAAAATATGATTCTATAGGTACGATTATGTACTTGAGTATCATTTAACATCGCATTGATGAAAAATAGTACTTATCTTACCTGTGGAATTATGTTTTAAACGCAAACAAAACTTCAACGTTGATTATCTCGAAAATGTTATTCTTGCGCACATAAAGATAAATGGCTGTTCGTGAAAACGGTGACGATTTGTCAACAAGTGTCTGGTTGAGTTTCTGTCACTGGTTTGATTGTACATTAAGACATAGATAATGTGCAATCCATTTGCAGGAGTAAGGAAGTAAATTTGGCAAAGAAAAAATGAAAATTAAAACCAAAAATTTGACCCCAGCAAATGAATTGTTTGGTTTTAGTCCAAAATCCCATTCATCAAGTTGGCTGACTTGTCTACAATTCTTTCTAATTTGACCCTGAAAAACTATGCCCCCAACAATAGGCCAAGGTTTTATTCTGTGTCAGTGTTTTTTTAATGAGAATAACTAGTTCTTATATAGCGCATTTCACAATGACGTTAGTGCCCTTGTCATTTGGCCAATAACATTCCTGTAATCTTTCTCAGCTCCTTGGGGAGTATACAGCCCGAGCTGCCGTGGCACTCCGCAATATCAACCTCTACCATCATAGTACCAATTTATACCCCTGGGTGGAGAGAAGCAATAGCAAAGCATCTTGCTCAAAGACACAAGTGTCTTGACTGGGATTCGAACCCACACCCCGATGACTTGACCACCAGAACTTGAGTCCAGTACAGCAAAAAAATTATCAATTTTATCTGTTGTAGGGAAATACATTTGACTCTTTACATTAGGACACCAAAAGTGTATCAGGTTTCATTGTGTATCAATGTATTTGTCCAACTGAGAATGGTTGTCTTGGCAGAGTAAGGAATTAAATTTGTCCTAAAGTAACTGACCCCAAGAAGTGTATTGTTTTTATTCAATGAGTTGAGTCAACCTTTCTGTACTGTGCTGAGGCCTGGAGGCAATTGTTACTGGGACGTACACTCATACGCTGAGGATGGTCTTGGATGTGTCATAGACTGACCAATGACCATATGCAGGCCTTGATCTTAAGAAAAATGGGGGCAGGCCTTTGCTGGCCAAATCAGAGATATTATACAAGGGCATGCTGGCCAAGTTGGTAGTGACAGTGCAATTTTTCTGAAGGGCATGCTGGCCAACTCTAAAGGGCCTGAGGCCAATGGCCTCGGTGGCCTCGGTTAAGATCAAGGCCTGCATATGAAGAACACCCACCTATATGATGGCCTACCAAAAGTTTCGGACAAGACTCATGCGGAGCACTGTTTTTCGGCATCCTGAACTGGCAGCCTCCTCCCTTATCTTGTGCAAACCAACCCAATGAAAGTCCTGCGGGGGCAAGAGGAGGTTGTCCTTCATTGACGTCCTGAAGAGAGACACCGGAGTCCCCATGACTGAAGACCTACACTCCTGCATGAAGGACCGATCCGATTGGAGGGAGAGCATCAGATGTGCCCGTGTTGATGAAGAACCTCCTCCAGGCAGGACCTCATTGATTTATTCCATGTCAAATAAAAACAATTATAGCCAATAAATGTGTGTTTTGTCAAACTGTGATTGATTGTATTGAAAGCAAATAATACTAGATACTATTTGTTAACCCCAATCAGACTAAAACAATAGATAATTATTGTGAGGAGTGGAAAAGACATTATTATGCCTGAAGCTGTGACCACAACAAAAAGTGTATTGGTTTTATTCTGTGTAAATTTTCATTTGTTGTGATGTGTATTTTGTCAAAAGAGTGGCACGCCTTGAAAGGAAATTAACATATGTTTGTCAACAAATGTTTCTTGATGAGTTTTCTGTTAGACTCAGACAATGCTTTTCTTTGCTCATTGATGTCTTGATTTGTCTGTGTACTGCAGTGGTCAATGAGGAAATAAATGTAACATTGATTAAATTGAATCATGGTGTTTGACTTTTATATTGAGGGAGAAATATCTTTTAGCTGCTAACTGGTAGGACTGGTAGTGATCCACATGATGCTGAGATGTATTCAAGCATTCACCTGCAGTGAACATAAGCCACTGATAATGCCCAGAGTGATGCAAGGGATGGAGTTGATGATTACCCTGTCATCACACCAGAGTGGTGAAGTACGACTGTTCAGACCACAGATGGGGAACTACTCAAGATAGATTTAACTAATCAAGCAACAGTTGGTCCTCATCAGAGGCAAATCTTCAGCAGAGAGAGAGAGAGAGTAAAGAACAGCATATATCTGTAGTAGGTGATCCAAGCAACAGATGGTGTGACAGGGGTAAAACTGACGGCAACATGAGTGTGAGATACAAGCCGAAAAACAGTGCTCCGCATGAGTCTTGTCCGAAACTTTTGGTAGGCCATCATATAAGTTTCGGACAAGACTCATGCGGAGCACTGTTTTTCGGCATCCTGAACTGGCAGCCTCCTCCCTTATCTTGTGCAAACCAACCCAATGAAAGTCCTGCGGGGGCAAGAGGAGGTTGTCCTTCATTGACGTCCTGAAGAGAGACACCGGAGTCCCCATGACTGAAGACCTACACTCCTGCATGAAGGACCGATCCGATTGGAGAGAGAGAGTAAAGAACAGCATATATCTGTAGTAGGTGATCCAAGCAACAGATGGTGTGACAGGGGTAAAACTGACGGCAACATGAGTGTGAGATACAAGCATGAAGTTAAAACATCAGGTCCTGGTAGCTCTTGCTGCAGTTGGATTATGAGGCTATTATAAGGTTCAAGAAGTCCAGACGAGATTTCTGGTTACTTACATTCACCAAGGACCATCTAAGGTCACTCAGAGGATGGAGAAGAAGGGTGTGATGATTGTAGTATTCTTGTGCATGATGCAGAAAGGGAAAGCTCTTTTTAAAGGGAACGTAATTAGGTACCAGCAGTTCAGTGATGATGTAGACTCATAGTACAGTAAAACTGTCAAGAGACCTTGCAAGGTTATTATTATTATTTTTTTGGTTTGTTTTACCCAAAACCGACACAACCTTCTACATTAGTGTAGTGCCCAGTTTTGTGGCTTTGTTTACTGTAAACAAAATGTCAGCACTAACTAGTAAGCAGAAAAGTCTGCGCTTACTGTGAGCATGTTTCACAGGTACATTTAACATGGAATTTTGCTTGTGCATGTATGTGCATTGCGCTACTATTAAGGCCGGTTTATAGTTGGTTGCACAATGGTAATAGCCGAACGCTGATGATTGCCAGTGATCATTGATGCCTCCTCGATATAAAACTATAAACTCTGTTTATACTGCGGAATTACCTTCCCTTTTTTTTCAGTCGCATATCAAGTTTTCAGTCACGCGACAGACGTTAAGCATGCTTCACTTGCACGCAGCTGACACAAAAATATGGCATTACCCTAGCAGAGAATGATAACCATTTAAGCACAGAATTCTGCAGTACGCAAAGCCATGAAAATGCTCCAGATGTCGTAACCACTAGACCAACAAGCTTAATTGTCCAGTCATATTTTTGTGTATTTCTCAGGACGGTTAATACCAAAATGTGCATTATAATGATTTTATACCAAGTATGACAAGGTCAAAAACTGATTTATTTTTCAGCAACCATCTTTAAAAGACATTTCTCCCTTAGATACTTTGCAGGCTGTCGTCACTCGTAAACATTGTGTACTGGATGCAATGCTGGATCTGCCCTCAGAGCAACACTGATGTTCCCCCCAACCCTACCATCCCATGACAGTGAAACTTTGCAATGGTGATTTTGACTCATGACGAATGATGGAGAAGTTTGATTGCCCTATTTTTTTTTTTTTTTTTACAGTAATGAACAAAAGATTTCATGTTTAAAATGTGATGGCAAATTGATGGCAGCACTGCAGCCTGTGTCTAAACATGTGTTCAATTGACATGAAATTACCATATAGCTTCCAAAGGAAATTTAATAAGTTTTAAATTTTTCTTTAACCCATATCTACCTGACTGTTCAGCACTTAGTACTGCATTACAATCAACATTAATTAATCTCACACAAACTGTTTGCTGTTGCAAGGTTCTCTTAATGTGCCTTTGACATCTTCCCAAAATGCTCTTGCTTTTTGTTGTTGCAACATTCAAAATGAGCCTGAAAATGCATGAGTACCTCCAAAACATTTTTGTGCTGATTACAATGTTGGTTTTCTTCACTTATTTTTTGATTGAGAGTAGTAAAAGAATATCCCAAAGTAAAAGTAAGTTATCTAAATCTGACTGTTTTGATGATGGGTAATGATCTTAAACACTAAATGTCACATAATGTGCATTTTATTTGTTTGGCAGTCAGGCTTAGCATCTCCAAAGACATCTACCCGTCAACAAGTTGATGTCCAAGACCAGCCTGTGATAAAGGAGCTGCACTCGCCAGTAAGAGGTAAAAGGAATACTTTAAAATTTTACCTCTGGTCCCCAATGGAGCTCTGTAATAACTCTGCAGAATGCATGTTGTTGCTCTTGTTTGTAAACAGAAGTTTGGCTAGGTATCAGTCATTTTCTTGAAGCATTACAATTCATAATGGTGTTTGTATTTTGTTTTCAATCATTTTATAAGTGAAAGGGTGTTTTTTGTTGTTTGTTCTGTTGGTTTAAGATGCTTTATGTTAAACAACAATGGCAGTACAAATTCTTAGCTTTTGGTAATTTAAATTTTGGTATGTCGTTTGCTAGATAAGTTCCATTCTGAGAGAATTTATCACTGATAATAAATTCCATACCTTCTCCGATCCTCGTGAACTTTCACAGGCCTTTGACGTCCCCCTTTGACTGCAAAATTAATCCTGAAATGCATGAGTTCCTCCAAACAGTTTTTTACTACTTACAGTGATGATGTTTTTCTCTTTTTTGTTTGTTTGAAAGAATAAAAATCATAAAGGTAAAAGCAAGTAACTGTTTTAATGGTGGGTAATGTTCTTGGAAACTAAATGTCGCAAGATTTGTGTTGCAGTCAGGCTTGGCATCTCCAAAGACAATTACCCGTCAACAAGTAGATGTCCAAGAACAGCCTATGATAAAGGAGCTGCACTCTCCAGTAAAAGGTGAATTCTAAAACAAAGTATGCTTTTAATATTTACCCCTAGTCCCAAATGGAGCTCTGTAATAATTATGCAGAATACATGTTTAAACCGAAGTTAATATCAATCCTTTTCTTGTATCATAACAGTTCTTAGCTTTCAGTGATTTAAATGTTGGTGTGGCATTTACTAGATAAGTTTCATTCTGAGAGAGAGCTCACTCATGAGCTCCAACCGTCAAGAAAACTATCACAGGCCTTTGATATCCCCCAAATCGGTGTTGCTTTTTTTTATTGCAACAATAGAAATATTCCTGAAAATACTTTTGTAGCTGCTTACAATGTTTGTTTTTACATTTTTGGGGGTTGAAAGTAAAAAATATATCTGGAAGTTATCTCAACCTGACTGTTTTGTTTTGTCAGTTGCTCGAACAGTTTCATTCTGAGAGAGAGCTCACTGATTATAAAGTTTATACCAGTACCAACCCTCCAGAGAACTGTCACAGGCCTTTGACATCCACAAATTACTGTTGTTTTATTATTACTGCTTTGATGATGGATAATGTTCTTATCAACACTAAATGTCGCAAATTGTGTATTTTGTTTGTGTTTAGGCTTAGCATCTCCAAAGATATCTACCCGTCAACAAGTAGATGTCCAAGACCAGCCTTTGATAAAGGAGCTGCACTCTCCAGTAAAAGGTGAATTCCCCAAAAGTATACTTTTGCTATTTACCCCTAGTCCCAAATGGAGCTCTGTAATAATGACAAAGAATGCATGTTGTTGTTGTTTCTTTTATTTGAGCAGAAGTTATCGTCAGTCATTTTCTTGTAGCATTACAATTTATTCTAAGATTTGGGTTGGGTTGTGTTTTTTTCTGTAGGGTTTAAGATGCTTCAAGTTAAACACAAATATCAATACAAGTTCTTAGCTTTTGGGAACTTAAATTTTGGTATGTCAGTTGCTATCAGTTTCAAATTCTGCTAGAGAGCTCACTGATTATAATGTTCATACCAGCACCAACCCTCAAGAGAACTATCACAGGCATTTGACATCCCCCAAGTTACTGTTACATTTTTTTATTGCAACAATACAAATATTCCTGAAATGCATGAGTTCCGCAAAATAGTTTTAGCTGCTTGCAATGTTTGTTTTGTCAACTTATTTTTTGTATGAAAGTTTAAGAAAAAAACATATATCTGAAAAGTAATAGTTGCTCAAGTTATCTGAACCTAACTGTTTTATTAATGGGTAATGTTTTTAAACACCAAATGATGCAAATTGTGCATTTTGTTTGTGTTGCAGTCTGGCTTAGCATCTCCAAAGGCAAGTACAAAAAAACTGATACCATCCATCACTTGAGGAAGGGGTTCTCACCAGTTTTTAATCACCCCTTGCACATTGCAATTGTTGGTTTGCATACAATTTCTTATTTGTAAACTTGACCTTTCAGAGCCAGAGATGTAGCTATTAGTTCCCTTAAATCAAGTGCAAAGGGAATCATCTCTACTGACATCTTGAAGGCTACAAGGTATAAAGGAGAGCAATGCATACGTAAACATCAAGATATCCAGACATCCTAGCAGTTCATCTAGCAATCATGAATGAACAACCAAGCAACTTGTTGTCTTCAACTGTAAGATATTGTAGATGTGTTAGTTTGATGTTTTGATGTTTTGTGTTATCGTCGTATAGTGGGCTGTTTTTGCAGCACTATACGGTTAACATCTTGTAAATAAGTACACCATTGCAAGCAAGCACATATGCGTTTTTGGAGAATTGGAGATCGTAGAGCCTTGGTGGTGCAGAGATTCGATTGGTGGTGCGGAGATTCGATTGGTGGTGCGGAGATTCGATTGGTGGTGCGGAGATTCGATTGGTGGTGCGGAGATTCGATTGGTGGTGCGGAGATTCGATTGGTGGTGCAGAGATTCGATTGGTGGTGCGGAGATTCGATTGGTGGTGCGGAGATTCGATTGGTGGTGGGGAGATTCGATTGGTTGTGCGGAGATTCGATTGGTGGTGCGGAGATTCGATTGGTGGTGCGGAGATTCGATTTGTGGGACGGAGATTTGATTGGTGGGGCGGAGATTCGATTGGTGGTGCGGAGATTCGATTGGTGGTGTGGAGATTCCATTGGTGGGACGGAGATTCGATTCGGCAACGATTGTGGTAAACACAGAAAATTCCGAATATATAAAGGGACCTAGACACATGCACGTGGCATGTGGGGTCCTACTGCCGGCCAGGGTGACAGCTGGATGTTGATCTTAAAGGTGCATCAGGCTTCTCCATTGGAAGGAGCATGGAGATTCGATTGTTGGTGCGGAGATTCGAGTGGTGGTGCGGACATTCGATTGGTGGTGCCGAGATTCAATTTGGTGGTGAAGAGATTCAATTGGTGGTGAAGAGATTCGATTAATGGTGCCGAGATTCGATTGGTGGTGCGGAGATTCGATTGGTGGTGCCGAGATTCGATTGATGCTGAAGAGACTCAATTGGTGGTGCGGAGATTCGATTGGTGGTGAAGAGATTCGATTGGTGGTGCGGAGATTCGATTGGTGGTGCGGAGATTCAATTTGTGGTGCGGAGATTCAATTGGTGGTGCGAAGATTCGAGTGGTGGTGCGGAGATTCGATTGGTGGTGCGGAGATTCGATTGGGGGTGCGGAGATTCAATTTGTGGTGCGGAGATTCGATTGGTGGTGCGGAGATTCAATTTGTGGTGCGGAGATTCAAGTGGTGGTGCGGAGATTCAAGTGGTGGTGCGGAGATTCAGTTGGTGGTGCCAGTTTGATTAGTGGTGTGGAGATTCGATTGGTGGTGAAGAGATTCAATTGGTGGTGAAGAGTTTCGATTGGTGGTGAAGAGATTCAATTGGTGGTGCAGAGATTTGATTGGTGGTGCCATGATTCAATTGGTGGTGCAGAGATTGGATTGGTGGTGCCGAGATTCGATTGGTGGTGCAGAGATTTGATTCGGAAATCATTCTGATGATCTAGAGAGCGTGTAGGACTTGTATCATGGGATGTGCTCATGATGGCCCTGCCTTAGACTAACCTGACAAGGATGATATTGACTGAATTAAAATGCTTGCAATGGTGTACTTATAAAATATTTGTTATTTGTAATTATAAGATCATGTGTCCATTTTGACATGACTGTTGATCAATCATCTAAGATTCCTACGCAAGTACAGAAATGAGGCTGCTGCTGTGAGTGTGAGTCGAGTGAGCGGTTATTAATTGAAATCATTGTGGCCAGTATCAGAGTTATGTTTTTGATATTTGTATGCTGTTTGGCAATCATTTAAGAGTTGACAAGCTAGGTTGTTCTTTCTGTAGGGTTTAAAGATTTGGGAAAGTCCCTAAAGATGCTCCATGTTAAACACAACTATCAAGACAAAGTCTTAGCTTTTGGCAATATAAATTTCAGCTAGTCATTTGCTGAATAAGTTTCATTGTGAGAGAGTGCTCACTGATTATAACGTTCATACCAGCACCAATCCTCAAGAGAACTGTTACAGGCATTTGACATCCTCAAAAATTACTGTTGGCTAATTTAATTGCAACTGTCAAATAATCCTGAAATGCATGAGTTCCTCCAAACAGTTTTTCGCTGCTCACAGTGGTGGTTTTTTCTTTTATTATTGATTGAAAATATAAAAAATCTGAAAGTAAAAGCAACTTATCTGAACCTATTAACTGTTTTAATGATGGGTAATGCTCTTAAATGCTAAAGTTTACAAATTGTGCATTTTGTTTGTGTTGCAGTCTGGCTTAGCATCTCCAAAGGCATCTACCCGTCAACAAGTAGATGTCCAAGACGAGCCTATGATAAAGGAGCTGCACTCTCCAGTAAAAGGTGAATTCCCCAAAAGTATACTCTTAATATTTACCCCTGGTCCTGAATGGAGTTCTGTAATAATTGTGCAGAATGCATGTTATTGCTCTTGTTTGAACAGAAGTTAATATCAGTCATTTTCTTGTAGCATTACAATTCATTCAAAGATATTTGTATGTTGTTTGGCAATCATTTCAGAGTTGACAGGCTGAGTCGTGTGTTCTGTTGGGTTTTAATATAAATTTTGGGAAAGTACCTAAGGATGCTTCATGTTAATAACGATGCTTCAATATCAATACAAATTCTTAGCTGTTGGTAATTTATCTTTTGGAATGTCATTTGCTAGCTAAATTTCATTCTGAGAGAGAGAGAGAGAGCTCACTGGTAATAAAGTGAATACCAGCACCAATCCTCAAGAGAGCTGCCACAGACATTTGATGCCAACAAAATCGCTGTTTTTGATTGTAGAAATCAAAATAATCCCCCAATTCATGAATTCCTCGAAACATTTTGTTGCTGCTTTCAATGTTGGTATTCTTCATTTACTTTTTGATTGAAAGTATAGAAACAAATTCAAAAGGTAAAGGCATTTATCTGAACCTAACTTTATTATTGATGTATAATGTTTTGAAATACTTATTTGTTTGTGTTGCAGAAAGTATACCCATATACGCATATACCCATAGAGATCTAACAGTCAAGAAGTAGATGTCCAAAACCAGCCTGGAATAAAGGAGCCACGCTCTCCAGTAAAACGTGAGTTTCCAAAAGTATGCTTTTAATGTTTACCCCTGGTCCTAAATAGAGCTCTCTGATAATTGTGCATTATCCAAAAGTAAGTTATCTGAATTGTGCAAGTCTTTTGTCACGCAGTCGGGCATAGCTTTTTCAAATACATTTACTATCAGTCATTTTCTTGTAGCATTACAATTCATTCAAAAATATTAGCTTTTTGTTTGGCAATCATTTCAGAAGTGAAAGGCTGGATTGTGTTGCTTTTTCTGTAAGGTTTTGTAAGTCCAGTGGCATAACAAGACATTTTTCATTTTGGGGGTAATTGGGACAAAGACATAAGGTGTGGAGGAATGGGGGGCAGGAGGAAACGCTGTTTAATGTGTCGAACCGTTCATTTTTTCATTTTTTGAGCTGCCCCCCCCCACCCCCCAGGTTACACCACTTGGAAAGTCCCTACAGATGTTTGGGGTTAACCAGTAGGTGCCGGATGCCATGTACCAACACAAATATTTCAAAGCCAGCAAATGGATGACAAGATTTTTGTATTTTGTGCGAAATTCCATGCCAGGAACAAAGGGTACCCGCACATTCCACTACACAGTGTGCACAGAGCATGCACGCGCTGTGTAATGCTTCATGCATAAAGTGTCAGATTCTACTTGAACATTTTGCAGAACGTCTGCCACTATGCAGGGGTTGTTGTGTAATCCATGATTCCAGACCTTTCTCCTTTTGTTCCAAGAAGAGGATTACAAAACATCGAGAGGCCTCCACCATTGTATCCACTGTTTGTTTCGGTTATAGAAACAATCCTATGGCGTAGCTCATGGCCAAGGTTTTGCAATTCATGGTGCGTGAATATGACATATTCTCAATAGACAAACAAAACATCACGGTGCTTCAAAGAGAATCTTTGTTCTCTTGGCTTTGTGAAGTCAGGATTTCTTTGTGCCGGTGGTCTATCAAAGAAAACTGATTCCGTAAATTCTGACAAAATAATCCCACCAGGGGGACAGACAGGAAAAAATGGAAGAATCCTATTGGCAACTGGATAAACACAAAGATCGGTAAAATTGGTAATTTAAATTTTGGTATATCATTTGCTAGATAAGTTTCATTCTGAGAGAGAGCTCACTGATAATGATAATAATAGTAGTGATTTATTGAATTGATATCGCGCTCTCTCCAGGGCCAGCCTGTTTGGGGGCGCTTTACATGAAAATTTCAATAGAAAATTACACAAATGAAGTTCATACCTCCAGTTTTAAAAAAGAACTGTCACAGGTATTTGTTCTCCCCCGAATTACTAATGATTAGTTTGATTGCAACAATCAAAATGTTTCCGGTTTCCATGAGTTTCTTCAAAGAGTATTTTGCTGTTTTGGTTTTCTTCACTTGTTTTTGATTGAAAGCATAAAAAACTCTGAAGGTTAAAGCATGTTATATGAACCTAACTGTTTTAATGATGGCTGATGTTCTCAAACACTTCATGTTGCAAATTGTGCAGTCTACGTCACTCTACTTACCTGTAGAGCAACTATTATACCGGCAGGTGTTATTGCTAAGAGTTTTATACAATAGCGCCCTCTGCTGTCCTACCCACAGTGCCCCAAGGCATGTATGCCTCGTGAGCGTCATCTTTTCTCTTAGGATGTTCTCGGGTAGGATGTATTTATAATAGCTCCGTATTACAACTCATTTTTCTATTACCTGTTATTGCTAGAGAAGTTTGTTTAACAAAAGATATGTAACATAGTGGTAGAGCTGTGTACTTGTTTCTGTGAGTTGTTGAGATTATTTTTGAAAATGATACATTTATTGGGAAAACGGAGCCTGTCACTACTGGGGGAAAGACACCTCCAGGGACAGACCAAATTCTTGGAGACTGTAGCACTGCACTGCTGCCACGTCAACAGTCTCCCTCCTGCACCCACAGTCACACAATCGACTGCGGGTGCTGAGCTGGAACGAATGCAATTGCAGTTGAAGCACAAGTGGTGTAGGCAGTGATCTCTAAATTCTCCCGATACTTTCTGTAGGGGAGGTTGCAGATTTTCAACAGTTACAAATTGCCAGTCAGCCGTAGCGGCTATCCACGGAGGCTTCCCAAATGGAACCTCTGTGTCAGAGAGTCAAGCACTCAGCCAGTGTCACGTCCCCCAACGTGTAGGCTGGTGTCTGCATGGGATCTCTTCAACGATCCAATGAACAGTTCATCTCAATTGCAACTCCATTAAAGTTGCCTTCCTGTTAGCAGTGGCTACATCTAGGGTTTTTGGCTAAAAATCAGTTGGACTCTTTGCGCCTCCTGACTTTTTCATACCAGCCATCAAATCATTCTCAGTGGTACCAGCCGATAAGCTTTTGGTGTCCAGTCAGGGCTCTGAAGTGTTAAATCAGCCGCAAAAAAGGTGCTTAAGTTGAATTGGGCATTCACAGCTATTTGTCTCAACAACCCTACCATACCAAGTTGAATTGGGCATTCACAGCTATTTGTCTCAACAACCCTACCATACCGGCTGGCTTTTCGCAACACAATCGCCTGATGGCTAGATACAGCCAACTGCGGACCGTTGACAGAAGGGTCCGTTGGGGCAGTTCTACCTTGTGGGCCTTTTATGAAGGTATCTCCACAGGTGATATCACTCAAGCGGTGTGTTGGAAGATTCCTAACTCCTTCACTGGATGAGTATTATTTGAAGGACATCCTCCAGATGGAGGGCAGAGCAGGGAGAGCAGTGTTGAGGGTGGCTATCCAAGCCTCATCTCCTCCACAACACCGTCTCCAGCTGGAACCTCCCTAGACTAGCTTGGCTCGAGTTCCCTTATTCTGTCTCCTTTATTGCCCTTTTACATACAGTGTGTATCTATCTATAATGTGACAATAGTTGTTACTCATGTATGCCTCACTACACTAAACGTAGCGGTGGGTTGTAATTTAATACGACGTGAACTCCTGTGGCGGGATCCGCAGTCCGTTAGTGTGTGTTTGGTGTCCAGCCCCCCCCCCCCAAACCGAAGAGTGGGTAGAGTCTACAATCAAAATAGATACCTGTACAGACCACCCCTACCTTCTTCCCCATTATCCTCAAGTGTTCAAAGATAAACCTCAAGAAGAGAGGCAGTCATGAGGCATGCATGTCGCTGGGCACTGTAGGTAGGACAGCGCACAGGGGGCTTTTGTATGAAACTGTTAGTGATAATACCTGCCGCTATTAGAAACAATACAACTGTTGTTGCTCTACAGACAGCGTAGTCATTCATATTCCCTACCCGCACTTCTGTGGGGGGATTTTGTTTGTGTTGTGTTGCAGTGCAGGCTTAGCACCTCCAACGACATCTACCCGTCAACAAGTAGATGTTCAAGACTAGCCTATGGTAAAGAAGCTTCACTTTCCAGAAGGTGAATTCCCTGAAAGTATACTGTTGATATTTACCCCTGGTCTCAAAAAACGCTGTGTAATAATTGTGCAGAATGCATGTTGTTGCTCTTGTTTAAACAGAAGTTAATATCAATCATTTTCTTGTAGCATAACAATTAATTCAAAAGATTGCAATAATTATTGACTATGCTTTAACCTTGCCCCAATAAACTTGACCTTTCAGAGCCAGAGATGTAGCTAATAGTTCCCTGAAGTCAAGTGCAGAGGGAATCACCTCTACTGACATCTAGAAGGAAACCTGGTCTAAAGGAGAGAAACGCGTACGTTAACATCCGTATCATCAAGACATCTCAGCTGTTCATCTAGCAAGCATGAATGAGTTTGAGTTTGTTTAATGTTTAATGTTTAATGTTTAATGTTTTGATGTTTTATGTTATCGTCGTATAGTGGGCTGTTTTTGCAGCACTATACAGTTAATTTCTTGTAAATAAGTACACCATTGCAAGCAAGCACATATGCGTTTTTTTGTGAAATTGGAGATCTTAGAGCCTTGGTGGTGCGGAGATTTGATTGGTGGTGCGGAGATTCGATTGGTGGTGCGGAGATTCGATTGGCGGTGCGGAGATTCGATTGGCGGTGCGGAGATTCGATTGGTGGTGCGGAGATTCGATTGGTGGTGCGGAGATTCGATTGGTGGTGCGGAGAGTCGATTGGTGGTGCGGAGAGTCAATTGGTGGTGCATGATCCGATTCGGAAACGATGGTGGTAAACACGGAAAATTCCGAATAAATAAAGGGACCTGGACACTTGCACGTGGCATGTGGGGTCCTACTGCCGGCCAGGGTGACAGCTGGTTGTTGATCTTAAAGGTGCATCAGGCTGCACCATCGTAAGGAGCATGGTTCTGGTGTGATCACAAATGGTTGGCAAACGGCAGTAGTCCCGAGTCTTGGCCGTGGGGCTTTGGGACCGCGTTACTACAGCTAGGGGACTGCCTCGGGGTTCCGCCTTGGGGTGGCGGACCGGACCCTGCCGAAAGGTGGGTGAAATGGCTCTGACGATGCTAGAAAGCGTGTGGGGCTGGTATCCTGGGACCTGCTCGTGGTGGCCCTGCTTTAGACTAACCTGACCAGGATGATATTGGCAAAATTTAAAACTGACTGAATTAAAATGCTTGCAATGGTGTACTTATAAAATATTTTTTAAATTACTGTTTGTAATGTTGAACTGTATCAGTGATATATACAGTAACTTTAGTGGTGTTTTTGCTCCAAAATAAGTAGACATTGTTTTGAATTTTTTGTAATGAACGTGATTGTATAATGTACAAAAACGAGGCTGCTGCGGATGGATTAGAGTGTGAGTGGGTCGGACATAAATTCGTTGCGCGTGGAAGATATTGTGGCCAATATCAGACTTTTTGTCTCGCACAGAAAGAAGACGTTTGTCTACAAGACCTGTAAAAATGCACCGGAATATGTTATTCTTTTGTTTTCTGCCGAAATTCACAGACAAATGTAGATATATTACATATAGATATATTACATAAATTTCACATGTAACAAGAGTATAATATATACATTTGTAAAAATGTATGTATATATATATATATTATATATTATAAAAACATGTAATTATGGAGAAGGGTAGACTGAGGGTGAAATAATTTTCCTGAAACCAAAAAATTACAAATTGGGGGATCAAACGAGGAATTAATAATGATATAAACCAATGATATTTAAAAAAAGAATTGTAGTAAAGGGGCTTTGTTGACAACAAAGTTTGTTTTCTAAAACAACTATTTCTGATTTATTTATCAAAATTGCATTAAATTTAACCACTAACATCTGAAAATGAATAAGTTCTATGATAGGATGAATATTACTAAACACTAATGACCACACTACAAGTAGAATAAATGGTATTTAAATCAGTAGACAAATTACTTGAAACTTGATAAACTATTCTCATTGCACAAACTACATGCTATAAAATTGAATCCATTCAAACCTTCATATGTTACAGATATAATATCCTTATAAAAAAGAATGTTACAATTTTAAATAAGATAAATTATAGTCTGTATGTGTGTTATGTTTGTCTATATGATTCAGGTAATGTTTCCAACTAACTAACTTAGGTTTTGAATTAGAATTCATGTTATTTAAATGAATTTGACATTAACATATCTTAAAATGATTCTGTCTGAATACTTTAAACCCCCACATGCATAAATGCATAATCTAAAAGAAGCTCTAGAGTTTTAAATCTTAAGTTTGTAACCTTTAACAAATTCTACCCCTGTGGAACTGATGACTTTGTTAAATATGCATAAATTGATTAACATTACAAGACAAACTTAAATATATATATATATAAACTAAATCAAATTAATCAAACTCTAACAAGTCTATGTTTCAAATTTGAATAACTACATTTTACAATACTAACTACAATGAAATGAGTTTTTAAAAACTAACTTAAACCTAATGATGTTAAAAGTAGTTATATTAAACTATAGGCAACCGACACACAACTGTCAATTTTTGTTTAAGATACATAGTGGTTATGATTTTACCTTTTCAAAGTATTTTTATTTTATCTTTTTTTACATGATGATCATCAAATGAAATTACTTGTAGGGGTAACATGTTATTTTGTGCATCTCTAACAATTATTTGAAAGTTTGTCTTTGATAACAAAGATAGGTTTCGAGTGCGAGTCGGTCGGACATAAAGTCATTGCGCGTTGAAGATATTGCGACCAATATCAAAGTTTTTGTTTCGTGTAGCAAGAGAACATTATTGTTTTGTCCACAAGACTCGTGAAAATGCGCTGCAATGTTTTATTATTATATTCCTCCATAACTCACAGACATATGTACCAAAGTAGTAAGAGTATGACAATACATGTTTATCAAGATATATGTATAATATATATTTTTGTTTTAAAAACAAACCATGAAAAAAAATGTGATTATAGAGAATACTAGACAGGGGAAATATTTGTTTCATGTAACCAAAATATTACAGAGTTTGGTGATTACACAAAGAATTAATATAAATATATATGAAACTATAAACAAACCATTAAATTTATTCTAATAATACAAAGTTGATTAAAAATTACTAAAACATATGATCACATTACAAAGTAGTATATTGGTATTTTAATCTGTAGAGAAAAAATACAGTTTAATTTGTATACTTAATCTCATATTCATGAATTTGACAATATGCGATGAAGGTTCTGTAGTGTCTCCTACTAACATTTCATAATTAATTTATGTTTTTAATTAACATATATCAATGTTATTTAAATGAAATGGACATTTAACATCTCCTATGATGATTTTTTTGTTTATTACAAGTTCTATATTTTCAATCATTACAGATTTTAACCTTTAACAAATCCTATCCTTGTGTTACTTCAGTTAAATTGAAATGGTAACAATGTAAAAAATGATGAATTGATTAATATTAATATGACAAAATTTAAAAAAAAAAAGTGTCAATTAGATCAACATTAATCTATCTAACACTAAGGAGTCTATGTTTAAAATTTGAATAACTACATTTACAATAACTCATACATGTACATGTAATAAGTTCCTACTATGAAATGAGTTTTCAAAACTAACTTAAACATAATGTTAAAAATAATGATAAACTATAGGCTGTCAATTTCTACTTTAGATTTCCACTTTTTAATGGCAAATACTACTATAATTAACATTAACATAATGTACATCTAATTACATAGATGGTGGGGGTAATAAGTCAGACAGAAGAAATTAATGTTGGGAATTGGGGTCCGCTTTAAGGCCTAAGAAGACTGCCCATATTTGTTACATACATTGACAGTAACATGTAAGAAATTATAAGAGTAAAATTAATGTTATTTTGTTAATGATTATTAGAAAATGTTATACAGTTAAGTGGTGTTTGGGGTTCAAGCCCTTTAATACAAGACAGGCCTACACTTAAATTAACACTTTGTAAGTTACTAACTTCAATAAAAACTATCACAGGTATAAACTGTATAATCTGTTAGCATATGCCAGGCCTACATGTAGATTAATATTATGTTTTATTTTATGTGAAACAAGTTGTAGCAGTAAAGGCGGGTGGCTTGTTCTGTTGAATAAGTTAGACCATTTATGTACATGTAAATTTACTATGTGTGTGTACATTACTCTTTCCAATTTTTGCACAGCAGATAATTATAAATTATTAATAAAATTAATTAGATTTATTAAAGAGAATGATACCGAAAAGATTACACGAAAATGGAAATCACGAACAAGTTCGTAGAATCTCGAGTGATGTCGGTGAAAGGAAATGTTATATTTTGGTTTTTATGAACGGGCGCTGCAGAGATCGAATGTTAACTTGTATTTTATACACGATCGGTGCATCTATTAAGTCTTGCAAAAAAGCAGCCTCGTTTCAGTAAGGTTTAATATTTGATCTGAGTTAATAAAGTAAAGAAATCATCTAATTATTTGCTGTGAATATAATTAAATCAGTGTGTTTTAAGATCAGAGTGATCCATAGAGTTATATATAAGAACTAGAGGGAGCACTCGCGATGTCACGCACAGAACTCCACTGACTCACCATGGGCGAAAATCCCTATGGGTCAATTGCATACGAATGTCCACTTAGAAAATGGTTGCTGTGTGAACAGATGAGTAACCAGTGTAAATGAATGGTCTGCGCCATATTCTCAACGGTTCAAAAATGCTCCTTTTCGGGCCGTGTCCCATGGTTTGTACGCCCTCTAGTTCTTATATATAACTCTATGGAATGATCCCACATTTTACTTGGTAATAAATAAAATTTAAGTAAAATTTTATATTATAAAACCACTTTTATCATATACATGTATAAGAAATAACTACTTTTCAAGATGCATGTGCTGGAGGGTGATTTTATCAAGGCTGAATAAAATAAATGTGAATAAAGTGATAGCGCCCTCTAGCAGTGACCAAAGGAAATAAGCAAATACACATTATGCTATGAATGTTGAAGTATAATAGTTGATAGCAAGCATTTGCATTGCAAGAACTGTGCTGTCTATAAGAGTTCTCATTTTACAAAATGAAATAATAATATAGTGTATTTTAAACTCGCATGAAGTAAAAAGGGGGGGGGGCTGACTTGATAAGAAAATTCAATATTTTGAATTTGTTTTTACAGAAAATGAGTGTTTTTATACTTCAACATTTTAAATTAAAATACTGTAACAGTGTATTATTTGTTAATTTTGAGATTATGTTTAAAGATCAGAGTGATCCATAGAGTTATATATAAGAACTAGAGGGAGCACTCGCGATGTCACGCATGGAACTCCACTGACTCACCATGGGTGAAAATCCCTATGGGTCAATTGCATACGAATGTCCACTTAGAAAATGGTTGCTGTGTGAACAGATGAGTAACCAGTGTAAATGAATGGTCCGCACCATTTTCTCAACGGTTCAAAAATGCTCCTTTTCGGGCCGTGTAGCATGGTTTGTACGCCCTCTAGTTCTTATATATAACTCTATGGAATCATCCCACATTTTACTTTAAATTTAAGTAACATTTGATGTTAAAAAACCTCTTTTATCATATACATGTATAAGAAATAATTACTTTTCAAGATGGATGTGCTGGAGGGTGATTTTATCAAGGATGAATAAAATAAATGTGAGTAAAGTGATAGCGCCCTCTAGCAGTGACCAAAGGAAATAAGCAAATACACATTATGCTATGAATGTTGAAGTATAATAGTTGATAGCAAGCACTTGCATTGCAAGAACTGTGCTGTCTATAAGAGTTCTCATTTTACAAAATGAAATAATATGGTGTATTTTAAACTCGCATGAAGTAAAAAGGGGGGGGGGGGGGCTGACTTGATAAGAAAATGCAATACTTTGAATTTGTTTTTACAGAAAATGAGTGTTTTTATACTTCAACATTGTAAAATTAAGATACTGTAATAGTGTATTATTTGATATTTTTGAGATTATGTGGATCTTATGTTTTCGCATACAATCTTGATACTTTTGACAAAGAAAGCAAGTAATTAATGTTATTTAAGTAATACTTAAAATAATGGACCCATTTAATATGTTAAGTATTTTTATATAATTTACTTTTTAATGTTAAACTACTTATTAATTTTTAATTAAGGTGTGTAGTCTTAGTAGTCTTTAATTGTTAAACAAATTTCGTATCATGTAATAGGGTTTTTATTCTACAAATAAACTGGTTAACAGACACCAACAGACATTAATGTTTTCCTCTCATGGCTCTTGCAAAGGTCATAGGTCAAAGGGTGCATCTCATTATTTTAATTTTTTTTTTGACCCATCCATCCTAAGGTTTAAATATAAGGTCCGAGCGATTTTTTTCAAGCGGCGATTTAGCCCAGTGGGCTAGCTCACAGCTCCCGGAATTCTGGGGCTGTGAGCTCGGGGGTTCAAATCCTGGTGGGCCCCTTTTTTACCAGTAAAAAACAACTTTTTTATCAATTCTTGTAAAATAGGGTAGGGCTTGAACCCAGTACCTTCAGCTCTGTAACTTCTGTCTCTCACCACTCTGCTACTGAGCTTTCATGAAAATTTAACGGTTTTTGACCTGATGAATATTAGAATGGCTGGACTTAGAAAATTTTTCAGAAAAATTTTTCCCTGGCTATACCCTTGGATTTCTGGCAGATCTGAGGGCTGACCAAGGGCCTTGGAGCTAAGATTGGGGAGTAAAATTTCTGAGGGCTGAGGGGCCCGGGTGCTGGTAGGTCAGTCAGTCAGTCAGCCAGTGGCATGGGTTGAGCTCAGGGTGAGGGTATGGCTGATGGGTGATGGGTGGAAGGGCTGAGGGCCAGGGGGTTGGACTTGAGGCTTGGGGTGAGGGTAGGGGTGATGGCTTGGTGGACATGGGCATGATCAAGCTGGGTAAAGGAGTGGGGCCAGGGGATGGGAGTTGCTGGGCAGTCAGTCAGCCAGTGGGTTGGACTGGTTCAACTGAGGGTGGGGTATGGACAAATGGTCATCGTGTAGGGTGCCCGCTGAATGGACATGGGCATGAGCAAGCTGGGTAGAGGAATGGGGCCAGGGGATGGGCAGTCAGTTGGTGAGTGGGCTGATGGGCTTGTTGGATTTGAGGGAAGGGGAGATGACTGGAGGGATATGGGCATATATGATCCAACTGGGTAGAAGACGGGCCAAGGGCTGTGAGGTTGTTGGGTGGTTGGATTTGAGGGTAGGGGAGATGGACTAGTAGTCATCATGCTGAAGAATGTCTAGCTGGGGATGGGCATGATGACCATAGGTATAGGACTGGGCCTGCTTGGGATGGGGGGGTGGTTAGATGGGTATAGGTTCATTGGACTTCACTGTAGGGTGGAATCGATTTAAAGGAACAGTTCAGATTGTATTGAAGGAAATTAGGAAAAAACTATCTTGCAGCATTGATGTAAAAGTATACATGTGTTAATTTAATGGAACTTTTTATTTTGAATCAACTCTCAAATGTAAAGGTATGGAACTTTTTGTTTTGGAAGGGTTACTGTTCTTTACAAATAAATTTGAAAGCGTGGCACATTTTAGATAGATGTTAATATTTAATTGTTTTGAAGGTATGACTGGGTGGTTTAGAATGCCTTAAAGGTATGGAACTTTTTGGATTAAAGGAGTTATGGTATTGACAAATGTATATAAAAGGGAATTTTACTTTTTATGCTGAAGAGATTATAGACTATTTACTGCTCTTTTCTGGAGAAGGATTGAGAGGATATACATTTCTTTTGCTGCGGCCATCTTTGTTGGATTTCCTGTCTATTCATATGTCGCTGGATTACATGTACTGGTTTACTGAATGGGACCAGTCTATTTTATTTGTGCAAGGTTGGATTTCGTCACATAAATTTTGGTGTGGACCAAGTGGGTTTTGTCAATTAAACAAAATCTATTGTTCAAAGTTTGCTCAATTCCAATTTTCTTGTATTTTAATTAGACTGTATGTCTGCTTAACACTTGTAACCAAAACACATACGTACAACAATAGTACATAAAGTAAGGGAATGAAACATATTTCTTGCTACATTTATAGAATCATTTTATTTAACAACTCCAAATAATATACTATAAACATTGTAATTTTAGCATTATTAGCATAAAAACAATAATTTTACTTTAATTGAACAAGCCTGAAAAGCAGAAAAACTGTGAATCTTTTAAAAAGTAAAATTTTCTGTACTATCTGGACAGTTTTGGGTTTTTAAAGACTTTTTCAGTTAATATTATTTATCAATCAATAAACTACACGTGCTAAGCTGTGGAAATTTCAATGTTAGTTTTGTATGTTTTCAAGTCAACCCCAAATCACATGAAATGTTTTGTCACAGATTTTACGCTAGCTATATTTTATAATATTTTGTGTAATGCTTTGCTTGCACATGGCAATACTTTAGGGATAAACATTTTTCAGGACTATTGATTCTGGTGTAAAGGTTTTAAAAAGTATGCTTTGTTTAAGGTATTTTAATTAAAGGAAATAAATTATTGCTTTTTCGCAAAAGTAAATTAATTTAACTCATCCTAGTAAATTGTTATCAAATAAGGTGTTTATGTCAAAAAACTGTAACAAATATGTATGGTTTTTTTCCAGAAATTCTGCGGTCTTTCAAGGATTTGATTTTGATTAATCAAAATGAGATCTGGCAAAACCCAAAACTTATTGGCTTTTATTACATCATAAATATGTAACAGCCATGAAATGGTAAAGATTTGTCCCTAATTTAAGATTTCCACGTCACCATGTAGGGAATTTTCTTAAGATTCTGATTTAAAAAAATATATATACAATGGGAACATTATCATTTTAAGCAGAAATACCCAAATCTCACCTTGTTAAAAATTTGGTCAGAGTTTAGGGTTTTAGCCAGAGCCACTCAAACTGAACTTGGTGAAGGACATCTTTTTCACAAAATGTAAGCTTTTGAATTAAAAACAAATTTACTTTTGCTTTTTTTTGTTCATCATGTGTATAATACCTCTAAAATAAAGAACAACAAATGTGAAGAAATATGAGTACTGGACATTACATATGTTCCTTTTAAATTAAGCTTATAGAGTAAAATAAGTGCACCTTGCAAGCAGTTTAATTTTGAGATAAATTTTATCATCCTGGTAAGGCTAGTCTGAAGCAGGGCCACCACGTGTAGGTCGTAGGATACCAGCCCCCAGGCTTTCTGAGATCTGAGGGGTCATTGCACATCCCTTTTCTGCATCCCTTCTGGTGAATGAAAATTAACCAGTTTTACAGAAAATTGCCTAGATCTCCAACTTCATGAGTTCAAAATGTGCATATTGTGTACTTGCTTGCAAATAGTGCACATACTTTTTACAAGAACATTTATGTAGCTGTAATAGTTGCATCAGGAATGTACTTGACATCATTAATGTTCATGTCTACAACCTAACAAATAAAGTCAACAAGTTACTTGGTTGTTCATCCAGGGTTCTTTGATGTGTAGAATGCCTGGAAGATATGAGATGTTTCCATTGGGCCTATGGGTTGCTCTCAAACTCTGAATTGCCTTCAAGATTGTAGTGAAAGTTATTCACTACACACTTAGCTGTAGGACATCAGCTTTCTCATGCTGTGAAACAGTTAAGAAAACAAATGTATAGAGGTAACACATTTGGCCGCATGAAAAAACGGAAAGGTAAAGTGACCCCCCCACCCCCTTGGTATCAAGTTGTCCTTGTCAATGCAGTCTTATAAGCCATCAATATTGATTATGAATTTTAAAACATTTTGTTTTTTTCAATTCAAAATTGACGAAGTACATCTGCCTCCATTTACATGGAGTCTCTGATGTGCCTGAATGGCATCACTAAACTGGATTGGATGAGTGTTTTTAATGGAGAGAGACAGAAAGTTCAGCAAACTCTGTTTCTTCAACATATCACTTCAACGATGCAAACAACATTCTACTCTAGGCATAACTTGAGTTAATACTGTGGGTTTGTACTTGAAAGCTTGTTGATCTGTTAATATTTATTGCAAACTGTTACCTCTTTGTTTTGTAAGAATACTAGTGCGTGTTCAGCTTTAATAAAAACTTATAAAAGAAAAACAGGATTATTGATGGCAAAGTGAATTTAGATTATAACTTTATCCTGTTAAATCTTTGGTTTTTGAAGAATCATGCATTCCCATCTTGTTCCATTATGTTTCCAAGAAAGCACAGAAGAACACTTTATAAATTTTTCCCTGAGATTTTATGCATGTTCATAGAATGTTCCTAACTAATTATATTGTGTTAATAAAAACATGTTTTAATTTTTTCAAATCTGTAATTAATCTGTAGGGATAGCCACTCGTCTGGGTTAGACTGGTGCCAGCATGAAGTCCCCAGAGTGTTGTGGCATGTGGTGTAGGGGTGCTGTCTGTACAGTGCTGCAAAAACAGCCCACTTTTTGATGTTAGTGTAGATAAAAGTAAAAATAACCAACACAGGTTTTACACACCTCACACATCTAAATTGGTGATGGGTAGACATTGGGCTGATGATAGGCACTAGGTCTCGGGAATCTACTATTTTATGATTGGTGGTATCATCTACAGATGGCATGCCTTCAAAATACAAACAAATGAAACACATTTGCATTAAGTCAAACAAACATTTATTTGAATATGGTATAGTTTGAATGTGACTTTTAAAATTGACGTTTTAGTTTTTCAAGCATTCAAAGGAAAAATTTGAAATATGACTGATCCAGGGCCATGAGATGTAAACATTTAAAAACAGTTATCATTCTCTGTGTGGAGGTCTGTGTAACACAACTTTAAAGGGATACCATTTTAGATAATTTTTCAAAATTGTTCAAGCAGATTCCACCCCCCCACCCCAAACAAATAAAGAATCTGAATTATTCTAGCTGATCAAACCAGCGAAAGGTTGTCATTAAAACTGACAAAAGATTATATGGTCTTAAATTAACTAAAACATAGCCAAGCAATTTACATGCACAATAACTTTTGCATCGTGTAAAAAAGAAGGCCATCCAAAAGACATCTGATCAGAAGTTATATCCAACCATTATTTAATGTTTGTTTATAAATTTACCATCTGAAGGTTGATGTACAGTGCACAGATGTCCGCTTTGTTGATTGGTGGATCTCATTTCAGCTTCACTAGCTCTGTAAAATCAAAGTTATTGAACAACTTAATGTTTTAATCAAAATGGTACAACAGTCCTTTTTGTGGTTTTTAGAAGTGATTCAGTGATTCAAACCAAAGTCAATGTGATTGGTTGGGGGTAACAATCATATAAAGCAAGGTTTGCATTTTATCAATATTTACAACATTCAAAATTTGGGCAAATAGGAACCACAAAGCCCCATCCCCTCCCAAACGATTATTTCTTTTAAAATTTACTGCCATTCCTTTTAAAATTGGCACTGTCACGGAGATGAGATATGACGAATGTGAAAATTCCTGTGAAAAATAGCTTTCAGGCCTGGGTTCCCCCTTATTCTAGACCCAGAACCTCCCAGATGTTTACAGTTTAGAAGATTTACAGACTCTGTGCATCGCTGCAGGTTTGGACACAATCTGTACCATTTCTTTCTCCCTTTGGTGACTGCTTTACTTCTTTCAAGAAAATTGAAAGGCTCAAGGAGATTTGGAAAAAATCCTGAAAATCAGGAAAATACCTGAGACATCACATGCCTGCTGTCAATTTGTTTTCAATCTTAAAACTGTTTTGATGGATTAATGTTTCCTAAACACATTTGTCTCTTTGTGAAAATGAAGAAGAAAAAAAAAGCAAGGTGCACGAAGACACACCAATGCATACTGAGATTCGTCACTTGGAAAAACGCTTAACTTAAAAAGGTCAACAGATTTGTCACTTTTGTGAAAACGCAAAATGGCAAATATAGTGATTTGTGGGTCATGCTAATTAGTGTACTAGGTCCTAAAACTTGTTGAAAGTGTTAAGAGCAATGAGTAAGTCAAGATTTTGTGCAAAAAAAACCGAATTGCCAAATTTTGTGCTTTTTACACATTCGTCACCTTGTGAAAACTGTGACAATATAACAACTGTTTTATTGTTCAGGGGTTTTGCTTACCTTTTACAAAGTAGAGAGCAGTTCATTTACCAGACTCATTCTACATTGTCAAGGAAGCTCATCAGCTGCATGTCTCGGACGTCTACTTAGCTGACGAGTAGATCTCTTTGGAGATGACAATCCTCTCTATCATGCAAACAAAGAACACAGTACTTTAGTTAGCTTAAAAATATTATCAAGTAGTGAAACACAAGGGGAGTTTGTGATTACCCTTTTCCACTTCACTTAACTATTGGTCGAACCATTATCAGTTTCTGTTTTACCCTGACACCAATGTGTGATAAACACTGTATACTCTGGCTACTCAGATGATTTTGTCTCTTTTTCTGCAGGACTTGGAACGCTCAGAGTAGACAGTGCTCATCACACATTGCTGCAAGGATAAAACCCCCCAAATTATGCTATTCTTCACACCCAACAAGTAAGAGAAATGTTGTTTTTATATATGTACATTTTGCTGTTCATGTCAGTGTTACATGTCCACTTGCAATTTTCACCTGACAAGTTATTTGAGGTTGGTGTATCAAACAAATTTGTTCCTTGACTCTGGAACAAACTTGTTAACCTGTTGACACCGGATGACCTGTATACATGCAAGTATTGTCCAAAATGAGCAGAAGGAACGGGGTGACTGTCAAACACGCCATTGTGTCAAATCAGAATACAGGAGGGAAGGCTGCCTGGACATTTTGTTTCAGAGTGTGCACAGAGTATACACTCACTCTGCAAGGCTACGTTTCACACACATATTTTACCGATTTTTGCCCATTACGCGGGGTTGTTGTTATGTAATCCCCGATTCCAGACCTTTGTCCTTTTGTACGTAGAAGAGGATTACAAGACATTTAGAGGCAGATGAAGTCTTCATTGAATTTTGGCTCAATGGAGCTAAGTACGAGTGAAGCCTTGGTTCTGGATTAAGTACCAATCTTTTGCAATTCACGGTCCATGAATTTAACATTTTCTCAACAGAGACAACAAAAATCCTGATGCTTCAAAGAGATCCTTCATTCTCTTGGCTTTGTCATGTCAAGGTTTCTTTGTGCCAGCAGTATACTCTAAATGACAAAAAAGTCTGGCAATTTCGAGAAAATAATCTCGTCAGGCTGGCCAGGAACAAATGGAAGAATCCTGGTGGGAACTGGTTAAGCTTAAGCCAAGTATCATCAAAGTGTCTCAAATCTCTTGATGCATCTCAAATTAATAGTTGTTCATAAAGTTACCTGTTGATGGAGAATACATTCTTGAATCTTGATGCTGGGCAGCATGCGCATCAGGCATCTACTTTTGGAGGATAGACTTCATCTGACAATGGCGTGTCTGTAGCTAGCCTAAATGCAAACAAAATAAAAATGACATTTTGTGAAAGGGTGTGATGTTTTCCTTCAATTGTAGCAACAATTTGACAAAGTTGATCTCAAAACACACTTTATATCTTGTAGTTTTGAGCACTGAGCATAACAAAAGAGATGTCCCATTTTTGTCTGTTTCTTGCCTGTCCGCTGAGGGTGTATTGTTGAGCGGAGACTCGGTGACAGTTTCTCCCTTTTTGGGGTGAAACTCTTTATACCAAAATCCCATGGGCGTCAAAGGGTGGAGGTGGTGGGGTGGGGAGTACCAGAACATTCAAATGGTGAAATGATTTTGTTGTTATTAATTATTGCCTAATAAGCTTACTGGTGCACACAAAGATGGACCATGTGCTGAATTCAATTAAAGTCTATTTCCATTGTGGCAGGAGATTCTGTATTCCCTGGACTGGCTAGGAAATTGTGTCTCCTCGAGACAGACTCTTCTAGTAATGCATGTATTCTGGGAAATTCTGTCTGCCTTGTATGCCCAGAAGTATTTTTCATCTCCGCAGTACATGATAATGTGTCTCCCTCCTCCATTCAAGATTTATGCACCATGCTAACAGATCAGTATTTCACAGGTTAGCGTAGAAATTAACGCTTTTTGATTTCACCATCAAGTTTCAAAAGTAGTTACATGAGGCTATTATCATGCAAATAAACCCAAGTAGTGAAACGCAAGGGGAGTTCTTGATTACCCTTTTCCTTTTCATTGAACTACTGGTCGTACTTTCAACTATTATCAGTTTCTGTTTTACCCTGGCACCAATGTGTGATAAACACTGTATATTCTGGCAACTCAGATGATTTTGTCTCTTTCCTGCGGGAATTGCAAATGGACAGCTCAGACTAGACAGTGCTCATCACACATCGGTGCAAGGATAAACCAAAAATGATATTCTTCCCACCCACCAGGTTCGAGAAATGTTGTTTTGATGTATATGAATACCAAAGATTATAGAGCGCCGTAGGCGCAAGATGGGGAACTGGGCCTTTATCTACTGTTGGAAAGTGAAATACGCATGGGTGCCATTTTGGCAAGTGAATGCCTGTGTTTCCCATTGATAGCAATTGTCCTTGTCTACACTGGTCCGCACGTATCAGTGTTGTATCAATAGAGAGTCACTTGCCGAAATGGCGTCCAGTGAGATTTCACATTTCAGCCAGAGTTCCTCATCTTGTTCCTACGGCGCTCTATAATCTTTGATAAATACTTCCACCAAACAATCACTTATCAATGCAGAGTTTTTCTTCAATGTGTCTCCCAAAAAAAATCCCTAACTCTGGCATTTTTTTCCTTCTTTTTTACGTGATATTCTTGAAGCATAGTATCATCAAACTCTGTCAAATTTCTTGATGTACTTCAAATTAATAGTTGTTCATAAAGTTACCTGTTGATAAAGAAAACATCGTTGAATCTTGATGCTGGGCAGCATGCGCATCAGACATCTACTTTTGGTGGATAGACTTCATCTGACAATGACATGTCTGTAGCTAGCCTAAATGCAAACAAAATAAAAATGACATTTTGTGAAAGAGTGTGATGTTGTTTTCCTTCAACTGTAGAAACAATTTGAAAATGCGTTGACCATAAGAGGGTGCCAAAACGTTGAATTCAAAATATGCTTTATATCTTATAGTTTTTATACAATAAGCAGAATGAAAGAGATGGCCCATGTTTGTCCTTTTCTTGCCTATCCCGTGGGGGTCGAGTGGGGACTTGGTGACAGTTCCACTCTTCTTTGGGGTAAAACTATCCATGTACTAAATATTGGTGCAGGTTTTCCATAAGCTCCATAGGATTTCACAATACATGTTCATGTACAAGTTTTGTAATAATGACTCAACTTTACTTGTAGTACTTGTGTGGTTCAGTAAAGCTGCACAAGGGAATCTTGTTTTATACCGTGATTGTTAGTGGTTTTTAACGCTAAGGGCTTGAAGGAAAACAATATGAATATGTTAACATCATTTTTATCAAGTGGCCTTTGTATGAGCCATAGCCTCATAATTGTTTCCAATCCACTTATGATCCTTGGCCCTTACTTGTTTCAAAAGAGACTTTGTGTTAAATGTGGCTTTACATCTGCTGGCTTATATTACTGTAACTAACTCCCCTGAGTGATTTACTAGGATCCTTCCCAACTCTAACAAATTCCAACACCATATGTTATCTCAAAACCCAAACTGTGGTACTCTGATTGTGGTGGTATGTATGTAACGCATGATCAGTTTACTCATGCAGTCCAACAAAATCCAACAAAACCTGCTGTTAGAGTTTGATGGATAATAAGGACTGTTAGGGTTAACATTAAAACTTGTTGATGGAGTGCTACTTGACTTGTACTCTTGATTACCCTCCCATTAGATTTCGCTGGAAAATTTCACTAACTTTGTTGGGGAAAAAATAAAAATAAACCGTTTTGAATTTTCACACAATTTCAACTTGCTCTTGACATGGCATCACAAACTAGTCTGTTCCCCTGTCAGAGTATGGCATATGAATACTTCATTGTCGCATAGACGGCAAGCCTGCTGGAACACATTTGTTCTAGGGGATGCTGTATTTTGCAAAGACAACTGGCGAGCCCGGAGCACCAAGCCATTATGGTCTCCAGGGCCCACTTCAGATTTCCGGAATTTCTCAGGGACTGTGGACGTTCTGTCGTGGCACGTGCAAAAGTTTTTGTATGTATTTCGTTTCGAAACAGCATCATCTGTCAAAATTCCTTTAGAGAAAAAATTCTTTAAAAAAGGGTCTTTTGGCAAAAATTAGACCATGCAACTTTAAAACATTTCTGTGAAAATCTTTACAAAATCACATGAGCGTCAATAGGTGGGGGCGAGGGCCCATGTCCCCCACTTTAACAGGGGGGAGATGGTATATCAGATGCACCCCCCCTCCCACACACACACTTTTTGTCTGCCCATTAAACATTAAACAAAAATATGTACTATACAGAATTTAGGTGATAGAGAATGTTTCTGACAACTTGTGTTCAAATAACTGATAATGTTGGAATGGTGAAATGGTTTGTTAATTATTGCCTTATCGGCTTGTCGGTGCATACAATGATGAACCATGTACAGATTGACAGTGAGGCCTATTCCCGGTTTGGCAAGAGATTTTGTCCCCAGACTGTGTTTTCCACATTGGCTAGGAAATTGTGTCTCTAGAGACAGATTCTCCTCGGAATGTATGCGTGTCACCCTCAGGGAAATTCTGTCTGCCTTGTACACTGCCCTGTCTCCAAAGTACAAGAGAATGTGTCCCACCTCCCCCGCGATCAGAAAATAGTGTCCCCACTCCACATTTACGCGACATGCTTACCATTTAGCGTTTCACAGTAGAATAGAAATTTACGCTTTCTTGATTCCACAGTGAAGTTTTAAAAGTATCACTGATGTATCTCAAATTGTTGTGTGGGACAAACTTTGTTGGTGAGAGATGATCCGTGAATAATCCCATAGACTAGCCTTAATCAGAGGCATGTTGTGTGTACTGCGGCAAGCAAGCATATATCCACTGAACCCCATAAACCTATGTCTTTGATCTCTAAAAATCTGCCAAAAAAGTCAAAAACAATGTACAGTTGCACATGCTGTAGAACAATTTAGGACCAATAAGAAACATTTTGTTGATTGTTTTAAGTGAGTTTGATTGGGGGACATAGAATCTCTTGATAATAACCTTCATTTATGTTACAGAATTTTCTGAAAGCAAGAAAGTTTTGTTTCTAAAAAGCCCTCTTAATGCTATGGAAATTTTGAGTGTAGAAAAACCGTTATAAAGTGGGAAGCATTACGGTCAGATTCCTGGATGGGCGGTTTTGGGTTGTAACGGTTGCATTTTTAATGGTTTTAGTGGGCTACGAAATCATCGATTTGGAGGACAGAAAGTGATGAGTACGATTAAATGTATTTCATTTCATCTTTGATATCTTGAGAAGCCAGTAGGCGATTTTCCAGCAATTCTGTTGAGTCTTTGTCGTAAATCTTGCCACTTTTTTTTAGATGTTTTAAATGCGCTTCGCCATAAGAGCTTTTAAAGTGAACTAACACATACTTTTCTGGGGTGCTAGTACGACCGATAATGTCAACAACAAAATTACAGCGCCCCAGTTACTGGGTCTATCTTTGATCCACACAGTGGAGATAGGCCTAGTGCATTATGATCACAATCAAGTCCAAAAATGATAATACATGTATAAAATGTCTGAATGATTTACAAAATTATTTGTTTATCTGCACTGCAGAACCAAAAAGATCTAATTTATGGCTTAAATGTAACTTAACAAGTATTCTTTAAAATGCCATCAAGAAATGATGTAAAACAAATATTACTTTCTATCGCCTCATGTTCCAATAGAAGACTGGATCTGGTCCATGGAGGATCAACAATAAAATTAATTAGTAAATAAATAATGAGCCAGTTTACAAAAAAAAACTTAAAGACTACAGAATGAATAGTTGTTAGATGCATTGTAATAATATAAAATGTTTGCACAAGGCTTGCACTTGATGTAGCAAGTCCCGCCACTTTGGCTAAAAATGCCGTATCCGGCTGTCACTTTATATCCATGGAATTTAAGTAAACTTTGATCCTTACCTGTCTAGAAGGGTTGAAGAATGTATCCAGCTAGGAACAGGAAGTTTAAACAATTCTAAAGGGTTGAAAACGTTTTCATGGTCGCAGAGCAAGGACCCCAAAATCATCCTGTGTAAACAATCTTCGTTTCAAATGTGACAGCAAGCTGCCGCGGTAAATCAAGAGTTTTTAAAAAATATACGACCGCCCTCCCTCGGCGACCGCTCTCTAGTCTTACCCTCCTTTTCGTTCTGCCAGTGACCCCCTTCCAACGGCTCATAGTTCGCGATTTCTTACTGGTGGCCCTCCTCCACGGCCCAGAGTTAATTATAATAATTGTGCAGTGGGCTCCTCGTTTTGCGACTTCTTATTGGCTACTATTTTGCGGGCAACCAATGGTCAAGACGGCTATGTTGCGCGCTCCTCTTTTCGTGACTTGATTGGTTAGTAGGGGTCTCCGGGTTAGACCAATAGCAAGCGCGCTTTCATGACCGATTGGGCCCATCATTTTTGGGGTTAAAAAAAATCGCCGTCTAAAAACAAGCTTCAACGCCTTTATCAACGCCTTTATCGTACACGATAACTATCGTGTACGTACAATATAACTATCGTGTACGTACACGGTAAGGGTTGGATTTTTTTTATTCACGTGGCGGCAGTACGTTTCCATATTGAATAGTCCTACACCTGAAAATCAAAAGGAATGGGCTACTTCCCTAAGCACACGGGCTGACATGGCATGAAGTTTTCCTGCCCAAAAAACAAACGTGGTGGATGTTTTACTAGAACTCCTGAACTAAGTATGCTGGCAAATAGGTCTACAACCCCTGCAAGTTAGGCATCCTCCGCTAATGTCAACAACAAAAAGGAAAATAAACTAAGAGAAAAACACAATTTAAATTCGAAATGAACGCCGATTTTGAAAAGAAGTTATTCAAATTCGAATAAAAACAGATCTACCGTGTCAATGCATTTAAATGCAAAGAATGAGGGCGCTCTTTAAAACTTTTTGTACATTCCTAAATTGATAATATTTAATACAATTCTGCAGAAAAATGTCCGTTTAATATTTAACGCTTCAATGATATTATTAAGCATAATTTTAGTTAGAAACACTACTTTTCACTTTCTGATTGAAACGCTGGACTTGTCCATAATAAAGTCACAAACAGACCGATTGCGCGACGATGTTGACATGTGGTCACGTGACCCCCTATTGGGTATAACGCCGTACAGCTGATGGCAAAATACGTGTAAAGAGATAGGCCGTGACACAGAGTTCGAAAACAGTCGATTTTACTTTTGATAAGTGATAAATTAGTTAATCAGCCCCTTTATTTAAAGTAGTATGTTGTGGCATTAATTTTAATCACATCTCTGTTTCATAATTAAAACAAGATTCTCCTAAAAAGAGGTTTTTACCGGCGTCGGACGACTATTATGTAGCCACCCGCGTCTGTTATTTTGTTTGTAATGTTGGCCTAAATCACTGTAAAAAAGGATAAACAACGTTGGAAAAGTGAGCATTAATACCTAGCCTTGCAGAATTTCAAATAGGCAAAGGAATCACACAGTTTTGGAAAGCAATTTCTCTGGAGGATTTCAGCTTCAAAACTTTGAAATTTTTGTGTTGAAAAGTGTGTGGTGATCGCGGTCGTCTGGCCTAACGTTCCGTCGTGCGCTGTACACATCGTGCACATTTATACGGTACTTTTACAATTTTCCAAGACTTGCTGGAACTGTCCTTACTGGCTTTATTCAGCCACTTGAAGGTCTCTGGTACAAACTCTGGAATACCTTTCACAGATTTCGAGCAACAAAAGCCTCGATCGAATAAACTAAATGCATTACTCATCGTGTACCGTACCACCCTTTCCTATGGAGGATGCCGTGTGTGTTTACATTAATTTTTTATACCCAAAAGTGGTCACGTGAAGCGGTCGCGCAATCGGTCTATTGATGCCGTTTATTTACAAATTGAGCGAGCATTCCATAGTGTGCCAATCGTGCGCGAGCATTGCATTCACAATGTGCGCAGAACTAAGAGTCAAGAATAACACAGCACCTAGGAGAAAACAGAGGGAGTACGTGCGAAAAACTGAATGGTCCCGAACGACGGCCGCTGCATGACAGAAAGCACTGAATAATGCCGGGAAAAGCGGCGATTTGCCCGTGACGCAAAAACGACATCTTCGGCAGAGCATGAAGGGTGACGACGACACCCTCTGGATTTTTCCAGATACGCAGGTACCCCCTACCGAGCCGCAGGACCCAGCCGTTCCGGATGGTGCGACAAGCATTTGAGGTTTTCGCTCTTATTGTATAAGGGATTCAAGGTGCCGACACATTTTAGTTGTCTGTGGGCTGTCTGTGGGCATTCAGTAACAAAGCCCAAACGTATTATTCATTCAAGCAAATTCGAAGGTAAAAGAAACAATGAAAGTTTATACAAGAAAAATCCAGACAAGAGAAAGGTGAAAATCCTTTTCGTAACTCTGTAGGACTGAAAAGGACAGACAACGCACGGGACAAACGAAGCAACTTGCGTGGGTATATCATACAGAAAAAAAAAAGTTTTTAACAGGGATTCTTGTTGGCAAGGTAAATTATTTACATATGTATACCCCTGACAAAAAAATTCCTCAGCCACAACAAGCCTGCTTTACCAGTGACCTGTGATATATAAGCCGTATTAAACGACCGTCAAAAGAACAACAATCCATACAACCGGTTTTCTTTGCCAACCCCCAGACCGGTTTATGGTTGGGGGAACTTCTTCAAAGGAAGAGCAGCGCTCTGGGAAAAAATAAAGAACATAATTTGCCGTCCAAGCCACATATTCAACGCGGAGGAGACAACCCAAGATAGAAACGATGGCTTACTTAGCGAGGAGTAGTTTCATGTTCCTGATGGCCCTGATGGTGTTCTGTCAAGCTTACTCTGTCAATGAAATAGGTAGGCTCGCGACTCGCGTACTACTGATTTAGGAAAAGTTACAACTCACCATTCTTTTATAATGTCTAGTGTACTAGCCACTCCCTAGATTTGTTTCCTCAAGGGAAGCAGAATTTTCAGATACGTCCATGTTGACATAAAAAGTAATGGGGACTGGTGATAATGATGGTACTCGCGTAAAGAGATGGGTGTCGCTACTGTTTGATTCCGGTATAGGGAAGAGTGCAGTGCATCAAGTGGTACAAAGCTGTACATACAGCGGCGTAGTGACCGGGGGTGTGGGGGTGAGACATCCCCCCAATATTTTTCCTAGGTCGGCATTTAGAGCCGCAGTCGGCAAATTGAGCACCAACCTTACCCGAGTAAGGGCTCGGGCTGAACTCAAATCCATTTGGCAAGCCTAGAGATTTGCTGACTGGATTTGCTGAGTAAAAACTTTAGTTTAATCCTTGTCTTGTGAGAAGTCGGACCCATTGCTGCCCCTTCCAACGGTAGGGGATTTGTCCCGAGTCCAAAGTATTCAAAGTTTGAATTTCAAAATTAAACCTCTTGACGGTCCTCCTTAGACCTGAAAACACTAAAAAAAAAAAACCTGAAAAAAACGTATAGAGCGTCTGGGGCTTCGCCTCTGGACACCACTAGAATTTGTGTCTATATACTCCAACAGGGGCTGGGAAAAAAACGGTTTTCAAAGCTTGCATTTCGAATATGAGTCGTCTAATGATCGGCATCTGAGGGGCATTTTAAACTGTCGAATCACTTAAAAACCTCATGAGCCCCACATGAGTCCCATGTCATAGTGCTTTTACTTTCATTTGATGTCAGTCAGAATATTTTGGCTTCCCCTACCCGCAAAGAAAGTGCCTTCGCTACGCCGCTGAGTACATACCTTGTTGTAGATTTATATTATTATAAAGCCTCGTAAGATGATTGATGACTTTTTTTTCTTTTTCTTTTTCTTTTTTTGTGCAATTCGCCCATCACAAGGCCCAAAGGCCACTCGAGGTGTGGGCTACTTTTTGAAGGGATAGAAACCTGCCCCAATGCGCAGAAACAAGACATAGAGAAATATAAACGCAAGTCTCTTCACAGCACAGCTAAGAACAGGGAGGGGTAAATGAATCCGTTGCGAGACAAACATAACTGCCTCTTCCCCTATTTGAAGCAATTATAGTTAAGTGTCTTGCTCAAGAACACTAGTGTCATGACCGGGATAAGAACCCACATCCTGATGACATCATCGGCATCATCAATGGCAACTCAACTTTTATCGTCCACGTTTAAAAACAGAGAAATTTTACATCCACTGGCCATATAAAAAATACATACATGAAAAATCTTAAAGTGATTACAAGATAGAAGGAGTTTTAAAATAGGCGTTTCTACCCCGGTTAATATAACCCGTAAAAACCTTTGCGCATTGTGCCGTTTAAATTTTACTGCGAGTGTATTGCAAACTGTACCTCTAATCTTTCACAAGCTTCGTGGTCCAGGGATGATAGGGGTAACACTACAATTTTGCCAAAGCTGTTCATCGTTTTACGATAGTACAATTTAAACATGGCTGCACGTGATGGGCCATCTCTTAACATGGAAGTGACGTCAGCTACCCGCATCACAAGCAAGGCAGTGGGGCCACCAGTGTGACGTCATGAGCTACTTGAATATTGCGGGGAGTTCCGGGGCTAACTCGGTCAAGGAAGGTACCGTACCCGAAATCACATCGCCACCCGAACTAACAGCAAGGTCTTCTTCAAAGGCCCCTGAGAAAGAATCTGCCAAGTTTGAAACGAAGGCCCTTAACCGTTTTATTCAATTGTTCTTCTTTTTAATTTTTTAAACCGACAGTTTTTGGTTTTGTTTTCTTCTTCTTTGTCCCAGATATGGATGAAAATTGCGGCCAAACCATCACCATCGGTGAATCAGGCGGCACTCTTGATTTTCAATCCGGGTTGTTATACAGCAATGACTTAGACTGCACTGTCTCCCTGGAGTCCAGTTCATTCGTTAAGCAGATTCTCCTGACTTTCGACCGGGTGAACATCGACGGAACACCACCCTGCACTACGGGCGACGTTCTTGAGATTTACGACGGGTTGTCGGTTGTCGAGTCGCGCAAACTGCAGACGGTCTGCGGCTCCACCAGTAAACCGGCCGAGAGTACTTCATCTTTGAATCACATCACCCTGAGGTTCAAGACGGATAATGAGACGCAAAACAAAGGGTTTCTTATTGTGTACACGGCATTTTCATTGGGTAAGAATTTGTAACCACCTTTTCCCTTGTTCTTATGAGGGCTTCGAAGAGAGTTCGCCACTTTACAATCATGGCCACAGTGATGTGAATTTTGAGTTTGGTTTCCAAGCCCAACGGCCTCATCACTAAGTCAATTTATTTGCAAAGCATAAATCAGCGGGAGACGAGTAATACCAGCAGTTTAAACATGAATTAATGTAATTTCAGCTGGTTACCTATTTTTGCCAAACTACAAACTTCTTTGGCTAGCTCATTCAGGTGATAAAACAGCCCCTTTCTGTGTGAAATTGATCCCGAGTCTCCTTCTTTGTGTTGGTCTGAGCTGACTAACATGGTCTCGACTTCAACACTGATGATACTATTTCTAAAAATGTGTAGTAAAACAATTAGTCACACCCTAAAATTCCCCAAACCATAAAAACCATCCATTTCTGTTTTATTTCTATCAGGTACCTGCAAGTCAACGGAGTTTAAGTGCGGAAACGGCCGATGTATTGACGGAACTCTCAAGAACAACTTATACGACAACTGCGGTGACTCCAGCGACGAATACGGTAAATATTCCTCCTCATTTACACCCCAACCCCTCCCATTTATCGGCAAACTCACTAAGGCTTACGGCCGTGTTTGAACGACTACCAGTACATGTTCATTAAACTTCAATACTGCAGTTCAATCAAAAATAAATTCAACCTTTCTTGCGAATGGATGCACGGGTTTTAAAATATGTTTATGTGTCAGAAAAAGGGCACATCGGTTATGCAGCTGTCATTTCTACAGTATTTCATTTTATGTGAAAACTACGGTATCAAATTGTTTTGCCTTCTGCCATGAAATGCCCTGGAATGCTCATCGAGTGATTTCATTTTTTTTTTTTTTTTTTACTCTTTAGGTGACGAGGTCAAAACCGTCCGCGGCCTACACCAATGGGGCATAGCTGTGTTCGTCATCATCGTCGTTGCCATCATCGTCGGTGTAATCTTGCTATGTGTATGCTTCTGCCTGTGCCGTCACTTTTGCTGCAAGAGCAAACCACCACCACAGGCCACCACAGTGATCATATAATCTACTGACCAGAAACACGGCGCGCAGTAAGCTGCAAAACATCATACTTGGGCCTATGGTTTTTTTGTCTGATGGTTTCACCTATGGCATTATAGCCGACTGGCAAAACAGTGATGGGCTCAAATGCTATTCAGGCCAGATGTTATTAAGAGCATCACAATAAAAACACGTTTTTAAAACAACATGTCTGAAAAGGGTGCTCTGGGCACGAATCATAAAAACAACACAGGGTGTTATACCTTTAATCTATAACAACGAATCTTATTTACACAGATGAAAAAAACTAACATGATGTAGACAGAAACCTAATGTACATTATACACAACAGTTGCAAGGCGTTAAACAGTATATACCACTAGAGGGCGCTTCACCTTTATAATGAACTTTTTTAGGTTAAGGTGGATGCGGAAAGTTGATGATGCTCGACGAAATTTGATCTTGTCCCGGATCCTACTGGGAGTGGGTGGGAAGTGTGTGCTCAGTGAGCCAAGACAGTTGCTAACAAACTCAAGGTTCCGTTGGTTGATGCATCAGCTGGACACTGTCCTTAGCTGAAGTCAGTGAGCAGTTTGACCTATTTCGGATACTTTTAGTAAAGTTTTGGCTTTCTTTTTTTAAAGGGAAAAATTAATATATACATTTTACTTATATAGGCCTATATCTATATTTTTGTAACTAGTGAACCATTTAGACACACCGTTTAGATTTCCTGTGTTCTCAATTTGGGATTTGAGTGCCTGATAAGCTTCATTGTGCAGGCTTTGAAATTAGGTGTGTTTTTTTTTTGCTGATCCTTTCAACATTATCTCTGTTATTTCCTGTATTTAAGCAGTATCCTGGTACTTTTGTGACTAACTTTTAAAGGATTTTATAATTGATGACATTACATTTTATTATATTTCATTACACATATGTATGCATCTTTCTTTTTAAACTTACAGGTTTAATGCCAGAATGTTCTAATAATGTATTTTGTAATTTGCATTTTGTTGGGTTTAGGAAGAAACCTGTTTTTTTAACAATGAAAGTGCAAAGTTTTAGTGGTTGTGGTTTTCCCCCTCGCTATATTTTCTAAACTTCCCACTTTTTGAGTAACTTTTAAATTTGAGTTATTCTTGATTGGAAGGAATTTTTGTTTTGTTAAATCACAGGATTACCCATATGGAGTTAACACAGTAAAGTTGGTTGCACCTGAACCTAATTGGTTGCACATGAACTGTTTGGGAAAAAATAAATTTGCATTAGATTTTTCAGGATCTGTTCACTTGTCCCAATTTGTTCCAAGGAAAGTTTATGACCTTATCAAGTTAGCTATCCCCGTTATTTTTATTTGGTGAATCAGTTTCCAAGTTAGAAAAACACAAACAGGTGACAGTCGGAAATTTCAGAAAAAGCATACACACAAGTTTCAATGTTTATCTGCAAAGGTGATAAATATTGACTTGAAATTACACAAATGTTTGGGCTGTCATTTTAAATAATACCTATACGACTCCAATGACAAGTCACTTGGTTAAGTCGTTGCTGAACTGATCATGCAATTACTTTCTTCTCCGTGTTAGTGTTAGTTAACTATATCGCCTAAGTTAAAAGCGCTGGTGTTAGTCCAGATCCTGGCCGTTTTTTGTTCTATCGTTCTCCTGATTCAAAAGACAACCCTCCACGTTGAGGGCGCTTTGCCCAATTCAGAGACCTGAGGCAAAATAACTTGGGCTGTGTATTGACGTTGAGGGCGTAGTTGGACTACACTGTGTTGGCCTATGGCAAGGCTGGGAAGTGCGCACGCGCAAAGACCGAGTTGGGCAGAAAACACGCCCATGTATTTATTTGATTATGAATTTGAATTGTTTATTTATCATGATTATTTGTAACGATTGAGCTGTTGTATGATCGTTTCCATAAAAGGAAAATGTCAATCTTATGACGCTGTACTTCTGACAAGAAGTGTACGCAGGTACCAACTTCAAACCCAAGCGATCTCTGCACATATAAACATAAATTGAAGCCGTTTTCGTCATACACTCTTGTGTTGTGAAACATATACGTCCAAAAAACAAGATTTGCTGAATATGTACTTTAAAAAAAGATTTGCCAAACATATATGCTTCCATTAAAAAAACAAGGTTTACCAACAAATACTTGAAAAAAAACAAGGTTTGCCAAACATGATATAATTGCGAAAACAAAGTTTGACAAACATGTACCTAACAAAAATTGCGATACACTTCCAAAAAATAAGGTTCACCATAATGTCCTGCACCCGAAAATCAAAAGGAATGGGCTACTTCCCTAAGCACACGGGCTGACATGGCATGAAGTTTTCCTGCCAAAAACAAACGTGGTGGATGTTTTACTAGAACTCCTGAGCTAAGTATGCTGGCAAATAGGTCTACAACCCCTGCAAGTTAGGCATCCTCCGCTAATGTCAACAACAAAAAGGAAAATAAACCTAGAGAAAAACACAATTTAAATTCGAAATGAACGCCGATTTTGAAAAGAAGTTATTCAAATTTTTGAATAAAAACAGATCTACCGAGTCAATGCATTTAAATGCAAAGAATAAGGGCGCTCGTTGAAACCTTTTGTACATCTCAAAATCGATAAAATTTAATACAATTCTGCAGAAAAATGGCCGTTTAATATTTAACGCTTCATTGATATTATTAAGCATAATTTTAGTTAGAAACACTACTCTTCACTTTCTGATTGAAACGCTGGACTTGTCCATAATAAAGTCACAAGTTGATGCCGTCTATTTACAAATTGAGCGAGCATCCCATCGTGTGCCAATCGTGCGCGAGCATTGCATTCATAATGTGCGCAGAACTAAGAGTCAAGAATAACACAGCACCTAGGAGAAAACAGAGGGAGTGCGCGCGAACGAAACTGAATGGTCCCGGACGACGGCCGCTGCATGACAGAAAGCACTGAATAATGCCGGGAAAAGCGGCGATTTGCCCGTGACGCAAAAACGACATCTTCGGCGGAGCGTGAAGGGCGACGACGACACCCTCTGCATGGCCTTCTCCCGATACGCAGGTACCCCTCCTCCCGAGCCGCAAGACCCAGCCGTTCCGGACGCTATGTACGACAAACATTTGAGGTTTTCGCTCTTATTATATCAAATAAGGGAATCAAGGTGATGATATGTTTCAGTTGTCTGTGGGCATTCAGTTCACATTGTATATTATTTATTTATTCATTCCAGCAAATACAATGATAAAAGAAACACTGAAAGTTTATACAAGAAAAATCCAGACAAGAGAAAGGGCTGCTGGGTAAGAATCCTTCCCATAACTCCGTAGGACTGAAAAGGACAGACAACGCGCGGGACAAACGAAGCAACTTGCGTGGGTATATCGTACAGAAAAAATGGGTTTTTAACGGGGATTCCTGTTGAGTTCGAGGTTGATTGTTTACATACGTATACCCCTGACAAAAAAATTCCTCAGCCACAACGAGCCGTCCTGCTTCACCAGCGACCTGTGACATATCAGCCGTAACGACCGTCAAAAGAACAACGATCCGTAAAACAGATTTTCTTTGCCAACGCCCAGACCGGTTTATGGTTGGGGGAACTTCTTCAAAGGAAGAGCAGCGCTCTGGGAAAAAAATATAGAACATAATTTGCTGTCCAAGCCACATTTTCAACGCGGAGGAGACAACCCAAGATATATAGACACGATGGCTTACTTAGCGAGGAGTAGTTTCATGTTCCTGATGGCCCTGATGGTGTTCTGTCAAGCCAACTCTGTCAATGAAATAGGTAGGCACGCGACTCGCGTACTACTGATTTAGGAAAAGTTACAACTCACGGATAGGTCATTCTCTCATAATGTCTAGTGTACTCGGACAAATATAGCCACTCCCTAGATTTGTTTCCCAATATTTTTCCTAAGTCGGCATTTAGAGCAACAGTCGGCAAATTGAGCACCAACCTTACCCGAGTAAGGGCTCGGGCTGAACTCAAATCCATTTGGCACGCCTAGATATTTGCTGACTAGATTTGCTGAGTGAAAATTTTAGTTTAATCCTTGTCTTGTGAGAAGTCGGACCCCTATAAGAATTGCTGCCCTTCCAACGGTAGGGGATTTGTACCGAGTCCAAAGTATTCAAAGTTTGAATTTCAAAATTAAACCTCTATCGGCACTTTGACGGTCCTCAGACCTGAAAACACACACACACACACACAAGAAAAACCGTAGAGCGTCTGGGGCTTCGCCCCTGGACACCACTAGAATTTGTGTCTATATACTCCAACAGGGGATTCGCAAAAAAAAAAAAAACGGTTTTCAAAGCTTGCATTTCGAATATGAATCGTCGAATGATCGGCATCTAAGGGGCATTTTAAACTGTCGAATCACTTAAAAACCTCATGAGCGTTCAGGGGCTATGCCCCCGAGCCCCCACATGTTATGAGTCCCATGTCAACTCAACTCAACTCAACTCAACTCAACTCAACTCAACTCAACTCAACTCAACTCAACTCAACTCAACTCAACTCAACTCAACTCAACTCAACTCAGCTCAGCTCAGCTCAGCTCAGCTCAGCTCAGCTCAACTCAACTCAACTCAACTCAACTCAACTCAACTCAACTCAACTCAACTCAACTCAACTCAACTCAACTCAACTCAACTCAACTCAACTCAACTCAACTCAACTCAACTCAACTCAACTCAACTCAACTCAACTCAACTCAACTCAACTCAACTCAACTCAACTCAGCTCAGCTCAGCTCAGCTCAGCTCAGCTCAGCTCAGCTCAACTCAACTCAACTCAACTCAACTCAACTCAACTCAACTCAACTCAACTCAACTCAACGCAACTCAACTCAACTCAACTCAACTCAACTCAACTCAACTCAACTCAACTCAACTCAACTCAACTCAACTCAACCCAACTCAACTCAATATTTTATCGTCCACGTTAAAAACAGAGAAATTTTTACATCCACTGGCCATATAAAAATACAGTCATTAAAAATCTTAAAGTGATTACAAGATAGAAGGAGTTTTAAAATAGGCGTTTCTACCCCGGTTAATATAACCCGTAAAAACCTTTGCGCATTGTGCCGTTTTTTGTTATTTTAATTTAGTTTTCTTTTCTTGTGCAGTTTTAAACATTTTAAACATTTCGTGTAAACATACAAACGAAATGTCTCAATATCCAAGGTCCCATTATAAAGTACATATACCAGTAAATGTTTCGCCACCTTGTCCAAACAAGCTTGAAGACGAAGTCAGGAGGTACTCACACACTCATGTACTTTCCTTTCACTAATCTCGGTCGCCTGTACACAATGCGCGACATGAGTCCGTGTACCATTTTCAACAACTATTTGTAATTATTTTGGTAACGCTCAAAAAGTTCAAACTGTTCATGGTTCAGTTGCAGATTTTCTGTATGTTTTAAACAGACTTCAAAAGATACTGCGGTATAGAATAATGGTTATCATTTTGGAAAAATTGAGAATCGAAACCCGACGTACTTTTGCGTTAAAATTGACAACACTTCAGGAATCGGGAGAGAAAACATTGTAACAGGAGATTTGTTATTTCAAGATGCATTAACAATAAAGACGAAAGTTGTGCGGATAGGCCTTTGGTATCTTTTGAACCATGATTCTGCTGTTAAATTTACTGCGAGTGTATTGCAAACTGTACCTCTAATCTTTCACAAGCTTCGTGGTCCAGGGATGATAGGGGTAACACTACAATTTTGCCAAAGCTGTTCATCGTTTTACGATAGTACAATTTAAACATGGCTGCACGTGATGGGCCATCTCTTAACATGGAAGTGACGTCAGCTACCCGCATCACAAGCAAGGCAGTGGGGCCACCAGCGTGACGTCATGAGCTACTTGAATATTGCGGGGAGTTCCGGGGCTAACTCGGTCAAGGAAGGTACCGTACTCGAAATCACATCGCCATCCGAACGAACAGCAAGGTCTTCCTCAAAGGCCTCTGAGAAAGAATCTGCCAAGTTTTAAACGAAGGCCCTTTACTGTTTTATTCAATTGTTCTTCTTTTTTTCATTTTTTAAACCGACAGTTTTGGGTTTTTTTTCTTCTTCTTTGTCCCAGATATGGATGAAAATTGCGGCCGAACCATCACCATCGGTGAATCAGGCGGCACTCTGGATTCTCAATCCGGACAGTTCTACAGCAATGACTTAGACTGCACTGTCTCCATTGAATCCAGTTCATTCGTTAAGCAGATTCTCCTGACTTTCGACCGGGTGAACATCGACGGAACGCCACCCTGCACTACGGGCGACGTTCTTGAGATTTACGACGGGTTGTCGGCTGTCGAGTCGCGCAAACTGCAGACGGTCTGCGGCTCCACCATTAAACCGGCCGAGAGTACTTCATCTTTGAATCACATCACCCTGAGGTTCATCACGGATAATGAGACCCAAAAACATGGGTTTCTTATTGTGTACACGGCCTTTTCATTGGGTAAGAATTTGTGAACAAAGTATAACCTTGTGAGGGCTTCGAAGAGAGTTCCCCACTTTACAATCATGGCCACAGTGATGTGAATTTTGAGTTTGGTTTCCAAGCCCAACGGCCTCATCACTAAGTCAATTTATTTGCAAAGCATAAATCAGCGGGAGACGAGTATTACCAGCAGTTTATACATGAATTAATGTAATTTCAGCTGGTTACCTATTTTTGCCAAACTACAAACTTCTTTGGCTAGCTCATTCAGGTGATAAAACAGCCCCTTTCTGTGTGAAATTGATCCCGAGTCTCCTTCTTTGTGTTGGTCTGAGCTGACTAACATGGTCTCGACTTCAACACTGATGATACTATTTCTAAAAATGTGTAGTAAAATAATTAGTCACACCCTAAAATTCCCCAAACCATAAAAACCATCCATTTCTGTTTTATTTCTATCAGGTACCTGCAAGTCAACGGAGTTTAAGTGCGGAAACGGCCGATGCATTGACGGAACTCTCAAGAACAATTTATACGACAACTGCGGTGACTCCAGCGACGAATACGGTAAATATTCCTCCTCATTTACACCCCAAACCCCTCCCATTTATCGGCAAACTCACTAAGGCTTACGGCCGTGTTTTAACGACTACCGGTATATATATTTATTGGTTTATTTCATAATACAGCATTTAAAAAAAAAATGTACAGTATGGCAACCGATAGGTTGAATTGCACTGGTACAAACGATTTCTTAAAAAGTGACTAAAAGGGTACATGTTCACTAAACTTCAATACTGCAGTTTAATTAAAAATAAATTCAACCTTTCTTGCAAATGGATGCACGCATTTTAAACTATGTTTAATGTGTCAGAAAAAGGGCATATCGGTTATGCAGCTGTCAGTTCTACAGTATTTCATTTTATGTGAAAACTACGGAATCAAATTGTTTTGCCTCCTGCCATGAAATACCCTAGAATATTCATCGATTGATTTCATTATTTTTTTCAACTCTTTAGATGACCCGGTTAAAACCTTCCGCGGCATACTCCAATGGGGCATAGCTGTGTTCGTCATCATCGTCGTTGCCATCACCTTCGGCGTAATCTTGCTATGTGTGTGCTGCTGCTGCCTGTGCCGTCACTTTTGCTGCAAGAGCAAACCACCACCACAGACCACCACAGTGGTCATATAATCTACTGACCAGAAACACGGTGCGCAGTCTGCTTAAGGATTGTAAGCTGCACAATAAAAACACGTTTTTAAAACAGCATTTCTGAAAAGGGAGCTCTGGGCACGAATCATAAAAACAACAAAGGGTGTTATACCTTTAATACAACGGAATCTCAATTACACAGATGAAAAAAACTAACATGATGTAGACAGAAACCTAATGTACATGTACATTGCAAGGCGTTAAACAGTATATATCACTAGAGGGCGCATCACCTTAATACTTTTTTTAAGTAAGGCGGAAAGTTGATGATGCTCGACGAAACTTGATCTTGTCCCGGATGCGATTTTTTTTTCCGTACCACACGCTGAATAGGGAGCCACAGCGAGGCGTCCCGATTGGTCGGTGGTAATGTATTATGCATGTTAGGTCACAAGAGTTCGTTTTATGTGCTACGACGCGTACATAAGCACAGCATAAGTGTTTGTACGTGCCATGTTCATGAACTAATAAAGGGTCAAGACGCAAGGAAATGCATGAAGTGGGACAGGTGACTCGCGATTGTAGGTTTCTTTAAAAGCAAAACAAACAAAAAAACACTGACATAAAAACACTGTATTGATCAAAAGTGACCGAAAGCAAAGAAAGTTAATGAAACACAGCTTAAAAGAAAATAAATAAAACACAAACAAATCACAGTAAAAGCTAACCCAATACCAAAACACAGTACCCAAGAAAGTTGCAGATTGAGATCAAAATAGCTTTAAAGACCGAGTCCATAGCAGTAATAACTCGTTCAAACCAGGCAATTAAACTACCAAAATAATGGGAGAGCACAGCCAAAAGCTGATGATGCCCCTTGCAGTGCTATAGGCTGCTGTCTGAAGCCAATTATTACTACAAGGGGTGACTAACAACACACTCAAAGATTACACAAGAGGCTAATTTAACCAAGTGTGTGAACAGTTTTAGGAGAAACATAAACAGTGGAAAGGTAACTTTCGCGTGAAACAGCCAGCGACCTAACATGCATAATGCATTTTGTAACTGACCAATCGGGACGCTTCGCTGTAGCTCCATATTGTGCGTGTGGTACGGGGAAAAAATCTTGTCCCGGTGTCGCGGTCTCAGGTTTACCGGATCCTACTGGGAGTGGATGGGAAGTGTGTGCTCAGTGAGCCAAGACAGTTGCTAACAAACTCAAGGTTCAGTTGGTTCATGCATCAGCTGGACACTGTCCTTAGCTGAAGTCAGTGAGCAGTTTGACCTATTTTGTGGATACTTTTTAGTAAAGTTTTGGCTTTCCTTTTTGTGGAGAAAAATTGCTTTTACTTTTTACTTCTTTTTGTTTTAATATATCTATATTTGTGTAACTAGCGAACCATTTAGACACACTCTTCAGATGTACGTTGTTTTCAAATTGTTAGGAAGGATTTGAATGCCTGATGAGCTTTATTGTGCAGGTTTTGAAGTTAGTTTATTGCTGATCCTGTCAACACTCTGCCACATCCTCTCTGTTATTTCCTTTAATTAGTATCCTGGTACTTGCATGAGTGTTCAGTTTCTTGCAAAGTGCTCTTGTGACTAAGTTCTAAAGGATTTTATAATTGGTGACATTACATTTTAGTATATTTCATTTCACATGTGTATGCATCTTTCTTGTTAAACTTACAGGCTTAATGCCAGAATGTTCTTTTAAGTATTTGTGCAATTGGCACTGTGTTGGTTTTATCGGAAGAAACCTGCTTTGAATTGTTTATTTATCATGATTATTTTTAACGATTGGGCTGTTGTATGATCGTTTCCATAAAAGGAAAATGTCAATCTTATGACGCTGTACTTCTGACAAGAATTGTACACAGGTACCAACTTCAAACCCAAGCGAGCTCTGCACATATAAATATAAATTGAACCCGTTTTCGTCATACACTCTTGTGTTGCGAAACATATACGTCCAAAAAACAAGATTTGCTGAATATGTACTTTCAAAAAAGCAAGGATTGCCAAACATACTTGCCAAAAACAAGATTTGCCAAACATATATGCTTCCATTAAAAAAACAAGGTTTGCCAAACATGATGTAAATGCGAAAACACAGTTTGACAAACATGTACTTAAAAAAAAAATTAAAAAATTGCGATACACTTCCAAAAAACAAGGTTCACCAAACATTACACTAACTTGTGAAAAATAAGGTTTGCCAAACATTTACTTGCTTGAAAGGAACTTACACTTTCAATGGCACTAATGGGCTTTCGTATGAAACATACCACCCAAAAATGAGTATTCTGAACTGGGAAGTTCTGAATTGCAAAACCGGAAGTGGCTTACAAGGACAGACACATCTACGCGTATCCGGTCGCAGTGCTATAAAACGGAGATACATTTGGTTTAGCTTTAATTAACTGAAGGTCATCTGCTGTGTTACTACACTGGACAAAGATGGCAGGTTCAACGTCAATGTGTGGTTTGATGTTCGTTTGGATACTGACTGTTTTTCTGGTCAACTTTGCCAACAGCACTGGTAAGAAGAAAAAAAACGGGTGTAAACCAGAGTGTTTTTTGATAGTCAGGAAAAGTCCCAGAAACGGGATAAGGGTCTAATTCGAATACTATAGTTGTATGGTTGAAGGGAGACACTTTTCATGAATAGATTTTTTTTAAATTACCTGCTCTCACGAGGTTTCCAGTTGAGAAACAACACAACGTTTTTACTGATAAATTGATGAATTATTTACACGGTGCTAAAAACAAACCTCAATAATGATTGTATGCGCACCAAACTAAAACCTTACTCAGGTTTTACCAAACAGCATGATCGAGTTATCAGCCTAAAAGGGGCATTGTATCATAGTGTACTATGGTAATACAATATATTTGTGACTAATTTCCGGACATTGTTTAAAGGCTAATACAAAATGTATCCAGCAACTATTTCTCAGCTATGTAGCTCTTCGGAACTACTCACGGAACCAGTGTTCAGAAATAATACATTATAAGGCCTACATCGGGTACCAGCTGTTTCAGATATTTATCATGCCCCCTGGACGTCTATTTCTAGACATGTAAAGTTGTTTTTGTCTGAGCACATACAATTATGTACTTAATAATTTTGCATGAACTTCTTTTGTTTTGGTTTTGAATCCTCTTTTTTATACTACTCTCCGAACGTCTCTTGTGTTTGTGGTTGCATGTGTTGTTTTTGTACTTATTAGAATTGTTTGTATTCATTTAGGGTACTGTTTTTAGCTGTTTTTGTCTTTTATTCTTGTGTCTTCTATATGTTGGTATCCAAGACCCACAGGGAGCACACTTCATTTAAAAACTGATGAGGCTACCCTGATTAAATAAAACGAAATAAATACTAAACCCAAAATATATCATATTTGTTCAAATGAAAACTAAACAACAAGAGATGCATGAGTCATATTTGTGTGTGATGTGTTGGTCAGCACGGGCTTTTCGTGAACAAAATGAAATAACAAACAAACAAATTCAATTGCTTTACAATGCCGGCTCCTGCACAAAATGGAAATAATGTTCAGATTATTATTCGATACGACTTGAACCAAGACTAGATAGACCATTAAGTCTGATTTCATTTCTTCACCGTTTCAGAGTTCTTGACCAGTGAATGCGGTGAAGTGATAGACATAGTTGAGGGTGGCGGGACAATAGACTCCCAACTCGGGTCGCTCTATGCCAACGACTTGGAATGCACCGTCACCCTCCGGACTTCAGTGGGGCGTCGGATCCTGTTGACCTTTGAGAGGTTTGACACTGAGGGCGTGAGTCCATGCTCTGTGGACTACCTGGAGTTGTTTGACAGTGATTGGTCCAGTATCAGGAAACTGTGTGGTACAAGTGTACCTGGTGACATCACTTCTCTGAATAATGAACTCATACTGCGATTTAGGACGGATTCCTCCCTCAATAGAGCAGGGTTTTTCCTTGCATTCACTTCCTTTTCATCGGGTAAGTTAACAATCTTTACACGAAATGTATTCATGCACTTCTCGACTGATGAACTTGTCCCAAGTACGCCTACATTCTACAATAGCCACACCCATTAAGCCCCACCCAATACTCACGTTGATTATTAAATATATACATATATTAAAGTTGCAATGGCCTTATTTTCGCCGAATGATTCCCTCTCTTCCTCTTAACGAATCTTGGCAGATGATGCTGTTTCAAAACGAAAAACATCAACAACAACAACAACAACAACAACAACAACAACAACAACAACAACAACAACAACAACAAAACTTTCGCATAAGCCACAGACAACGCACAAAATAATGTAGCAACATGCAAAATTGTTTTGTACATGGCTGATGGACGTGAGATAATCATTTTTAGTTTTTATTTAACTACCACTTTTCATTGGCGGCTTATGGCTTTGTCGTGTAGCTTATTTTTAATATGAAAGTTCACTTTGTATAATAAACTTTACTACCGTATTACCAATACTGTTCTAAATCTTGCCACCGTCTGAAATATACCGTTGTTTGCGGGGAAAACAGTTTTTCAAGCATTGTATTTTGACTTGCACAAAACAACCATAAAACAGAAACGTTACACGGTGTACGTGTTATCTTGAAAACACCACCAACTACGAGATGAAACTCTCACTCGTTGATTATGTTGAGGAAGTAGATGTAGGCCTATTTGAAATCCGATGACTTTGTACTAATAAAGTCATAGCATGGTAAACTTCGCTAATTATTATTGTCGTATACTCACTGCTATAGGTTTTTGCGGCTCAGACGAGTTCACGTGCGACAACGGCCGATGCATTGACGAGGATCTCCGCAATAATTTGTACGACAACTGCGGCGATAACAGTGACGAAAGTTATGGTAAACAAATTACATTTATTCATTTTATGCTTCACCAATAAACAGCGCCTTTTTATGTGGTTTGGAAATCACATTTTAAAAACGAAAGCTTCATGGTGCCTGCAATAGACGACAGTTCAGCATTTGTCCTTCACATTTTGGCAGAGGGCGCTATTTACGTAGGTATAGGGTACATCACACTAAATTAATAGGCTTTCCATTAGCAACCAATGTAAATTGCTAAATATTCAAAAATACTTAAAACTATTTTGAAGTCTCTCGGAAAACAAAGTAGATATATTTTTTGACAACTTAAGCTGATTTTGTTGTTCAACTTTTAGTAGGTTAGCTGTTAAAAAGTTTTGGTAGGCTCATCCAGCATAAATTAAAAACACCCCTGAATGAGTCAACTGGCCAGACTCCATCTTGGAAACATGACCCTACACTGTTAAGCAGAATAGGGCCGTTTTTAGAGCTAGTGTTCCCAAAATACTCCGGATTGAAAGTCAACAACCCCAGGGGCACAATATTGAACCATTTTCAACAATTCATAAAAGCCATGCCCTTTAAATCTTTGATTTACAGAAAAGGTTGTGGGATTACATCTTCTTAATGAGGATTGATGCATAGTTTTCTCTCCATTTAGTGTATAGTGCGACCCTAAGCATTTGATATAGAGTGTAAATTGAAATCTGAATTGTATACACTGCGCTTACTTTCGATTTGTGCCACAGTTGTGAGCATAAAAACAAGGGCTGTGTTTATGTTCAGCTTTGATTTAAGTTTAAACACGCACTCCATAGCTATACATCATTGCTTGGTCACCCTGAAACCGTATGATGTTGACGGGCCATTTTATGGCAATTGCCCCGGTGGATTTTCCTAACACCACTAGCAAGAAAAATTATCATTGATTTTCAGATTTTGACATTGATGACGACACCATCCAAACGGCTACTGGTATTCTCCGGTTGGGAATCGGGGTGCTCGTTGCCATCATTATCGGCATTATTGCTCTCATCGTATTGTTCTGTGTGTGCATCGGTTGTATTTGCTACCACGGCTGTTGCAAAAGGCCCCCTCCCCAACGGTCCAACGCCGTGGTTCTGACTTCGGCCAGTCAACAACCTAGCGGCCAGATTGTGTACAACCAGCCACCGCCCGCGTATAACCAGTCCGCTCCGTATGGCCAGCCCACAGTAGACCCGTACGGGCAACCAGGTGTAGGGCAAGCAGCCCCGCTTGATGTGAAAGCTTAGTCATGCTTATCTTCTTTAATTTCTCGAAAAAAATACAAAAAATACATATATAATAAGAACAAGGCTGTTCAATTAGAATCTGCAATTTAGATTTAAACTTGCGCTTAATGATCAACATAAACATTAAAAATACACTTCTATTTACCACTTTATTTAAAAAAAAAAACTTGTTGCGACCCCCCCCCCCACACTATATAAACGTGAAACCATTTAAGCCAAGTTGATCCTTTTTTATAATAATTATTTGAATATTTTAATGAAATGTACGGAGTCTTCAAAAGTGCCTTGCATTGGTGTTAAGCTTGAAGATGTTGGAAGAATAGCTTCGTAACCAGGGGAAAAATGACAACCTAATCCACTTTAGAAGCTACGGTGGCATGCCAATCGGGATTACACTTCGATGAAAGACCGGATCCAACCTAAAACTGCTTGCCCCCAATACAGTAAACGTGTGTATTTTTATGAGACATAAGTTTTGTAATTAAAAAGCAAATTTGGTCTGAAGTTCCGAAAACAGTCGCCTTGTTTGATTTATTTTACTTCTATATTTTCTAACCAGAAATTTTCTGGAGAATGCACACTGTTGACGCAAGGTTTACAAAGACCACACCCCAACCCAACCCAACCCAACCCTTTAATCCTTACCCCCCCCCCCCCCCCCCCCCCAATCACCACCACCACTCTCTGAACGTTTCAACTAGGTTTCATCTTAAATATGCCCACAATGGCCGAAAATCTCAAATCCCCGACCACCCCATCTCATCCCCACCCCGTCAGTCCAGACCCCTCTTCTCCATCACCACCACCACACTCCACAAGATTTATTTAGCCAATCACAGACAGACATACGGAGTGTGAACTATTCAACAAAGTAGTAAATGTACAAAATATGTCACAAAACTACCAAACGAGCAACGAAAATACCAGACTATTCCAAAATACGAGTTGACGGGCCGCGATACTGGAATACAGAAGAACCAGTAAGGTTCTAAAAGCCCAATGCGTTTCTCAACAAAGTCCTAAACCATCTAAGTGCTCTCGCTCTAGTTTGACATCTTGAGGTTCGGGGGGAAGGGGGCGGAGTTTGCTGCAGAAACAGCAAGCAACAAAGCGTGTCTCTTATTGGACCTCTACTTGATAACGTCTCCGTCTTGATGCCCAAAATAAACCACCTGAGATAAAACGGTTCACTGTCTTTCATGGTCCGATGGCTACACAACACTAAATAGTCCAGGCTTCAGAATGCTAACTGTTAAAGCTATAAAACTATACTCAACAACCTCCTATAATCAAATATAACAAAATATATGTGGTGAGACCTATAATGAACTTATTTCCCCTTTCAATTTTTGGAGAGGCTAGTCGATGAATCTTAAACCAATGCCCTTCCAATATGAAAACACCCTTGTAAGAAAATGAATTAAACGGTCCAGACTCCATCTTGGAACTGTAATGTATACCCGAAATACCACAGGGTTTCAACTATACAGCCGCAGGGCTGGATTTCACAAAACTAGTCCTAACTTAGGACTGGTCTTAACTTATGACAAGTCATATAAGTTCGAACTAGTTACTCGTCCTAGAGGTCAGACCTCTCCTGTAGCACTTTGTAAAATCCACCCCAGGGCTTACAACAATGGAGGGTACATTTAACAGTCCCTATGTCATGACCTTCTTAATGTTTTACGTAGGGCCTCCAAAACATTAGCGAGGCTTGGCACTGGATGCAGTCACTGGCCTATAATATTAAGGGATTTTCACCAGTGAGAAGGAATTGATTGGTAACCCGAGTGTATTGTTAGCATCACAACCGGTTTCCTTGACGCAGGGTACCACACACATCAATAACATCTTTTGTTAACACGTAACGTAACAAAGACGTAATCTAACGCTGGCTTGCTACTGTCCTGTTGCCGTGTGAGTCCAGAAAACACCAACCAGAACTTCTTGCAGTTTAGCGTATGGAAACCATCCACAATAGTCAATAGCGACTTATTAGTTAATTAAACATCCAAGGGAAGAAGTGGACGTTTTTCACCTCGGTCAATTTAAACGTTTGAAAATAACCATGAGAGCCACGATCGTCTCGTTTGGTCTGGCGGCCCAGATATCACTTGTAGCAGGTAAGTCATTTACTTTTAATTTCCCTACCTTTCCCGTCTAAGATGTTGAATGAATGTCAACGCCATGTCAACATGCATTAAAGTATGGTTAACAAAGTATTTGTCTAATTTTACGCTTGTATTGCATGGAAACCAAAGCGGTTGTTATGGGGATGTCCTCTAGAGGGCGCTATATTGGGGCATGTGGGTGCACCACACTAAACTCCCATACCAACCGATGCTAAATGCTAAATATTAAAAAATACTCAAAAATTATGTAAAAGTTTCTCAGCCTCTAGGAAATAAAAAAAACATATTTTCTGAGAACTGAGCTTCGGTTTTCTTTTCAATTTTTAGCAGGTTAGCCGTTGATAATTTTTGCTAATTGCCCCAAGAAAAAACACCCCCGAAAATGTCATTTCTCTCACACCGACTTGCTGCCACTTTTCATGAAGCATCCCTCCACTTCCCAGGCCAAATAACCATCTCTAAAGCCAACATTTATCAAGTCTACCCAAAACTTGAAGTAAGGAACCCCCAGGTTGTGATAACCTAAGCATAATGACACAGTGTATTAATGGCATGACCCCCAAAATATTGTTATTCAAAAAAAGTTGTGGGTTTACAAATTATCATAATCATTTTGGCGCACGATTTTTGACCTATTTAGTGTAGTGCACACATGTGGGTTGCCTACTTCATGTTCGTATATATTATTTTTATAATACATACACCAGGTCTACAATAACTAGGTACAATGATACTAATTCAAAAGGGCCTGTTCATTTCACTATACATTATGTAAATCTTTCTGTTCAGGCAACAGAGACCAATCCAACGAATCCACTCTTTCCCAGGAGAGTCAAAAGAGTGAAAGTATCATAATTATTGGCGGTACATTGTACATACAATATTGTACACTAAACATGCCGTGACACTATACAAATATATTTTTTCTTCCTGGCAAAAATTTATAATAATGTACAATGCATTTAAATATTTACAGCACAGAGTGGCTATGGGCTACTCCAGTGGGGCGTAGGGGTGATGGTCGCCATCATATTGGGGATAGTGGTCGGTGCAATACTACTGTGTGTGTGCTGTGGCTGTATGTGCTACCACTGCTGCTGCAAGAGCACTCAATCCAGGAGCACCGTGGTGGTTTCGGCCGCTGCACCGCAGCCAACAACCCAAGTGGTCATGCATGGGCAACCCGGGGCAATGCCGCCTGCTTACGGTCAGCAGCAAGTACCAATGGTCGTGCATCAGCAGCAAGTACCGATGGTCGTGCATCAGCAGCAAAGCCAACAACCTTACGGTGTAACGTATTAAAAGAGCCAGGCTAACATGTAAGCTCATCATAACTACAACCAATCATTAACATCTCATAGATGAATGAACATGGTTGCAGGTTTGCCGGTTATGTCCAGGTCCTGGGCCCTATTTCATACAGCTGCTTAAGCAGAAAATATTGCATAACTAATTTTGCTTAGCAAAAATAAGCAGGATACCAGTCACATTTTGTACATGTGACATGTTATTTTGGCTGGTGACCTTATTCTGGTAACCATAATTTTGTTGCGCTTAGCTGCTTTTTGTGCTTAAGCAGCTCAGTGAAATTCGGCCATGTGGGGTGGATTTCACAAACTGGTCCTAACTTAGGACTTGTCCTAACTCATGACTAGTCCTATAAGTTAGGACTAGTTACTCGTCCTAACTCGAGATAAGACTAGTGCTAGCGCTTTGTGAAATCCACCACTGGACATTCTAGTGTTCTTGTTTGGGCATTGCAGAACAGTGCATTGTCGTATAAGAATATTTGTGGGCAAAGATTTCACTTTGGTAAATTGGATACAACAGGGCTCGTTGTCATAACTTTCACGGCTGTGTGACCCTTCCTGTAAATGAAAATTTCCAGCTGATCAGATGATTTCCTCTATTAATAACAGAGCCGTATAAAGCTGGAAAAAACCCATTATTAGTTAAGTGTGTTGGGAAGTTTTCTCTCTTTTTTGCAATTACAAAGTTGCATGTTAGAGTTAAGGAGCATTTTAGGCCAGATAATCTATTTTTTAAATGTCTGTGTATCTTTTACGTTGTTATCTATTTTTACAATTAAGACACTCATAATGTAAAGTTTCATTTGTATTCGAAAAACTGGCACTGTTTTATAATTAAGATTTGCTCGCCTTTACTTGCACTACGCAATTGACCTGCAAAAGGATTCCAATCGCAGGATTCCAATCGACCTTATCTAGTGACGTCATCCCGCCGCCATCTTAGTGGTAAAACGTGGATGAAACAATGGAAACGCAAATGACAGGCCAATAATGACAGGCCAATAAGCCACCCTCTTTCTAGCCAGAACATCTGACGTCAAACTCGTGAATAACGCCAGGTGCCAGCCTTTAGAACCTGATGATTGCCTGGTGCCTAATCGTGTACCTTTAACCTTTAATTTGTGCATTTTTGCATGCCATAATGCGGTGTATGTACACGTGTTTAGTATCAGTCTGGTATAATTATTTTGTATGTGCACTACACAGCGGGTGTGTTTAGGGACCCTGACCAGACACAAGTTTCTTACCTAAAATTCACTGACGGAAACATTTTCCGTGAGGTATACGAAAACGGGTAGGTAACCACACACAGTTCGTGACAAAGTTAGATCTCTTTAAAAATGTGCGTTTTCAAATTATATAGACTTCATTTTATTTTCAAGTGGTGGAATTTAAACTTTATAATTTTATCAACATTGGATTGTGCTTAAAAAAAGACTTCAGTTGACATTTCCGTAGTCTGTGGAATACGCCATCTTGAACCCAAGCCTACCGAGCCAGCAACTCGGTTACGGTTTGGTCGGCACTGCTGCGTCACCGCGGCTGGAGCTGAACCGAGCTCGCGGAAACGTCTAACCAATGACTACACGGCTCAAACTTATCCGTCTATGGTCGGGTCCCCAAAACGCGCCCAAATGTGTCACTGCAGATACATTGTCTATAATCCACTCAAACATTTAGGTTTGTTAAGACCAGTGCCTGTCTTTATCCTTACCCTCTTTCAACCTCTTCAAGGGGGCGCCCTACTCATGACGTCATGTGCAAAAGATATATTCAATTTAAGAAGATATTTCATTCACTAATGAAGTTTCTTTTTGTCAAGCAATCTACCAGTCTGGATAAGTAGGATAAGAAATCTCCCTTAGACCCATCCTTTTTACAAAGTTGCTCCGTATTTCAAAAGATTTTTACCCTGTCCATGTACGGGACATTGCTGCCTGCATCTACTTAAAACCCTGTGAGAATAATGACATGAAACTGCACTATAATCATCTGCAGAGTATCTGTAGCCAACAGTCAAAAGGAAAACGCGCTGTTTGCACGATCAAAAACATTGTTCACACCTTCTCGTTAGTTGCTTTCTCTTTTGTAGGTCAGCAGATATCAATCTTTAAAAAATTTAAACATTTAATTACTGTACTGTTGTGTATTATCTGACCCACAGGGATTTGTAAACAAAGGGAATTGGGGTGAAGTATTCACATGGCGGATCGGGCTGAACGAAGTTTCTCAGACAACTTAAATTTGTCCTGTTTGTTTGCGTTGTAATGAGGATGGATTAGACACAACATGAAAATACTTGAGTCAAACGTTAAGTAGTGATTAACTAGTAAATGATATTGTACTCTTTGCTACAGTGGTGTGCCATTGTGCAGGGTACCTTTCTGAGTGATAAAATAATACAGAAAAAATGTACATTTTTTTTTTTTTACTTTTGTTTGACGTAACATTAGCAATGTTTTTAAAATCCGAAATTATGTTCTTTGGATGCATTGTGTTTTATACAGTTTTTAGATGTGTTAATGATTAGTTTATAGTCCCATATAAGTTAATTGAATTGTGCACAATTATTGATATCTGTTTGTTGGTTATTTTAATTTGTTCACGTGGTGATTAAAGTAACAATGTTTGATAAGACAACGAATAACCAGTGTGTTTATTTCCTTTTCTCATGATTATCATTTGCATTTGGTTATAGAGTTTTAATTATAACGAATCGATGACAATATTCGACATTTTGTTGTAGTGTCTGCAGTGGTCTTTAAATGACCAACAAGTACGACCGAATTCAAACATAATTTTCTCGAAGACGGCACGAGATATTTCGCAGAGCAGTTTGTACCACGCCCATGTCAACACCACGAAAACTATTAGCTGTTTTGGATAAGTACAAAATGATGCTCTTGATAAGCACGTGTTTTTAAGAAAGCCTGCTCTCTTTAGGGACCAATGTTCAACATGTTTCAGCTCGTAGAGAGAGTACTGTTTTGAAGAGCCCTATAGACCTATCCTCCAAAGTTTTTTTTCTTTCAAAGTTGATGTACATTATTTTAAATAATCTTTGTGTGACCGTGGAAATATTGAGAAATTTGGACGGCCCTTTGTAAGGGTGACTGAGGGTGAACACATTGGCGGTTCTGCTCATTATACAGAGGTAAATATACATCTTGATATTGGTGCTTCAGATTGTCCCTGACAAAACTTCAAATATTGCCCTTTAAAAAAGACATTCTGCAGACAATAGTCATTTCCCCACATCGTCTTCACAATGATTTGGATACAGAAGGTCATAGAATTCGACACTTGCTGAAAACGCCAACGTCATGGGCATGTTGCGTATTTTGGTACCGTGCCAGCGCTTTATTTATAGTGGAGAACAATGTAAAGCAGTGGCGTAGCCGGGGGCAAAGGCCGGGGCAGCTACCCCCTGTGGAACATCTTTCCTCCCTGCTTACCCCAGTCAACCTCTAGACACCGTGAAATTTGCTATTATCAGGCAATTTTAACTGAAATTGTCCACTCTACAAAATATAAACGTGCCCCCCCACTTCCATTCGCCGTCCCCCCTACAAAAAGGATGATGGCTCGGCCACTGACGCGAAGTAGCCAGAAACTTGCAACTTGAGCAGTTCGCCATATTGTCTTGATAATTAGTGCAATTAGGAAACTGTTATGTTTAGGTCCTGAGCCTTCGTGAAAGACGTTAATGCAGTCAATATAGATATCAGCAATTACAATGTAGAACAACAGATTTTCGCAATTTATATTTTTTTTAAAGTATGACAGATTTGTCATTTCGTGAGAACAGTGTCGATGATTTTATCACACAATCCATGAAAGCATTCCAGGCAGAATAGTTCTCAGGTCTGTTGGCACTGTCGGCACATACATTTTAATTTTTTAAATAAGAAACATTTCAAATACTGCAAAGTGACAATTTTTTCCTGAGCTCGACCTGAGCGGCGTAGTGGGCCTGGGGGAGGGGGGGGGGGGCACGTGCCCCCATAAATTCTCAGTGCCCCTCAGGTGCCCCCATGAAAAAAAATCCAAATGTAATTCATTTGAAAAAACATACCAGTAGTCCCTGCCCCCCACCCCCATTGAAAAATCCTAGCTACGCCTTTGCTTCCACCAATTAATTATAGATTCACCTTTAATTATTAAGCCCACTTGTCGTGTTCCTCATAGAAACGACAAGCCGCCGCATTGTTCGCCTTTAGTTTACAAACTTTGATCTCTAATAACCTTGATACAGCGGAGCTGATGGTGTGAGGCGCGCAACGAGGAAATGTCATCGCCATCGTGTGTTATACATAAACGTCATGGTTTTGCCGGTTGGTATGCTAGTCAATAAGAATTTCTATGATCTGGGATTTCCCACGGCATTCGCAGAGACAGCAACACTGCAGTTGCGTAGCAATCACACATAACGAACCATTCGTCTTTGTTCGTTGCAGCTCACCAAGTGAAATATTGACAAGGGCTCGCCGCGACTAAACATTTTCTGCTCGTTTCAGCCCTTTGTTTTGGGGTTTTTTTTTTGCAGCAGGACTACCAGTACCACAGGAGGGGAAACATGGCGGTGATGGGCAAGAACCCGAACCCGACCATACGTGGTGTGATGTTCTTTCTGCTGGTGAACACACTGTTTGGTGGGACCAACGCCCTAGGAAGTGAGTATACCCAATATTTCAGTTCATAACTGGTACGGATCACCGGTAGGAGTAATTAGGCTTTGTTCCAATGTGATATTTGTACCAAGATATCTATGGTGGAAGTATATGCACATCATGAACTGTTAGAATAAGAGGCCTCCACGGTAAAACAATGATGGAGAATTCACACACCTCTACAGTAAAAACAGTCTCATTTGTGTCGTAGAAATGTGTATAATACGAAATGTTTTTTTCAAATTATTGTATGTTCGTGGGAATACACACAGGAATAGGCGCACGAAGGAAAGAATTTTTTCTGCAGTGGGTGCTTATAAATTGGTTTTACTTGCGTTCTATTTTCAATGTCAACTTTAGGAAAGCAAAGGGGTTTACCTTTCTGGCTATTGAAATGGAAATAGTGTTGATGTTTTTGTAAAACTGTGAGCTCCTTCGCAAAAATATATATATATATAACCAGTGTGGATGAATTTCCAAAATGTGATGTGGTGAGATAATGGAAACTAATGTTTAACATCCTGTTTTGATAAGGTCATTCACAAGTTGTGCGTGCCAGTGACCACATTCAACAACACTTCTCTGTATCTCTATACATGTTTCCTTCCTCCGTGGTTGTTGACTTCCATCATAGTTTTTTTTAATACACTAATGGTATAATTCGCTATTGGTTTCGTAGAGGGATTATTCAAAGTGTTTATATAGTTTTCAACACAAAAGTAAAACAAGTTTTTTTTATTATCAAATTACATGAACCCTTTACGAGAGAAAATAGTGTATAAACCATAACGGAGTATATTCATGCTTTATCAGGGATTCTTCATGCATTTTCACGTGTTCTTATTTCAAATCGAAATTCTGGTGGACGTTGATTGTTTTTTTTTCATGCACATCGGCAGTGAGTCTAATCTCTAACCATGACGCCATCTTATCCCAAGTTATTGCCTGTTTTTAAAGTTAATATTTTTTAATCTTTTCACCCGTAGACTTGTATGATTACATTGATGACGTCGACAATTACGTCAATAACCTTGATGATAAAATCCATGACACCCTATACCCGCATGAGAATGTCCTTATGCAATGGGGCACAGGGGTTTTTATTGCCATCATCGTTGGCATTGTAGTCGCCGGGATCCTGATCGTGATGTGCTGCGGCTGCATGTGTTACCACTGCTGCTGCAAGACCAGCCCTCCCCCGTATACCAACCTGGTGGTGGCCAACAACCAGCCTCACCCGATGGCTCAGCCACACCCAGGAGTCCAGATGAACATGCAGCCGGCACCCTACGCACAACAACAGCCTTATGCCATCAAAAACTAAGCTGGACTTCACAGCATGGAGCTAATCAGCAGATCTCACATGCATACAACTAGCCGATCATAATACCAAATAATTTTACATGTTTCGTTTTGGTGGGTAACCTACAACTAAACTTGTTTTGTTTACTAATTATTTTTGTATTCTTATTTTTCTTTCTTCACCCCAAAATTAATTGATGTTGTGTGTGTGTTTTTTTTTTTTTTTTTTTTGGGGGGGGGGTGTGGGGGGCAAAAAGTATACTTAATGCTCTATGTTTACTGAAAGAGCCTATCAAATGTATGCAAATTCTTCAGAAGGCAATGAGTATAATTTTATAATACTGGGAAAAAATGTTGCTAAGCGGAACGGATTCCATATCAAATTGGTTGAGGGTTAGCTCTATATGCAAATCACCTGTTTTTGCACTAAGCTAAAAGCTTATCATTTCTACTGATTTGTTCTTGAGAAATAGACTATAATGTTTTATATTACAGCGACGTTATCTTCTACTAATAGCCTAACAATATTTCAATTAGTGATGCAAAATTGTATTTTCAATAATTTGCTGTGATAAAATTTCCTTCCGCGTGTATATTGCTGTAAAGCTTATGTTTTTGGTGTTGTTTGTTAATTCCTAAATGGTAGGCAGATTTTCAGAGAACTCATAAGCAATTGTTGCTGCTGTTTCAAATTTTTTTATGATCCGTGCTCAAGCTGATTTAACCTTGAAAATAAATTGATTCCAGCAAACGAATTGTAAAAGAGCATGTTGTTTTTTAACGAATAAAATTAATCAATCGCGTTTTGACCTAATCGATGGCTGTACAACTGCTGTTTTTGAACCGGTTATCCCGATCAACAACCCTACGAGAAAATGTGTACGACGGCCACGCCCGCTGCTGGTACCCAGAAGTCAGCTATATTACAACGTTATTTCACCTGCATTTATTTGTATGTATCGAACGGCACCCGGCTGATATTGCGCCGTCAGCGCAAAGAGTTTATTTATTGTGCTCCAAACAAAAAATCATTATTCGTCGATGGATTTTTTTCGTTCTATATCTCATTTGAAAGTTAACAACTTTGGTCATCATACAAAAAATAGCAATTCAACATTTTTTCAAGGTAACATCGGCTTAAACACGGATCATATCTTTAAAAAAAAAAAAACGAATATGACTTTTAAAATGAAGTGCACCAAACAAAATTCCAAATTTGGATAATTTCAGAGAAAACAAAGCTGAACTTTTGACAGTATTTCATTGAGGGATAAGAATTTATTTAATTAATGACAAATTATAGACCCATATTAACCATAATGTGGACATCTTTATTTTTATGCCCACGTTTTGACAATGATGGTTTTTTATTCGAAATACTGTTTTTACTTACAGTCTCGGTTTCGGTTACGTTGGCTTGAGTAGGAGAAATGCAAGATGGCCGTACCTTATAAAGGTCTATTGAGTTGAAGTGAGCTGACAGTCCCAAATAAACAATCAATCCCGTCCAGGAAATTACTCTAATTGAACAAGGTTTTCTTAGTTTAAATCTTAAGCGTTTTGTTTATAATCGGTGTTTACACAGAGGTGACGAGTTGAACAACTTTACATTTACATTTTGTCTTGTAAGTATTGTGGTAGCCATTGATTGATTGACATGTAATAGGACTTATTCTCAACATTAAGAGAACTCGCTTTGGTCTTGGGACATACTTGTAGTTTATCTCTATTATCAATCGGTTAGAATGATTTCTGACTTAACAGAGCCTTTTTAATAAAACAAAATGGGATTAGAACCCAAAAAAGAAAAAAAGAAAAAGCTGCAACTTTAATGAAGCACAACAGCCAAATTAAAAGCATAGCTCTGCCTTCTGCTTTTCTTTTTTCTTTACGGGTGCGGGGGTTCTTTTGTCCATCTAGCAATGACGGCTTTTTCAATATTGGCGATTGGTGAAAAAACAAGGCCGGGTGTTGCATAAAAAATTGCGCCAAATTGGGCTAAAAAGAAGACATTTTAAATGCTCACAGATTTCATTCAACGGGTGGCTCATATACTTCTGATTGTTAATTGTTCTTTCTTCTCATCGTTGTTCTAGCTTTTTAATAAATGTATACCTTTTATTGGTGTTAAATAAAAAATGATTTTTGTGGACATTAATTGAGTCTATACAAGCAATTGTTTAAACCCCCGAAACGCCGCACCGGCCATTTGTGATGTTAATAGAGTTCAACTGGTCTTAAAAAGCTCTGCTCTCAACAACACAAATTCTCGCCTCATTGTAGGTTCCCTAAATTTGAGTGGCTGTCGTTACTGAAAACGGAAAAAATATAATAATAACAACCAAAGTCAACATACAGGAGCTGAGGCTATTGTTACGTATACTTAATTAATCACGTGTTCACTATGGTACCCTTGCCTCCCCCCCCCCAAAAAAAAAAAAAAAATCCCCACTAAGTTTGTTTATCTACGAGTTGCCGTATAAGGTAAAGCGCCTCTGAGGCTTTGTTAATAAATAAAGCTCTAAAATTACATTCAAGTCTGAAAAAATAGACGTAGGCCTACATGTACGCGACTTTGTTTTGTTTTGTTCATTATGCAAGCAGGCTTGGTTTTTAGTACAGAGCTGTGTGGATTTTAGAGCTGTTGGTACATTCCAAGATGCCGATCTTGTGGCCGGAAAAGCATGGTTTGATGTTGGACTGTGTATGCGTGTTCTTTCTTTGCGCTGTGGGGAATGCCGCTGGTGAGTATACATAAATTAGTATAAAAGACAGTGTTACAAACTAAAATGTTGTGAATAAGATTCCCACAACGGATTATAGAGTAACGTTGGAAAATGTTGTTATTGGAAGGGCATATGCTATGACTATTATTTTCTTTGCGTGGCTCCTTGGGGATCCCGTAGCAAACTGTTTTCTACTGCTCGTAAAAAAAGAGCAGTTGGATTTTACATCCCCTCATTTTGGAACCACCACTTTTCTACCTCCATGTTCTAACCAATAGGTTGCTTCTCTCTTTCATTTAGAATACATGGCCGGCCACTGTGGTGAAACAATAGATATTGAAGGTTCCAGCGGTACTCTTGATTCCCAATTCGGATATAATTACGACAACAACCTCGACTGTTCGGTTACACTCCGGACAACCCCTGGTAACCGAATATTGCTCACATTTGAGAGGCTGAATGTTGAGGGAAACGAGCACAAGTGTGCGGGTGTCGATTACCTCGAAATATTCGACGGATCCTCGGTTACACTGTCGTCGACACTGGGACCAGGACAAATCTGCGGGACAACTGAACCTGATGACGTCATATCTACGTCATCTTCGGTCACCTTGAGGTTCAAGACAGATTCTACAGTCAAAGGTCGTGGTTTTACCATCAGTTACACTTCATTTAGATTCGAAGGTTTGTACACTGATAGTAATTCCCGTAGTATACTCTTATTAATAATGACGCGCATGGCATCTCAGCCGCAAATTATTGCCCGACGAAAAGTTAAAGGGTTATGCAACTTCGCCAGTTCCGCAGTAATTAATTTATTTATTTCATACAAGTATTTTTGCTAAGTAATTTATATTTTGTAGAAACAAGTTTCCTTTAATATGCTGCAACGTTGGAGGGAAGTGACAGGCCAGTTTGGAAGTGCGTCAACTTCCAAAATTCAATAACTATTTTTCTAACCTTCCTGCAGGATGCAACTTCCCATTCGAGGTTACCGGTTACCAGTGCTCTGTTTAAATCATTTATTTCACCATGGTTTCACTGACATCTTGTTTTCTTTTACTAGATGAGATAATTGACAGTACCATCAACCCCCTACCGTGGGTCACCGGTGTGATTGTCACAGTATCTGGCATCATCCTAGTGATTGTGGTGTTACTCTGCATGGCGGCCGTGATGTCTTGTGACGCTTGCTGATAAAGATTGGGGGGGGGGGGGAGGGGATAACCAACAAGGGAGGGGGCGAAACTCCGAAAGATGTTCGGCATTACGTGATGCGATATGTGGGTATCAGCAGGGAAGCAGTCACGAACAACGCAAATTAATTTGTATCTCGGCTGTTAACCTGTTTTTGTTAGATATTTTGTTCAGCAAGTGCAAGTTTACACTTGACCACTTTACATTTTTTTTTATTTTAGCATAATAGTATAGAAATACAACTAAATATAAAACAGGAAAAATTAAGTCAACAGTCGTGACATTAAGACAACAATTTTCCCCTCAGTCGAACTCAGTTGGGGTGTTTCTTTGTTTGTTTGATTTTAATGCCATAAAGTCTACCGCTCAATGTATATAATTATAGTATAAACTACAAAACTGTTAAACAGCATAATAATAAATAGTTGCTTTTTAAAATCTGAAAAGCTGATGTTGCTTATCGTTCACCATACAAAGTAATGTTACATTTCCGGAGGTAGGAGATATGGTACTGATACAAAATATATACATCATTAACAGGACGTTGAGTGGTTTTTTAAAGCAGTTATAAAGTTATTCGTGCATGACAAGCAATAACACTGCCCAATGGAATTTCACAAGAGACAGTATTTTATTTGGTACAATTGCTTGTTATTTTGGGCCCGCGCAATAACATACATATAATAGCAAATAGGCCACGTTCACATTGCTTCGGTAAATTCACAGAACAGCAACATCAAACTTTTGGGGGTTGATGTCATAACCAAGATTTCATCTTAAAGAGTTATGGACTGTCGTTAGTTTTCTCGAGGAATATTTGATTATTTTTCATTTGAGAAAGTCAAAAAGTCAAAAGATGGCAAAGTTTGTTTCGAGCACGGGATTCTTGACGGCATTCTTACACCTGGCGGTGCTGTTTTTCAACGAGGTTGACGCCGTGGTTTATTATGGTAAGAAAATCAATTTCTAATTGAACAATACAATAAAGATAAGGTACAATGGCAACACGAGAGGGTAGCACAAACGATGTTTTCGATTCAAATAGACATGGTGGCGTAGCGAGCATTTTTTTTCTTTTTTTCTTCCTTTTTTCTTCTTCGTTTTTCAGGGGGCAAAGGACGGGCACAGATAGTTGTAGAAAGGGCAGTTTCAGTTGAAATTGCCGAATTATAGCAAATTTCACGGTGTCCAGAGTCTGATGTGGGGGCAAACAGGGGGCCAGATGGTCCAGGGGGCAGCTGCCCCCTCCCCCTTTGCCCCTCCTTGGCTACGCCACTGCATAAACAGCTGATCTGTTGAGTTTTTTGTGTGTAAAGATTGATAGTGCATTTCAACTTGATTTCGTCCATTTTCAATATAATGAATTTGGCCAAAAGCTCTTCGTCTCCACCTTAAAATAATTGACTTTTCCTAGACTGATATTCACCCAGTTTTCACTGGGGAGTTTGCTACAATTATTCAAAGGGAAGGTTTGTCGTTCAAGGTTTAAACAATGACAACAACGGCGATGTTAATACTGGGTTCATGGCACACATCCTATTACTAGATCGATGCGTTTTACAACATTATGGCTATACCATAAGGCATACTTTAACCACTAACTCCATTAAACCATCTCAACTCCCGGGGACCTATACCTCAAGCTGCTTATGTTACGCTGAGGAATTAATCAGAGACATTACCGTTTCAGCTCTCACAGGTTCCCATGTATATACACCGAGGTTACGAGAAGCAATTTATGGTGTCATGAGCAGGATTCGAATCCACGCAGCGATGACAATGCCATCAGAACATGAGCCGAATGCGCTTGATCGCTTGGCCACAACAATGTCTAGTTAATACTACATTTCGAGACCATCACAACATTCCTTACATGGGTCAAATAGTTCAAATCCGTATTTTGTTTGCAATGTTTTGCCCTTTCATTTTTCATAATAACACTAATTATTGGGCCCCTGTTTCTATTAAAACTCACTCTCACAAACGGAGTACAGTTTTTTATTCTATTTAATTTTTCCTCGTTTTAAATTCTATCGGCAAGAGGGATGTCCCAAAACTAAAACTTTGATCTAAAATAATATACTCATTTTCAACGAATAAACACAACTAAATTTTCAAGCCCCTCTAAATGGTGGCTTGTGACATTCACTAGGCTAAGATACCCTAGATGGCTGAACAAAGGATGCATTGACGTCACAGACAGGTTTGGAAAAGAAATGGTTTTGAATGGGTGTGCCGAACAAAAGATTTGATTACATTTCACTACCACGCATATTGATCATGTAGATATTTCTGAGTCTATATACAATGTCAACATGAACAAACGCATCTGCCGTCTCATGTTAAATAAATACATCCATTTACAACGTAAAGCAACATTTATATTATTTTCAGCATGTAAGTATTTTCTATTTCGAAAATGATATAAATAGGGCATTATTTATGTGATTGTATAGGTTTTCCCAGCAAGTTTTAACCAAAAAAAAACAAAAACAACATTCAGTTATTTAACACCCAGCTCATTCAATTTCATATGAAAAAATAATTGCTCCGTTGCATCAGCATTCATTAGTCAAAATGAGTTATTCAATTTCAACAGTTAAGAATGCACCAGTCAAACAAGATAATTCAAATTCATTAATAGTAATACCGGAATTATACATAGCAACGCCGCTTATTCTATTATTTTAAAATATGGATATTTTAAATATGAGAAAAAAAATTGGAGTTAATGACAAATTGAAATAAATAGCTGTATTGTATAATAAGTTAAATCTGAAGGGTGGTGTGGATTTATTTAATTTTTTCCAATATTATTTCAAAGGCTACCCGTTTCAAAAATAGCTCACAGTACGAGGCGGAAAGTACGTTCTTGCCAAAAGCACAAATACACAGTTATAATGTTAGCATAAAATAAGACGAATATCAATGCACATATCTATTGTTTTTATTGATTTTAACCTAAGAGAAAATAAATCACTTTAGTTTTTTTTTTCAGAAATAACTCCTGTCATCGGGGGGAGATGTAATTAAAAAAAAAAACACCTGCTTTTTAACCATTTATTATTTTGTCTCATGCAGACTACTCAAACTTCTAGAATTAAGTGCAGCGGTAGCGACCGGGGTGTGGGGGTGTGACAGCCCCCCCCCCCCCCATTATTTTTCCTAAGTGGGCATTTAGAGCCACAGTCGGCAAATTGAGCACCAAACTTAACCGAGTAAGGGCTCGGGCTGAACACAAATCCATTTGGCAAGCCTGGAGATTTGCCGACTCGATTTGCCGACTGAATGTTTTAGTTTAATCCTTGTAGTGTGAGAAGTCAAACTGTGAATTACAAAATTTAATATTCTCGGCAACGTGCGGAAATCGACGCTCTGATAACACTGCAAGCTGTAGAGTAGTATAGGGGATTTGTCCGAGTCCAAAGTATTCAAAGTTTGAATTTCAAAAATAAACGTTTATTTTTGGCAACTTGACGGTCCTCCTTAGCCCTGAAAACACTTAAAACCTTAGAGCGTCCGGGGGCTTCGCCGACGGACCCCCACTAGAATTTGTGTCTATAGGCCTATACTCCAACAGGGGATTCGCAAAAAATTACGAATCTCAAAGATTGCATTTTGAATATGAGTCGTCTAATGATCGGCATCTAAGGGCCATTTTAAACCTTCGAATCACTGAAAAACCTCATGAGCGCTCGGGGGGCTATGCCCCCCCCCCAACCCCCACATGTTAATGAGCCTCATGTCATTGTGTTTTTCCTTTCATTTGATAATGTAAGTCGGCAAATTTAGGCTTCTACCACCACCCCCCCCCCCCCAAGAAAGTGCCTTCGCTACGCCGCTGGTTAAGTGTAAAACATTTTTCGTCTTGCAGATGGATCCGGCCTGTACCAATGGGGATCAGGGGTGTTCATCGCCATCATCATCGGTATCATCATTTTCGCCGTGTCCGTTTGCATCTGCTTTGTCTGCTGCTGTTACCACTGTTGCTGTAAAAGCCCGCCCCCTCCACAAACTACCGTGGTATATTCACAGAATCACCCTCAAACAGTTGCCTACGGACACTATCCACATTAGAGGAATAGAAGTGGACTGCTGAAGTAGATGTCGACGTAATTCAACTATAACCAGTTTCATCCAAAAACAAAGACAGCTCAATCATACTACAAATTAAGACGATTTTGCATAAAAAATTATAAAAACCACTGAGTTGCCAATAATTATATATTTTAGAACGTTGAGGGCGCTACAACTCTACACCGTGTGCACCTCTAAACGACACGAGTGCTTGCTTGAAAATCATTTAATTAGATTGTTTACCAATTTGATGGTAAAAATATCTCACAATTGATTAAATATTCTTTATAGGTGTTTCCAGAAAGGAAAGGCATAAAAAGAACCATTTGAGACACTGAACGACGACAAACTCGTCAAGGATTAGTAATAGTTTAAATATAGAGTTACAGTATTCACGCCTTGAAACGTCATTATTTTTGTTTATCGTTTTGGAACAGAATTTGGCGTGTAAAAATTTGGAGAAAAAAAATCGAAATACTTGAGTCTCTCGGTGAACTTCGGAAATCTCTCGGAAATTTTCCGAGCGTGCAGGGAGTTAATTTGTCTTTCAGTTTTCTTAAGTGTAGATAACTATGCAAATGTAATTACTGGAAGAAGGTTACATCACTGTTTATGCTGGCAGATAACGCTTCATTCTTTATTGATTAAAATCAGAGAAGTGGATGTAAATGTGATAGCTTCAAGAGACATGTCAAGCCTAAAGGTTCATGGGTCAACGGGATTGGTTGACAGTACGCTCTAGGCTAATAAAGCCCCTTCCGCACAAGTCTATTCCCAGGGGATGTCCCCGGGGAATAACGGCCGGTCTTTTCACACTTTTCGTCGCTTTACCCCTGGTCTGCCCTGGCAAAGGGGCAGACCCCTGGGAATAGCCACCCCTGCTCCAGAGTACACTGCAAAAACCGGGGTGTTAAATTCATTCTCTTTGTATCAATATGTGACAACACTGATGTTAGTTACCCCTATTGCTTTATCGTTGATAAAATTAACACCATGTCGGTGTTGTCACATTATGTGAACACGGCACTGTAAATCGAGGGAGCTCATACCAGCAGGTAAATTACCTGTAACACAAAATTATGTCCACCGTTTTAAGCCCTTTGCACACTACTGAGCCAATTCCCAATAAATAAAACCCAAAGAAATTCCTGGGGAGTTTTAACCCCTCCATATGCCATTTTCCTGGGGAAATAAAAACTCAGTTTGCCAATCCCGGGGTTATCTGGCTTTTAACCTTATAGGCCCAGGCAGGGCTAAGCAATTTCCAGGGAATTGGGCTTTTCCCAGGAGTTTGTCAGGGTTAGCAATTCAATGAAAAGGTACAATATATTTTCCCGGGAATTTCCTGGGAATTTCGTATAGTGTGAACGGGGATTAGAGTAGTGCGGGGGTATATTAAAGGAGCATATACCGCTTTACCGTTTACGTAATTTTAGTGATGTACAATAATTTGTAGATGGTGGTTGTAAAAATAAATCAGCAAAACGAGAAATGTTCGAAAAACAAGAGGTCAAAGGTCAGGATATACACTTTACCAGTCGTTGTCAATGTAATAGTTACATGACAATGTTGTACACCCTTAATGATAAAAACGTACTCGGCGGTCTGGCTCCCTGCCCATGTTCAAACGCTCCCAGCTAGCGAGCTATATTCGTATGGGGTTTATCCCTCGCTTGCCCTACGAGCCACGGTACCGTCTGTACGGGATATTGCCTTGGGGTATTCGTCTCGCTAGCCCCCCACGCTTCCGTTGCACGGACTCTCTGAATTAAAATCTTAGTTCGATTTTGCATAATTATTTACATCGTTCATCCATCTGAATACACGGTCTCTTTGGTCAAACACTTATGAAATGAATAAATGTTTTTTAAATGAGAGTTGAATTTGATGCAGTCAATAACTTGTATACGGCTGAAAGTAAAACTAACTACATAGATCATTGTGATTTAACCGAACCAAAATTCCGGTTCGGAACTTCATTTTTTGAAAAATGCTCGAAAAACGGCAAAATTGTATGGTTTCTTTTAGGGACCGTTCTACTCCACTTGAATACCTTTAGAGTCACATTTGGGTCTATTTTGTAGCCCAAAATAGCCTAACGAAGCCGGTGTGTACCTTTAAATTTTGTTCTAGACACCCTCATTACTCGTGCTAGAATACTTTTCATATTAATTCCCCGTGGACCTACTTGCAGACGGCACACTAATTTTCAAGATTTAGTAATTTTATTGCATCAGTTATGTCCTATTTATTGTGGGACAACTTCTTGACAACCATCCAATTGAACTGACATATCTTTAAAGTTAGTTTCGAGTTGCAGTGGCTAACTTCGTTTGATTAATTATTTTTTTAATGTTTGCTTAATTTTGCTAATTTATTTGAATTATTTAGTGCGGCCATGGTGTGGTTTTAATTACTCCCGGCACTATACACATGCTGTATAGGTGCTGATGAGCGGAGTACAACATTCACAGCTCGGTGACCGTGGTGCAATCGGCGCAATCGACCCTGTTGCACCGTCTAGTCATAATATAGCTGACGAGTCTTCCTCACCTTCTAGCCAGGTGGTCACTACAAATTGCTTGCTACCGTTTTGATTTTGTTATAAAAAAAATACCGAAAATTTATACTTGTAAGAGTGTGAGAAGCAACTCAGTTCTGATTATGTTGGCACATCAAGTGGGTTCGGAATAGTTTAGCATCGGTTTGATTGCAGTGATTTGTATGGGAGGGAAAATAACATGACTGCAATATGATGACGGTTCAGGTTTTTAAGGCAGTATAACTATTGCCGCTGTAGAATCATGACATGAAATAAATCAGAATGAAGACCACGCACAGCTCACCCTACTCTATGCATGTGACTTGGTACTTGTACATTGTACATGTACTGTATACCATGACGTGAATGCATTCAAACACCGAAGCCCATGCGACTGGTATGCAGGGTACGCCCACACAAGGTCGCTTTTTGTTTTGCCACCCCGCTGAGCCTCCATCGTCCCTAAATTTCAGCATGATTAAACACTACCCTGCAGATACTGGTCTGTGTAATAATGTACATATGTGCGTCATGTTGGCCTCCAATGTTGTAATGATTTTTTTTCCAGTTTCATCACTCCCTAGGCCCCGTGGATAGCAAATCTGTCTCGTAAAATATCGATCCGCCAGTACTGAGGCGTTCGACACCACTTCTCAGCAATGATTTTTACACACACTTAAAAAACCAACTACCGTCTGAAATATTTTGTTACTTTGTTCATGATGTCAAGGAGGAGCAAGGACCGTTTGATCCATCATTGTTTTGGGAACGATACGATCATTTCCTATCATTTGGTTTCCTGCGAAAAAAAATACTTTACCTCCTGTAATTTCAATCTAATTTTACCACATTTGTTCTGCAAAAAAAAAAAAAAAAAAGAAAAGAACAAAAAATGGATTTTGTCTACGTTCTTTCGAAAGTATTCGCTTAGTAGGGAGGCCACTCGCACAGTCGCACATAGTGGTAGAAAACTTTGCCGGAAAAAATGACATTGGCAAGTTTATAAATAGAAACAAAATTACAAATAGTAAGCATTCAAATTAAAAGTATTTCATTTATTTCGATTATTACCAATGTTCATATAATTACTCAATCATGTTGTCAGTGTATAATTCAAAAGTATGGATTGTACGGAAGCTTGCAAAGGCATAGGTTCTCACGGAGATTGATGCCAGACGACGAGGTGTGTTTTTTTCTAAGCTTTCCATTACAAAACAATGCATCAAACCAGAAAGGACATTTAACATTGGAATTTCGGTGTGTCGAAAGTCTCTCGGCTCGGCAGTTTAGTGTGATAATTCCACAAAAGCAAATAGCTGCCCTCCAAAAAATGGGAAGGCGAAGCAAAAACAACACCACCAAACCAAACCAAACCGAAAAGCAATGTTCCCAAAGGCGTTATTGGTCCAAGACTCATCAGGCTATAGAGTAAGGACCTCGCTCTTTGCGTTGCAAGACCCAGGGCAGCGGTCCTACTAATTGCCGACCCCTGCCGACCCCTACCGACAACTCGAAAAAACCTACCGACAACTCATTCCAAATGCACTCTTAGTCACTGGTTTAAGCTTTAAAGGATAGATAATGTTATTATGAATCCTAAAATCCTTATTTTTACTTCTTTGATATGATAGAAATAATTATTTTCAATCACGGAATGTGATTTTCCGCGAAGCAGTAGCACCGTCCGCCATGATGCTCGATTACGCGTAGTGGACTAAACCATTTATCGATGGGTATACTTAAAAGTTGTATGACAACAGAAGGCGCACTTATAAAATGGAGCGTTAATTGAATTTTCTACAAAAAGCAAATGTGTAGCATTTCTAATTTGATGAAAATAACATTTACATGTGAACATTTTTAAACCTTTTCTCTTCAAGAAAAAATGATTCAACACGAGCATAGAGGGTTTATTCTGGAATTATTTCCCGATATAGTTTAGAAGGGCGCCCTCTGTTGTCATACAACTTTTAAGTATACCCATCGATAAATGGTTTAGTCCACTACGCGTAATCGAGCATCATGGCGGATGGTGCTACTGCTTCGCGGAAAATCACATTCCGTGATTGAAAATACTTATTTCTCCTATTTCAAAGAAGTAAAAACAAGGATTTTAGGATTCATAATAACATTATCTATCCTTTAAAGCTTAAACCAGTGACTAAGAGTGCATATGGAATGAGTTGTCGGTAGGTTTTTTCGAGTTGTCGGTAAGGGTCGGCAGGGGTCGGCAATTAGTAGGACCCCCCAGGCAGTGCTCGAGAAGGTCGTGTCTTTGTTTACTTAAACACTATGAAGGGACTCTTCATCCTGAAAGTGACTGGGAGTTCTCCGTCCTTCAAGCATTGTGTATGTTTTCAATGGAGGGGGGGGGGGCATGGGGTGCATTGCTTTTCAGTGGGGACCCACTAGGGTCTATGTTTTTTAATGAATTACATGTATCTAGATTTTTTCAGGGGGGCACCTGGGGGGCACTGAGCCACTGCACAGTGGGCCAGGAGATTTTAAACTGCGTCATTTTTTCTAGGCAAATAGTCAATGCTTTAAAAATGAATAATTATACATTTTTCACGTCTCTAAATACCTGCAGGACTATTTAGTTTAAGTATTTATCTTAAAATAAAATCTTAATTTTGGCTATAGTATCTTAAACTCGAAAAAAGTAGAACAAATAGGGCCTATGATAAAAACTGATTTTGTGTAATAGAATACTAAATTAAACAGTCGTCGTGCGCCCTGTGTGCAAATTATCACCATGCCAATTGACTTGAAACCACTTAACATTTCATGTTTGATAAAAATCAACTCGATCAAAAATTTGCTTATTCATTTTGGTCCCAAAAAGCAGGTATAGTGGGGGAAATCATAAAAATTTGTTTTGTTTTTTTCATTTATACCGGAAACACATATTTCCCTCGGTTTCCGTCTCGGTACTACCTTTTTCTAAAATCCTGAACGTTCAAAAATATTTTTTAAACCAAACTTTGCGGCGACTTTTTGCGACTTTTAAAGTTATGTTAGTTTTTGTAAAACGCCTGCCCTCACTTAGATCATAGAGCTACAAATAGTTTGCGGCCTGGACACCACGATCAGAACCCCGTACATTTTCTCAGTCCCACTATCGGATTCTTTCCCCCATGGTTCCACAACACAGTTCCACAACACAGTAGTAAATACCACATATTCAGGTACTCATGCACTGTACACATACATAGGAACTGTACATGTCCATGTATATGTACATGTATGGTGGTTTTGCACAAAGGTCACCGAATTAGGTCCTCTTGGCGGATTTGGATGATGATTCCTTGCTGCATGGTTTGAAAATATAGAAACTGTATGGTTTGACCTTGAGCTTTGCTATACATGTTCCTACTATTAGTGTCTTCACTTTCAATTGACAGGTCATTGCGCATGCGCCGTGCTTAGACCCCTCTCTCGAGGTTGTTGTGTCACTACTTGGGGAGTGGTCAATGGCTTAGTGTGCTCGGACGCGTTGGGTGAAAATTACAATACCTTCAGTGCAGAGAAAGGAATTTTTGCTACCAGAATTTGTGCGTTGTGTATGTTGTGGAAAGCTTTACAAAGATGTCGATGCCCGGAGAAATTCACCGAGTCATGCTATCTGTCTTTCTCGTGATGTCACTGGGAGGCTTTGGAAATGCAATTGGTAAGAACATTACTTTTTTTTCCACGATATTGTTTTGAAAAATGCTATGACAGAACGGTAGTATAACGTGTGTGGTATAGCAGGAGTTGAGTTTTTCCTCACATTGAGCATGGTATGCGTTGATGAGGTAGCACTGTGACTGAATCTGAAGATGCAAACCACACATCTCTTTCTAGCAGTGGGAAACGTCAGAAAATGATATGGTGCCTCTTGATACTTTTTTCCAGCGATATTTGTATGTTTACATGGTGTTTGAACGAAAATCCATTCAGTTTGAAACTTGACCTGTATAGGTTTCAGCTTCAAATTCAGTCTTTCTTTGTTGCCTCTGAACAAAGCTATAGGCCTATAGACTTTACGGGATGGTAGGGGTGCGAGGCTGCTTAATTGGCACGAAATTGTTGTTTTTTAAAACACACTGTAAAACAAAATCAGCTGTAAAAAGTATTTTTCTTTGAAAGTCAAGAGGTACAAGCACTTAGGGATAATATCAATGACACAAAATTAATGATTAAAAATACTACAATAAACTTTGTTTTCGTGCATCATTGAGAAACATATTTACTATTTGTTGAAGCCCAAGGAAAACGTTGAGTTTGGGAAGCGCAAAAGCTACTGATCGAAATTTCACAAAACCAAAAATCAATAGGCCTATAAAAAACGTTTGGGGTTTCAGAAGAACATACATTCAATATACTGAATTTCAATGAATTAATCTCAATGAACAAGAGTTCGGACTATTCATTCAAAAGGGCCACACGTTTTTAAGAATTTAGTGCCCAATTTTGATGCTTTATGCACTTTTGTGAGTCTTGATGCAACGCTATAAAGAAAATATAAAAAACAATTTGACAAGATGGTTGTAACGAGCATAAATTTACCGAAGTATATAAAAACTAGCCAATACACTTAAAGTTGCAATGCATGACAAATGAAAATAGGAATTAAAAGCAGAAACCAATTCATGTCACATTGTACATTCTAAAAGATTGAAACACTGTACTAGATTATTAAGTTCATTAAGTTTAGTTTATTAGGTTTCGATGAAGCACATGTTTATGTTTGCTTAACCACTGGTTTTTATTCAACGCATGCATGTACAACGACGGAACGATGACATTTTAAAATCAGAATGACATTTTATTTTCACTATTCCAAATTCCACGCGATGCGCCTCTGTAACCGGTGAGTATAGTTTTCCCGCCGGCAGCGTTTGCTTGTTAGCACGATGTAAGATGGCAGTGGGTTCGATTGTCATCCACGACTGTAAGATGGTTTGTTTCTTTCAAATTAGTTTTGGTAAGCACCGAGTTTGAGTGCTTCATAATTCATATTTACGTCAATGAAGTCGAGTTGATAATAATATATTTGTTGTTGTTGTTGTAATATTACTACCCGCAACTGTATCATCTTTCTACATTGTTCACGGAGGTCCTATAGTCTTGTTTGAAGAACAAGAACCAAATGCGCTGAAAATTATCAGAACTCCATGGACTTAAATGGCAGATGCAGTGTCTGTGACTAACATTATTGCTTATAATCAAGACGGTATGATGGGATTACAACCCCCCCCCCCTTATGTGGTCGATTTTATTTACGTTGGTAAAACGTTCATTCATTAAGATAATTATGAAAAGGTCAATGTACCCAGTAATTCGCCAGCAGGTTAGACCTCACCAAGAGTTACACACATTCATCGCTTTCTGGTGAATTCGTGTCCATCACACAAAAAGATGTAAGGGAATTTGGGACAAGGGCTGTAACCCTTTCAATTATTCATTTGTACATGTAAATTCTATACGAGACAAAACCATTGGCGTTTGTATGTAGACACTCCTAGTTAACAATGAATATTGTGCTATCCGCCATGCAAACATTTAGTTCGTTTCAGCGGTCATAATTTTTATCATAAATTTATTCATGGTTCAGCAAGAAATATTCACTTGGTCTGCCAAAGGCAAAATTGCATTGAATTGATAATGTACAGACAAACAAAAATTTAGAAAAGTGGTTACATTAAGGGAATAATAGTGTTCATTCACACGTAAAATAAAATGGCGCAGTCTTTGGCGGCAAATCTCTTTGAGTTTATCGATTTCTCATTATGCATTGCAACCGTTTCATATTTGTACCCGTCTCTGTGCATTATTTCCAACCATGACAAACTCAAGGTTACACACAACATGTGTTTGAAACTGTTATATACAAAATGAAGGGAATAGGAAACGGAAAACATTGACAATGAACCAAATAAATACCATCAGCTTTTCCGCTCAGGATATTTCTATACATCTAAGCGTGTGAAATCATACGTGACAAACGCGGCTCGTGTCATTGTTTGGAAAACGAACGAGAACATAATTCACATTTTGGGAAATATTTTCCAATCGGGAATTACGTATAGAAATCTCTCCCTTTCCTGTTCGCGCAACCGATTTGCATATCAGCATATTGAAATACACGACGGGGATACCAACACGGCTGGACATTTTTCATAGATGCATATACGCATAGACCTATTGTTAGACCATAGAGAACGGCCTTTCTCTATGGTTTGACAAGTTGAACATAACCGAAACATAATCAATTTGGGCTTCCAACTTTTGAATTGAATTATGCAATTTGAGGGAACTTTTTTCCCTTACTCTTTCCAAGCTTTGGGCCAATCATGAGTGCAATAGGACAAACATGAGGATAATGAGACATTTAACAGTCATTTAAAAGTGAATATCTGCAGGCATCATCTGTGATGAGAAGGCGATGACAAATTGGGGGAACGAGGTAACACAACAGTTCTGGGTCTTACCTGGAATCTCGGGTTAGTTTGAATTGGATAGGTAGTCAAAGTGACCGAGTAACTTAGTCAGAGTTACTTTATAAAATAAATGAGTAAATCCGAGTCACCATGTCCGAGTCGGATCCAAGTCGGATCTTACTCTGACTGGTCTTGGCTCTACGGTCTTAGCGTATATGGGGACTCTTTGGTTATGGGGGCAGAGGAGTTGATTTGCCCGTAATTTTTCACACATAAAAACACAAGTACTTATTTCTAGTTTTTTTTCTTCTTGCTTTGCCCAAATTTCCCCCCAGATTTGTCCGAATATGTTGGGCAGTTGCCCTGCCCCGGCTCGTATGCCCATGTATGGTCGGACGAAGATTGGGTGAAACACACCATGACTACAAGAGTGATGTCAGAGGTCAATTAGACCTTAACTAAAATACTTACAAGTGGAGTAGTGCTTTGGGGGACTTTTTATGTAACTTAATTCATCCATTGTCTCAAAACAGATTATTTCGCCGACCAGTGCGGACAGACTGTTGATATTGGAGACTCTGGGAAACACTTGGATTCTCAGACGGGTATTTTTTATGCGAATGACCTTGACTGCACGGTCACGCTCACGACCTCCATGTCCCGCAAGATCCTCCTGGTCTTCGACAGCATAAACATCAAGGGTGACCCATCGGACTGCAAGAAGTCCGACTACTTGGAGGTGTTCGAAGGTTCGACCAAGGTTCTCTCGCTCGGTGTGTTATGCGGGGAGAACGTGTTCAGCGACCCGATCACTTCTTCTACTAACTCCATCACCATACAGTTCAAGACTAACATGAATGTCACCGACACTGGATTTTACATCACGTATACTTCGTACTCGGAGTCTTCTATATGTAAGTACCTTTTTCATAATTTAATATTGTTTGCGACAGCTAATGTAGATTTTTTAATTTAATATTGAATTAAAATAATTCAGCAACCAACGTTCAAAGAATATTGTTTAATTTTATCAAAGAACCTTGTTTTGCCTATCTCGATAACAGAGCAAACATTAATCTTTAACGTAATTTTGTACTGCTTATAAAGCACTGACTTGCACCACAATGAAGGACTAATACATCCGAGTTATTTAAAGATAAGGATGGAATTGAGTCTATTTAAAACGCGAACATGATTGCATTAATGTGGGTGCAACGGTTTGGGGTTAGGTCCAATTACGGAAGTCAAGGAAAAATTGAGGTTGGAATGGAGGGGGGGGGGGCAAAAAAGTAACTGAGGCATCCCCTTCCCTTGTCCCCCACCCCATGGCACCGCGGCTGTGTATGAGACGGTTAGTTGTTTGGATTTACCCCTTTGTGCTCATGGTTGTATGCTCCATGGGGCTTTAAGAGAAGTTCAAAAGTATACGCCTGATGACCTCGGCTACATTATAACAGTGGACATGCAGTATCTTTTTTTCCTTCTTCTTCTTCTTCTTTATGTTCATATTTTTTTATTTTTTTATTCTTTATTATTAGGCTTAGGCCTACATTATGCCCTCAAGGGAATCTGGGTCGTTGGATTCAACTTTCGATTCAAAGTTGTGTTATAAAAGTCTCACTGCAAGCTCAAAATCTGATTAGTTATCTCTCCATCATCTGTGACTATGTTTGCACGGCTTTTCTTTGTTGGTCCGTTTTTCCATACCAAGACATGCGTCTCCTTTATCAGACCACGTGATGCGTGTTTGAACAAGTATACTCTCTTCAAATGTTCGATTGAAATGTAATCTATTCGATTGAAACTAGGGACAAACTGCAAAAGAATTGTCTCTGGCCTCAATCGAAAAGAGTGATTTTCAATCTAATTAGAGTGATTTTCAATCTACTATTTAAGAGAGTATACCATCCTCTGGCATTGGGCATATAATTTATGACTCTTCGATATAAAATATCACCTCGTGATCACGGTGGTATTAATAATCTTTTGAGCTATATTATTGGTATGTTTTGTACCAGTTGTTTATAAATAAGCTCACAGATCAGTTTGACCATCTTGTCTCCTTTGTACACCACCTTGATCTAGTTACCCGGATAACGTGAAATATTATCAAAATGAAGTCAAACCCTTTCAGTTTATCCGTAAAAAAAAACTTTCCACGTCGGATGTGTTTTCTTTTTGTGATTGTAAACTCGATTCTTTTGTTTTCTCTCCGTAGTCCCTTGCAAGGAAGAGGAGTTTGAGTGTACAAATGGCCGCTGCATTGACAATTCACTGACATCAGATTTGTATGATAACTGTGGTGACTTCAGTGACAGTAAGTTAACCACGTCCACGTAGACATTTTACTAAGAGTACGAACGTGGCTTAAAACCCATGGTTTTCTATTCTACGTGTATACAAGTCCAACAAAAGGAACACAGTGCCTTCAAATCTCTTCAAATGTTGCTGTTTGGAATTGCTTCTTATCCCTTTTCACTGAGTTGTTCATGCAATAAAACACCTATAGTGTGTTGTATTTGCCTCTCGGAAATATAACCAGCGGTACCACACTCTAAATAAAAAAGCATACGGTCCGCCATTTTGTGGAGTCAACATTTTTGGCTCTATAAAAATGGTGGACCGTGTTCTGTCACGAATTTAAACAAAAACCACACCATTTTCAAGGGATAATTATGCAAATCATTGTTATACTTTTAAAATATCTTTCCAACCATTCATTTCATAACAAATGTTTTTATAGCCCAAAAGCGCCCAATGTGTCCCTTTAAACACAAAGAGTTTGCATTAAATAATCATGGGGACCATAGTATAGTAAGTTACTCCTGTCGACAAGTCCTTCCCAAATTCGGTTATCCCTATTCCATTTTTGATTTGTTTTCGTAGCTGAACAAGGGGTATATGATGCAGTATAGGCCTATACTTTTGCCGATCAGTTAAAACAAATCTATTCATAATAACCAGGATAAAAATGTTTAAAGAAGTTCTGTTTGAATTGAAAGTGAAATGCATTCACTCTCGCTTGCGCAATGAGGGCCGGGAAACAATCGCACATTTAAAAACACGATCTCAAATTGTCAAACGCCGTTTTCGCTAAGAAAGTTTGTATTTTTTGTAAACATTTTTCAATAGAATTTTAAGTAATGAAACCACAAAGGGAATCTTCATGACATCATTCAGTATGACTACTGTTCAGACAACACTTTAATCTTGTCCACCATAACAACATGTGGAATACTGATGGATATTTTTTACTCCCATGTGTTTTTAGATGCCGACTTCACTGAAATTTACAACACTGCAATGGGTATACTAAGGTGGGGCATAGGCGTCCTGATCGCCATAATTGTCGGTATCATTGTGGCTGTTGTCCTGTGCTGTGTTTGTGTAGGCTGTCTATGTTACCACTGCTGCTGCAAGAAGACACAGCAACCGCAGTATACCGGAGTGGCACAAACTGGACCGCCAGCTTACAACCAGCAACCCCCCATGGCCATGCAGCCCGCCGGGCAACCACCATACGGACAACCGGCGCAAATTTAAACTCACATGGACTGTTGTATGCGCCACTGCCACCGTGGTCTCGTCTAAACCTCTGATGCATTAACTGGATAGCCAGGAGCTATGGACTTAGCCTGGTGCCTTATTGATTCGTGAGGAATCACGCGGCAATTCCACCATGACTTCATACCATCTCCTTGTGAGATGTAAGATGTTGTTCGTGACCTTTTACCCAATCATAATGAACAAAAAACTGGGAAGTGAGTGTCTTTCTCGAAAGACAATCTCTGACCTTTTGTAAATGACAATCTGGAGCAACAATATTAAGATGAACATTTCCCCTACGCATGTTTTGTGTTATACGGTAGAACCGTTACGTCGTTTAAACACAAACTCTTGAATTATATATCGATTGGGTGGGTAGATTAAGGACTAAACATAAATTTGTATCCCTAATAAGTAGATTTGATGGGTTTTGAGACTCAAACGTGGCGTGCACACAATTATATCCATGTGATTAAAGTGCAATTTTGCTATAATCGTAGAGGTAATGTCGACCTCCCCCCCCCCCCTCCCCAACAAAAACATTATGCGGAGTGTAACGAGACCTCTAAAATGGCTGGTGGCCCAGCGACGTCTCTTTCGTAATATTCGGGATGAACCTCGGCAGATATTGCCAAAATTGAGTGTGATAAAGTTATATTATTGTGGGTTATTCTTACAGTTATTTTCCCATGACGTCACATTGATAAAAATATTATGTATACTGATGTGACTTGAGGGGGAAGTTCAGCCATAACTCAACGTAATCAATAAGACATGGTTATTAAAACGTTATCAAAAAATTTCATATTCATCCATTTTTACCGTTACTAACTTTTCAAAGGTGTTTGTTAAGGCTTAAAATCAATGTACTAAATAATTAAACTCATTTTTCTGAATTTTTTAAGCTTGTTAATTTTTTGTGTAAATAAACTGTATTTTTTTTAAGTAAATGACGGCAGTGAAAATGTTTAAGCTATAACTAATTATGCAGAATGCGCAGGAAAATACGTTTTTTATTGACCAATATTCAACAAAGACGTTGTTCAAATCTCCTGTTGTCAGGATTTGTTGATGTTAATTTGTTTAAACCCATAAAGCACGTAATGTTTTCTCGCAATCAAATTAAAACAGCTTTTCGCGTAAATTACACCCGCAGTAGCAGTAGTTTAAGGCAAATTAAAAAGCTTTTTTTAATTGTACTTTTATTTATTTGTTTACTTTTTAAGCAAAAAAAGTTAGACAAGAATCTCTCATTGCGTGATTGTCTGATTGGTGAAGTGCCTGTGCACTCAGTGGGGACCTGGCCATTTTGTGAGCCATTTGGTATGGCTCAATTTCATGGAGCATGCACACCAATTTGCTTCGGATTGTATACGGATTTTGTTTAAAAAGAAATAGGTTACCAGCTAAAGTACAGTGCAGTGTACACTGCACATGGCTGCTAGTGTGCTTAGCAACTAAATTTGTTCTTCAGTATTATCTGCTAAACAGCGTTGTGAAATTGCGTCCATATTTTAAATCGGGCGTAAAGTCTGGCTGCGGCTAGTGACAGAACCGGCTAGGTTTGACAAAGGCAGTTATATGGCTGAAGCCATGAGCTGACTTTAGTTTGGTCACGCAACTGCGATATCTAAGTCTTAAGGGCCAATGAACACGAAGCAATTTGCTGCCTGCAACAATGCAGTTCCAGGCAATCTATAAGAAGAAAAAAATATACTTTTCAATTTTCACATTAAAAAGGGACAGTAAAGACACTGTTAGAAAATGTATTCGTACTACAGAAGACTGCTCATTTTACATGCACAGCAATTGTTTGCCTCGAAGTTGTCTGTACAAATTCCTTCGTATGACAAGGTCATTAAAAATGTATGGTCTTTTTTTCAATTTTGTATAAATACCGTAGATCTTTAGATCGTAAATAGATCGTGAATAGACAATGTAGAATATGTGTACTACACAGATATAGTCATATTATGTAAGGATAAGGTTCAGCATTGTACAGATTATAGAATCAAGAATGTTGTTCTAGGGGAATGTTAGTTATCTCCTATTTCACTTTTAAATTCATTGGAGTAGGGCGCCCTCCCTTAGAAGTCAAAAGGAGGCTGTTCATTTGCCAATCCTGTGCGCCGTGCGTTCAAATTTGTGTGTTGTCATAGTTTCATCATCGGTTTGCCTCTAGGATGGCGGCTGGGTGACGTCAATGCATACGGTCTATTGGGTACGATACGGCATTTAGAAACATCACTGATTGGGTGTGATGCTGAATATACTGTGAAAAGTGCACGACTTAATTACACAATTTCTGTTAAAAAAGCAAAAGAATTGCTTATCAAATTGATTATATGCTATCACAAATTGACTTGTGGAAATTTCTGTAGGTGTTGTCAATGCTGAGCTTTATTCTTTAACCTTAGCTGGCCATTTTTTAATTTGTACCCAATTTTAACGATTGATGTTTACAGTACTGATGTACTATATTCTTAAAGATGTTTAACTGTATAGTATTGCAATATAGATTGGTTATAATAGTCTCGCGGTTACCTTTGGGATCCTTGGTACATTGCTTCGTGTGAAGAAAATGAAATCACACAATTTGATGGGCTCAACATGAATACGCGCGAGAACTGCACGGTCTATTCCCAACATTTCACTTGGCTGATATAAGTGTAACGACTGACCACAATAATGATGCTATAGTGATGATATAGAGTATCGGTTGTACGGCTTGTTGATGAATCTATCAATTAACAGTAGAATTTTTGTCATGGTGGCCATTTTGTTTTTATCAATTCACTATAACCAAATCGAAGTTGGAAGTAGCTCACCAATTGGCCGCGTTTTGGGGCGGCATGTGGCAATGTATTAACTGTTTGCTCGGTGGAGAATCAGTCAAAAACCATAATAGTTTTACAGTTGTACTGAGCTACGATGCCTTTCGCAGCTGCATTCCCCATTAATGTTTGTGTTGTCAATTTATATAGCAGCATATATGCAACCACATGCATCACGTATAACTATGCAAATTGAGGCAGTAAAACCACTCCATAATTGTATAAATGCTTCTTTGCATTTCGCCATGTTCATGTTCTGTGAGAGTCGGTATAAATAATTCATGCTCTTATTTAATGTGTGATATTTGTGAAATGAATCAGGTGAGGGCAGGGATGTTTATAATTCAAACACATCGTTAGCACAAGGGCTTCATAGAATGCAATTATACCTACTGAGAAAATAGCCAATTGTTTGTTGTTGTTTTTTTCATGCGATCAATCAATTATGAAAAGTAATTCACACTTCAGATTCAAAGGCAACGTTAATAGATGCGCTAGGGGAAAATCGTATAGGGTATTGTGTGTTGTTCAAATTAATAGCAATCAATGAAAATGCAAATTCCATTTGGCGCTTTTTTATGGCGGGAAAGAAAGGTGGGCAATTTACCTGGGGCTGTGTAATCTGGATGCCGGTTGTGCCTTTAACAAAAGTATGAATTAAAAGATACTTGATTCACCTGAGGATCACATAAGTTGCCGTGATACTAAAAAGACCTGAGCTGAATTTGAAGAATGTCTTTTCTCATGATTCTTGTTGGCAATTCATTGTATGTAATAATATGAACAATAAAACAATGTTAAACTTCATTCAGGATAGAGAGTAAAGTTTGTCTTCCTGTTTTAAGAGCTGCTTGTAAAATCAACATTTTCAGAGCTGCTTAGCGGTAAATAATACTTAGCAAATTGATTCATAACTTCATAACACTAACCGAGGATTTGCTTTTCATTGAAAAGATCCACAAAATATTTTATCAGATGACCACTCAGCCAGAGTTTTAGTAGCGTTATCCAAAGGCTCTTTTCACAGAAACCGCCCAAAGCATGTATCGCGTGTACCAGCGACGGTCATTAATGCACAGGTTGTAGGCCATAGAATTTTATTTCATCAATGCATTATTCTCGAGTCAAACAACATACAAGCGAAATAACTCGAACATCCCAATCGTTTGTCTTCTATTCTCCTTGTCCATGCCTTTGTCACTTCTGGACTCGACTCATGCAATCTCACTGGACTTTCTGATAGAGAACTTTCTAAGATCCAACGCGTTTAAAACACCGCTGCTCGCCTTGTCTCACGCACGCCTCTTTCTCAACGCACAACACCCGTCTCACATGATCTCCACTGACTCCCGATTAAAATAAATATCGCGTATAGGTTAAATCTCCCCACTTTCAAAGCTCTTCGTGGATTGTCTCCTGACTATCTGAACTTCCGCATAAGTATATTATGTTCGTCCTCTTCGTTCTGCATGGCCAATCCTAACTGATGCAAACTTACTGTTTCTTCAAAATATATGGTCAAATAGCCTTCCCCTTCATCGCACCTTCATTTTGGAATGACGTACCACATCATACTCGTCAAGTTGACTGTGTTCTGATTTTCAAAGGACTTTTTAAAGACTCACTTGTTTGAATGTATATTTTCGTAACTTTATTTTATGCCTATTTACTTGTTTTATGTTCTGTATTTTTATCGCGCATAAAGGCCTCTGTATTATGCGATATAATATTCAAATGAGAGTCTAAAATCAGTCTGTGTCCATTTTCCAAGCCACGACTCCGGCTTGGAGCTCCACCTGTTTGAAGCCCTGTAAGGAAAGCGCACATTTTCTAAATAACCAACGGAGCTTAAGCCCACGACGTGGTTTCGGAAAGGGCCTATGACTGAACAACATCGTGTAAAATAAGAGGGGTGAATATAAAGCTGACATTAAGGCTCGCATTGAGCCTTTTGATACGAGGTTGAGAAACGGCTCGATCAAAATAGCCCATTACGCTGTCACTTGTAGTTAGTTTATTACACGATAGCTGCCTGTCTTGATATGTAGCTTAGCAAATATCTGTTTTGTTGTAGACCATGATGCCAATTTAGTTGTCATATTCCGCCATGTGCAATACTAGCGAGAACATACCGGTAATACTACCACTCATTACAGCTGATTGGCTGCAGACCATTTTGCCCTTCAAGCCGCAGTTTGGTTTAAATCTACATAAAAGAAAAAACAAAAAACAAGATGGCTCCACCATAGCAGGTGAATATAAAAAAAATTCAAAATAGCCATATATAGTACAGCGGAGTATTTTGTTGAAATTGCCTATAGCAATTGCATTGTGCCCATCATTGACACCCTATTATCTATCATAGGTAAATGAGTCTTGCATGCGGCGAATAATGACAATTCTCATCAGTCATCGGGTAATTATTTCCTCAGGAAATGATAGTGTCTGAAGGGACTATTTAGTGCTACCTCTAGTGGCTGTTGGGTTCACGTGGAATTATCATCAAGTGAGATTCTTTTCCCCTGTTGCTTTTATATTGAATGTTGGCATTCTAAGCTTATGGTTTTTCATTCATTGGCCTATAGCATTACAGAGTCTTGTTTTCCCCCGCTAAAAACAAATTTATTTCCGCTCAAATTGGACATGCATGGACAGCAAACGCATTGCGATACTGTGCAGAAAATTATTGCGTGCATGCAATAAGTAAATTTTCTTGTGATACATTTTCTTCGCTCCCTTTTAGAAGTCATATACTGCAATGGAAAAAAATGCAAACTAACAGTTCAACTGTTCATAGAAAATGTTGAGTTTAAATGTATTTACATGTATGTCTCTGTTGACATGGGAAATAAATTTTTTCATATGCAAAGTGGATTCTTTGTGTATAAAGACCAGACCCTCAGAGATTGTCTGCTTCTTCCACATCGTTGGTGTGTACAGAGGGAGGAATTTTGTCACCATGACAACGTGCCCATGACCATGAGAGCTGCAGACGACAGTCTGAGTTCATTGTGGTAGAATTAAACGCCTGGATGGTGGTGGTTGAGCGCACACCCAACTAATGACCTTGACAAAATTGCTGTAGTGTGGTGGGTCTGCTCTGTACCCCTCCCCCCGCGCGCCCCGACTCCCTCAAACCATAGAGAAAGGAACAACCCTGGGTTATTTCAGAGTTGTGAGGCACATGTTGTCTTGGTTCCAGACATTCTTACCTTAGTCATGTTTTTTATTTGTTAACAGTGCTAGTACTATCAATCATTAGTTGATATTACTTACAGAAAGTACAGCACTTCACATTACGGTTTCTAAACAAGCTGCTAAGGCTACCTCGACATACAGTACAAAACATGTACATGTATGTACGGTTGCACAAAACTGTACACTGCGCCCAGTGTACTGTACACTGCTGTGCTGAAGTACAACCAGATTAGTTTATGCCTGGCCGGCTGCACAGATGCCAGCAGGCTCGGGTGACATCCTTAGACTACATAGTATAGTCTAATAAACATAAACATGTATTGAGTACATGTACATGTAGTTTTAACAGTTTGAACAGTATTACAGAAATTCTAAACTTAAATTTGCAGTAAAATCATTCGAGATAACATTTTTTTTCAGAAAGGTGGGATATTTCAGCGTCCAGGTTCTGAATTTTTAAAGTATGACATATCAATGTTGTGCATTTTCCACTAATTCTATTTTATGCCGGTGTTTTTAGGAGATCAAACAGCCGTAAACCTAGATCCTCCCCTTGTAATTTAACACACGAACCAACCAGAAAAAAACGTTGGTATTGTCAAAAGGTCATGGATGACTAAAAACTCTCATAACGTCAGCATTTTATATTTTACTTTTTTAGGATTAGGTCATGATGAAAACAAGAATGGTGGTTACGTTCATCCAGCCCAGCTCATGTTTTGCATTGAATGCTTTTATTTGTTATTTTCTTCTGATGTTTTGCACTTGACACAAATGGGTGTTTTTTTGTTGTCTGTTTTTTTATGATTTTTTTTTTTGGGGGGTGGAGGGGTTATCATTTCGTGTCACTTGAAATCCAGGGGCGTGTAATTATTCGCTCGGGTTATTGCAGAGTGGTTTGTTTCACTGGAGAACCGCGACGATTAACAGCGTGTACTTACAGCACTGTTGATGAGACAAGCTGTTAATGTTATTCCCATGAGGAATTCACATGAGTTCGAAAAGTGACGGTACGATTTTTAATCACCGTTGAGCTATAGCATTATGTTGCAAGGTCACAAAAGAACCCACAAATTGAGTCTATTATCATTAAAAGGAAATCATCTTGCAATTTGGGGTATTTGTGTCAGAATACAATTTTGACTGTGAAGTATGCATCTCTACAGCCGAATCTCATCAACATTTTACTTTTGCAATACTAGAATACGCCTCAATGCAAAATGTAAACAATAAAGTGTTAAAAAGCAATGCGGAAAATGCATTTTCATGTTTATTGTACTATTATTATTATTTTTTATTTGTCAACAAACACATAAAAATACAAAACCGAAACATACAATACAAGACATTACTTGATGACGGGAACTAAAAAGTAACCCATATTACTGTTGCCCTCAGGCATGTAGCTCCCATAAGTAAAATTTATATCAAATTAATATAGAATTTATAACCGAAAAAAAGAAGAAACTTCTAAAAGAGTAAGATGGCAAGTAAAAGGGAAATGATTACAAAAATGGGATATCAAACGAAAAATCCATCAACGACAGAGTAATTAACTAAAAAACATGAATGTCTGTGTGTAGCACAATAAATAAACTCCGCGCGCTGCCTGCTCAATTTTGCGACATGGAGACAAAAATGCACTCGTGGTGACATTAGCTCACTTCAGGGTACCAGCAGCGGTCATGACCATCTTACACATTATAACCTGGGGTGGTTGGCTAGGATAGTCGTTTTTAAAACAACATTTTTATAGCCATCTACAAGGTCAACATGCGATTTATTAATTTTATTCGTTTAAAAAAGGATGCTCTTTTACATTTCGTTCGCTGGAATCAGTTCATTTCGAGCACAAATCACATGAGGGGGATGAATCATACAGCTTTGTGGCCTGTCATTGAAAGAATAGTTTCCAATAACGCGTCTGACTCGAGGCAGCCATTGTTGAATGTTTTTTACTTTGCTCCTTTGAAACTTTAAACCAGTTACATTTGCTTTATTTCAGTTCAATTTATACCACGTGTCTGGTAAGGTTTTTGTTTTAGTGCGGTAGGCCTAATGCACATGGAATATCTCTAAATGAGTTGTGGTAGTTCTGCAAAAGAGCCAGTGGTATACCGTATAACTCTCGACATGTCGATCAGATGCTCTGATCATCTTCAGGAGCTCTGATGGTGCTGGCTGCATAAGTACTAACTGTGGATTGTTTAATACATTTGTTTTATTTTAGCCTGGGGTTGAAGTAATCGTACATGCAGTTGCATGTGCAACAGAATGGACAAAACAATTTTAATTCTTGGAGTAGTACAGCAAAGGGAACATGAAGTACAGATTGATGATTAAAATGTTTAAAATGGAGCACTTATAAATTGTTTGTTTATTTGTTATCTTTTTCAATTTGCTTCGATACTACAAATTCGTACTCGATACCCGTACTCGGCTAGCAAAAGACTCGTACTCGAAGTCCATACTCGACTGAAAAACAATCTGTAGGCCTACTCGAAGTCATGTACTCGACACTCGACTGAAAATGTCAGGACTTCGTCGTCGCCTTTCCGCCTTCCTATACATGCGTTAATTCAATTAGGCATAGAGAAATAAAGCTCTGGCAAAGTCTAACTGAAGTTGTCTTTGAATTAAAACAGATGTGTTCATGTTTAAAAGATGTCTATCATAACAGGTACACATTGTAATCAACTAAACAACAAACTGTTATACCGGTACCTCATGTTGCACCCGTACTCAGAGATCCAACTCGGTACTCAGCTGTTGGGCTCGGTACTTGGATTGTACTTAGACAATTGTCCTTGTACTCGATGGCCCGAGAACTCGTGTACTCGGCCAATCCTGATACTCGGCAGCACTTGATACTAAAAAGTACTCGACTACAACACTGGTACATATAGAACAAGAGGGGTGCTGACCGCCGTGATCTGCAACGAGCGGCAACCTCTATTTTTGTTTCTGTGAAGCTGGGCTGGTCCTTAATTAGTTCACCGTTCGTAAATTGGAAACACACACAGGCTAATAAACACAAATGTCAAACCTTAACACAATGATCATCACCATGTTGAAAATATTAAAAAAAAAAGCAATAAAAACAAATAAAAACATACTTCATCATCCCTATTTGTATTTGAAATGTACTCCAGTGGCATTATTAGTTTGGAGCAACATTATGCTTGACAGTTACAAGACATATCGTTCATAGAGGTACTCATGGGTTGTGCACATGAATCACTGTGATTACATTTACTTTAAACAGTTCTAATTCTTTTTCTGTTGTCTCCTTCATGAAGACATCCTTCACCATCTGCATCTCATTAGGGGATAGATGACGTCATTATTTTCTGGCTCGCTGACGATATTCCAAATAAGATAATTATAATGCCTAATGGTTTTTTTTCACAGGACAGGACTTGGGAGAGTACTTAGTACACATTGCTTAACACACATAGGTGTCTGGGTAAAACACAAGTGATATTCTTTATCACCGATGGCAATTTAACATATATTAATATTATTATTGTTAATAATCCTAATAGGCCTCGTTTATGTAGAGCCTTATTAGCCACAGGATTTAAAGTGCTGATAAATAATGACAAAGGAGACAGATAGTCGTGACTAACGATGACTCTATAGCCATCTCGTCCAATCCGTCCATCTTGCCTCATCCATCCATCTCTGGGCTTCCATAATGCATAACAAATTATTGGCCAATCGCGCGTTGCCACCCCATGCTGAGTCAAAGCTTTTCACGCTGACAATAGTCTGGCCGCAGCATGCGTCTCAGATCCAGGCACTTCCAAGGTTAGCGCAGCATGGACAAAATTATGATAATGACAAGCAAGTCGTCTGCTTATGCGAAAGTGTGTAATACAATACATGAATTTTATTGATGTTTGCAGTCATCATGTTTCTTCACTTGTATTTCTAAATTTTTATGTAGGCCTACCTGACTTATAATTTTGACGACAGGGCTAAACCGTTCACATCGGTGAACTTTGATCACGAAGAGTCAGTGCCGAGTTAACAATAACAGTACTTTGGTGTGATTTACAAGCTGTTTCTTTGTACTTCTAGATGAAGTGCACAACACATTCACATAACTAATAACCATCCTTCTTGGTTTAATAATAAAATAAATTCAGTAGATTGCATATTGAATGTTATTAATTGTGCATTACCGTATAAGCACTACCGTGCATAACACTTTAGTTTATATATTATTATTATTATTATTCGTTTTTTTTATAACTGTGGTTAAAGTGAGCAGCCATTGCGACCACCTCAAAAGATGGTTCAAATCTCGCCTACGTGTGCTTACAGAAAATGGGCCAATGTCTGGAATTTTGACAAATTCTGTACACGACGTCATGAAAAATGTGGCGTGTGTGGCGTGGTGTACATGTAAGTTACGAAATTTGAATTCAGACAAAAACACAAGGTTATATGACTACGAAAACATAATAAATTATGGGCCCAAATATATATATATACACGCAAAAAACAGTGGTACAAAAAACAAATTATGACTTAGATGAGATATTATGAGGTCACTTGTAAATTATGTTTCGAGTTAGCACGTACAGACGGACGGGTCACGAGAATGTATAAGTGCCCTGCGGGTGATCTCTTGACCACTTGCTATTCCGTCAGATAAACAAGGAGTACCATTCATCGCCATGCAACCTCAGAAACAGAGCTACTCCCAAGGGAAGACACCACGAGATGGCGATTACCGATGTAAGACGCTCCAGGCGCACCAGAAACACTCTATTTCTTGTGCTCCAGACACGTACGTTAAGTCCCTAAGAACCCAAATCAAAATATCAACGGCTATAATTATAATTTTTTATTTAAAACAAAACAAAAAAATGCGGAATAAAAAAATGGATTAAACCAAGCGGTCTGGAAGTTATTACATGTACCGTGAATCAAGGATATCAGTGACATCCACTTGTAAAATTTTTAATTATTGTTGTATCCATGATTTATTAGTTGATTTATATGTTTTATTGTTTGATTGGTCTATCTATTCTGTGACATTTCAATAAATGTATTTCTTACATACCGTCAGTCACCTTTAAAGCTTGAAACACTATTAATTTGTAAAAACACAGTACACGTAAATGATTCACTGTACACATTTTATTAGGAGACTAATAAGAACACCTATTAACCAAAATATCAACAGGGATTTTCAATTTTAATTTCAAACTCTTCACAGGATTTGCAATAGTTTTAATCCCTACTCAAGTTTCCATCTGTAATTATTAAAATGTCATAAAAAAGTGCCACGCTTAAAAAAAGAAATACTAATCCACGGAATGTTTTTCTTGTTTGGGTGAAATTCTCCGTTTAAAAACACAAGTTACATTTTTAATGTATTTACAACCTGGATAAAAGAAAACAACAGAGGTCGCTGTTTTGTCTGCCACCGAATCGGGGTTTCTGACCAACCACTGCACTACCGACTCCAATCTACAATTATATCATACAAAACAAAGCCAATACTACATTCTACAGCATGAGTAAAGAAAACATTATTTTTGCCGCAAAGTTTTGGCACGTGTTTGCTTCCAAACTATAATACCATGTATAACAAGTCCATCAAATAGATTTTTTATAACTTCTCAAAAAGTAATGAGTCTTAAAATTGTTGTAGGGATCTTCTCTTTTTTTTACTCAAACTGAATGAACTTTATTTTGTTAAATGTTTGTTTTCAATTAACAAGACGCAGGTTTATGTTGGGAATTGTGGGCATCAGGGCTACTGTTCGTTCTGTTCGGATGGGTTGAGGGACTCTTTACAGAAAAAAAAAACTAAAAGACATAACTTAAAAAAAGCATATTACTGAAAAAGACAAACACTGAATGACAATCACTACATTTCTACAAAGTTTGGCAGATTAACACAACACTTAGTTCACTTCTCAAAGGCATCCACTTTAGTATCTTTTTGAAGTTAAGCAATCTTACGTCTTTCACTTTCACAGATACAGATTGTCATAAGGAGCAGATGCACCTTTAATGTGAAGGTGAAGTCTATGGGCAGATCAAGACAGGGGGAGCCTACCTCAAAGTTTCTCTTGCAAGGTGATTCCCCCATGTCCAAAGTCGTTGTAAGGTGTCACTTGAAATGCACCCGAACAAATTTGGATAGTGTTCCCAAAGTGCCCTTTACCTTTGACAGAATGTCTCTAAAGAGTTCCGGCCATGGAAGAAAACCTTGGGTGCCAGCTTCTACCCTTTCCCCTTTGCCAAGTTGCCAATGCAAAAAAAACATGATTTAGTTTAGGTGAGTGCCTTTAACTGGAAGCATCCCTTGACTTTATTTTTAACAATTCTAGAATCTGTCACTGTCGAAGCTTACTTCTCTGGTGTCCTCAGTGGTAGTTGAAGTTAAATCTAATATAAAAAAGACAGCAAGAAAAACGAACAAATATTCAATGTTCTTAATAGCTGGCTTATAAAATTGCACATTGACATTTTTTTTTCAGATTCCAGCAAGAAAGTCCTTGTACACGTACGTGCAGAAAGTGGTTCAACATAAAAACCACAGTCAAACAAACTTTCTCACTTTTTTCTCAATGAAAACAAAGACCCCTGCCTAAATGACCTCAAGTGACCGTTAACGAGTTTGACCTACCTGCTTAATAACTGCGGTAAACTGGATATGATTGGGCCATAGCCGGGTGCGTTATCGTAGAGTTCAAACAACGGGGCAGCTACCAACTTGTAATTTCTTGGAACGGCAAACAGGGCTGTTCATGAAATCAGAGCAGTTTGTGAGAGGAAATGTTCATTTTCTTATTAACAACGTATATAAATAACATTCAATAATAATTAACATTACATCATAATGATCAATACCATACAGAAAATAGAGACATCATTGATCAAATAATGTAAACGTACTGACATTTATGACAAGAATATTATAACTGAAAAAATGTTTGTTATGATTTAACGCAAGCAATGGCAGTGAAAGGATTTCGGCAAAAGAAAATTCAAAGCTTTTCTGGCGCACAATTACCAAGTTTGAAGTGCTGTGGGAAAATGAGGGAAAATAATTTAGTTTAGGAAATGTTTACTTTCTTATCAACAAGGTGACAAGAATCAATCATGAACAATTTACAAGGGCAATAAGCAAAACTGCTGATCTTAGTTCATAAAGTATGAGGCAAAAGATTCATAATTAACATTACATCACAAAGATTAATATACAGAAAGCAGAGACATCATTAGTAAAATAATGTAAAAGTACATGAATACATGAGTACATTATATGAATATTAAAATTGACAACTGCTTGTTATGATTTCCAATAAACACATCATACAACCAAACTGTGAATCTTTCATCAAACACCAAACATGCTTATATCAGGCTTATTACGATTGTGGCTATCAAAGTAAGGGTGATGGGGATGGCAAGGGGAGGGGGGGGGGGGTTCAAATTCAAAATCTCTTTGACTTTGACACTGTCCAAGACTGAAATACTTCTCTAGAGGAAATGTACAAGATTGAACTGTATAACCAGTGAGCTCTCAGACTGAAACTAATAAAATCAATTTGATAATCATCAATCCAACACTATCATTATGCACCAAATATTAATCACAGAGGAAACCACACATTATAACAGATGTTTATGAAGCAAATTCAAGCTCTTTTTTCAGAGCCCCCCCCCACCTTTCTTCTCAGCAGAGATTACTAAACGATTTACCCTCACTAAGCAATATCCTTTAAAGTCTTTTAACAACAAAATGTTAGCAGTATGAAAAGAGCCATATTTACCTTTTTCTTGAAGCTGTACAAAATAGAGTCTCTTATGTTCTTTTGGTTTTGTGATGTGTGCAGGGATGTATGGGTACTGTCAACAAAGAAAATAATGAGCAATTTATTTTGGTGTTTAACAATTGCAATACGAACAGTATAAATCAGGGGACTAACGGTAAAATTTAAAACTAAATTTCAAGGTATAAGTAAACAGGACTTTAAGAAGTTAAAGTTTAGATGGAATGAAGGGCAGAGTCACCAGAAAATTGGGTTTCCACATGGCAAGGTTTGCCCTTAAGCCCCAGCTCAACATTGGTAAACTGACGGTAAATGCTTCCATTCTTTCGATCAAGATGTATGTAATAAAACCAACCTGCAAAAATGTCAGCTCATTTCGTTGTTTCGTTTGCGAGAAAACGGTAAAAATGCATTTTCGTATGCATTTCTATACAATGAGGAAATGTCAAATTTGTACAACGTGAATTGCAAAAACTTGGCCGTAAGCTACGCAAAAGCGGAACCACAGCTGGATTCACTCTGATTTACCTACATTGAGCCAAAATTTAATGAATAAACAATGGTGGAAGCCTTTCGCAATCCTCTTCTTGGAACAGAAGGACAAAAGTCTGGAATCAGGGATTACACAAAAACCACTGCACAATAGCCCAAAATTGGCAACATATTCAAGACCATATTTTTTCTTTGTGTGGGTGAAACGAAGCCTGAAACGGCCTGCGAATGCTCAGTGCACGCTCTGCAGTGAAATGTCCAGGTGACCTTAGTATCGATATTCTGATTTTACACAATGGCGTGTTTCAACGTCGCCCATTTGCTGGCTTGAAAAATATTTTTGTGGATACACGTCAGCTGGTCCAACTGGTTAACCATGGAAGCAGTGTTAACCTGCAAAATGTTCAAGGACACAGAAGCTGAGGCCTGATAAAGAGGTATAAAGTGTCCTTATGTGTGGGTCAGTTGACATGATAACATGCCAGGTACCTTCTGTGTGGAACAAGTTCAACAGCTGTGGACGTGTTGACCTGCTCGGAAAGCTCACTGTGTAATGTTTGTTGTCTTATTTCGTTTGGTCAGAGTAACATTTTTGACAACATTAAATAAATAAATAAATAAAATAATAAATCAATAAATGTTGTGTTGATGTTCCAAGAATTAATACTGTGGGTGATACTGGGAAGTATTTTGGATAAGCCACACCGAGCTGGAACACTGTATTGCTCATTTGAAATACTTTTAACTGTATGGTAGTTCCACAATTCAAAAAAAGAGTTTCCAAAAAGACACCTCAACAAGATTCAGCCTTTGCTCACAAATGAATGCTTAACCTGTTAAAACCGGATGACATGAATACACACAAATGTTTCCCTTGCCTGGAAACGGAAGCAGTCTTAAGACGCCATTATGTAATTTCGGACCACAGAAGCAAAGGTCGCCCGGTCATTCTATGGATCGTGCACAGACCACATACACGCCGTCTATCGCTACATTTTACCCACACAAGGGCAAAAAAAGGTCTTAAAACGCTTTTTGTGGCTTTTCAGAGGCGATTTTTGTGTAATCCCTGATTATAGACCTTTGTCCTTTTGTTTTAAGAGGATTACGAGACATTGAGAGGTTTCCACCATTGTTAATTCATTGTATTTCGGCTGAATGGAGATAAGTTAGAGTGAGCCAGCAATCGAGCCATGGTTCCGTGTTTAGTGCCACTCCTATGCCGTAGGTAATGGCCTATGTTTTGCAAGTTGGCTGTGTTAATTTGACATTTTCTCAGTCAAGTCAGGGTTTCTTTGTGCCAGCGGTACCCTCAAAGAAAAAAGGGGGACGCGACAACAAAAAAAGAATCCCGGCGGCAACTGGTTAACATTGAAATCCAGTGTTGCTTTGTCACAGGGTTCAGTTTAAGCTAGTTTATAGTATAGCTGGTTCATGTAAAGTCTGGTACCATTCTGCTGTCTACAATTCACTAAGTCTGTAGTGAAGGACTGGTTCAAGACAAAGCCAACAACTCAAAAGAAACCTAGACAGTGCCCAGTAGACACATCTTTATTAAAATTTTCTAAATGCACATTTTAGAAGAATGTGAGAGCTGTCAGTGTTGACTAACCTGGGGAGGTTCAAAGTTCGGACGGTACCAGTTGGCAATCACATCTTCAACCATCCAGTCCTGCTGAATACCATCTTGCCTTCCTAGAATCTGTAGGACAGGAAAACGCACACAACAAAAAGTTAGACAATGTGAGACTGGTTGGATCAAAATTCTTCTTAGTATCCTGTTGCTTTCCTGCCGATTTACATACTCGCAACAAAAAAGTAATTTTGTTGTTGTTGACCTTCAAATTGCTTTTACCAACTAAAGCCGGAAGACATGTACATATACACAACTTTAACGAGCCAGAAAACGGACGACCATTTTACACGTTTTAAAGTTGTACATGGGATGCCACCAACAGACGTGTATACACGCAAAAACAATTGTTTGGGGTTAGCTTCCTTTGCCCTGTACAAAGAGGTACAAAGGGGTACTGGAATTCTTGCTTGAAATCTCCTTTTTCCAGGTAATTTTTGTGTACTCGCCAATTCCAGATAATTGCTGTACAAACAAGGATCTCGAGAGATCAATAGGCTGCCACCATTATTTACCATTGTATTCGGCATGGGAGGTAAGTCCAAGATTCCAGCATACCATGGCCGATTATTGGCCATGGCTTACAGCCAAGGGTTTGACTATTTCACAGTGACCAAAGAAAACCCTGGTGCATTTTAAGAGAACGATTGTTGTCTTTACTTGGTTTAGTGATGTTTCATTGTGACAACAATACCAAAATTATTTCAGAAATTCAAAAATTAATCCCACGGGCGAGCATGAACAAATTTTGGAACTACTGGCGGTAAGTGGTTAACTGTCAAGCAGCAACAAATTTGTGGATAAAAATAATAATGCAGATGGCTAGAGTAAGTTGGGTTTATGTAATCTGCCACTATGAAATAAGTGCAGTCACAAAATGCTAATAAACTTGGAAACATGTTTAAATAACAAACCTCTGTCATAAGTCTCTTTAGCCCATCAACTTCATCTTCCCCAGAAGCAAGCTCCCCTCCTGGTCTGAATGGAAAAATCAACACTTACAAATTAATATATACAAAGCTTGATTTCAAAGCATTTGGAATAATACATTTGCTAACCAGGGGTGAAAAAAGACAGTGAAATAGGACCATAAGACCTTCATGGTCTCCCTGAAATAATACCTGACCTGACGAAATACGCAAAACCCAAAATAGATGTCAGTGCCTTTAAACGTTGAGTCACCAAGAAAACAGTATACTTACAATTTGAAGAACGTTGTACCCAGCTGCAGGAGTAGCACATGAGGCAAGCCATGTTCATGAACGATGAGCACACCCTCTACTGACCGACGAGTGCCAATCTTATCGAAGTCATCTCTCATGCGTTGAAATCTTGCAGACACCGAAGCATCTTTCTCATACAGAGGTTCCTTTGTGCCGAATGTGTAGTTTGTCAGTGGGTATCTGTTATGGAATTGAAAGGAAAATGCAAACGGATTGTTAAATACTTTGAGTCAGAAAATTGTACATTTGCATTTAACTTAAATTTGTACTTGATACTGTAGCTCCTACTTGCCCTCCCCAAACCAATTATTTTCTTTTTTTGTCCTTAATATCTGTGTTTTGATTAACAATTTGGCAAACTAGCCTCAAGCATTACGATTATCGCAACTACATTGTTAAGCATATTGATTGTCAGAAATTCATTATGACCCAAATTAACATAATCTTATTTGGAAAGTTTTGGAAACACTGGACAGTACGGACGACATGCACATCATAAGTCGTTACAAGTTAGATTATATAGGCCTAGTAGTGTCCATTGGCATAGCTCATATACATGAATGCATAGACCCATTAATAGTACCACTACGCTGGACTCCCTCCGCTTCTTGGACCTACGACCACATACCATCAATGACAGTGATGACATTTTCTTCCAACAGTCACTTATCTCATAACGTAATTGTGGCGAGTATATTCAAACAATTTTTGGCTGGCTCGTTTTGGTATAATTTTATGAAGAATCTCAGAGCTGACAATTACAGGTTTAAACATCATCGGCGCCATAATATTTACTGATGTGCATGCACGCTGACAGAGCTGTATGACCTGTCATCTTCTATTCCCTCTTCCAGTAGTCTTTAAGTCAAGGTGCTCACGGCAACCCAGATGGTATTCATCACACAAAGTGCCACCACCGCAAACAGGCAGCATGCAAGCTGAAGCAGTGCATTTGTATCACGTGTTGAACATGTGACCTTTGCCAATCAGTTGTTGTATGCGTTAATAATGCATTATGTCGTTCTGTAACTTCTGTTTGTGTTCAACGACACAAAAATTATACCATCAGTTTGCATTAAAACAGCGCTACAACGACACGAAAAATACTAGATGCGTAATGCAGCCATTTCAGCGAATCAGCACTCTTGAGCACCAGTAAACAGATACTTAAACCGAAGCAGGTAGTTTTGTCCCAAAGTCATTTCGTCCCCAAGTGGTTTCGTCCCTAAGTCGTTTCGTACCCAGTCTTTGTTTTGTTGTACAATGGAGATTAAACCAGTCATGCAAACCCGCATGAGATTAAGCCAGTCTTGCAAACCCGCAAAACCAGCTTCTGGGACAGGTCCACAAAAAAAAGAAACAAAACAAACCATAGCGACAATACATTTCCTGTAAACCCATCAAGAGTGATTGGCAGTGCCATTGTCATTCAATAGAAAAAGACTTGGAAGACTTTGTCACTGACACTATGCAATGAACCCTGGGTACAAAACGACTTGGATACGAAATGACTGACATTCATTTAACTGACTAAAATTATTTTTAATTTTAGTCAGTTAAAACTGACTAAAACTGATTTAAAGTTTAAACAGGTCATTTTCAACTCAGTTCAGAGATTTTTCATAAACTTACACCAAAACTAGCCATCCAAAAATTGTTTTAATTGATGTACTCGCCACAATTACCTTAATTAAAAATTTAAATGAATACGAGGTAAGTAAGTGAACATGGGGAAAATGTTCAGGGAAATAACGTTTGTTTTTATTTGAAATGTCATCCCACACAGTCCAAGATAGTCACTCAATCACGTCTCACCAACACTATGCACTCACAAGTCTCAGTCGTCACAGTCACACAGTTTTTACACACGGCACAATTGACAAGACATGCAAGACAACGAACAAGCTTTCAAGTTTCACCGATTCCTTTTCGCTATATTTCTGATTTGATAAGTCAAGTAATACTCACAGAACAGCAGTTCTTTCCCTCGGTACGTAGTTATCGTTCTTCACGGGTACAGAGAGCGAACTTGTGCTGCTATCTAGCCGGTCATTTCGGTTGTATTTAGGCCATCCAGCAGCACGCTGATTCGACGCCATTTTGAAGTCTGGAGTTTGATAATATTTGCAACCTCCAGAGGGCGCTCGTCACGATGCTCATTATTTTCATCAAGACAACAAAAGCGACAAGAACGGCGTAGCAATTTTTTTCAGCAGGCCCGTAAAAAAAGAACGGTTAGCCGTTAATATTTGAGCTAGCCTAGTGCCCATTCAAAATAAAAACACATCCTTCGAATGAGTTAATGGATAAACTCCATTTTGGGAAATGGGCCAAATGCATTGCCAGTGGCGAAACTAGGGTAAAATTATAGGGTGCACATGTTTTTTTTTCTAGGGGCGCTAATGGCCAATTAAAAATTAAATTTTCACTATTCCCAAACAAGCCCCTTTTCAGTGCTGTTGTTATGCCGTTTACTAGTTTTTTTTATAAAATAATCTGATATGGAGGTAAAGAAGTTTACAAAAAAACATTGAAATTACTAGGCCTACATAAAAGCTTACAAAATGTAACATTTTACTCTGGTAATTTTTAATTTCAAAATAGCAGATATTTCAAATGCGCATTGTAAACAAAATAAAGACATTTTGAGCACCGAAATTGCCCCAGGTGAAATTCAACTCCATACATGGCACATGATTTCACCATTATTTTAAAACAATCCCTAAGAACCACACCTTCAATGAATTCGTTGGCTTACAGAAGTTGTGAGTTTACAAATTATTCATGAGCTTCACTCGTACCTTCAGTCGCAAAAGTTCAGTACAGTGGGGGCCTACTTAATCCGTATCACTAGTATTAATTAGTCATTTGTGTCACCTACAGTTATTCACCAGTTACTACAAAAGTACCCGACCAATAGGTTGCAAAGCACAAACTGGCCGACAAAGGTATCACACAAGCAACGAGGGGATCAACATGTTCCGAAATACCACGAGGTGACGGGCTCCGAAATACCACGAAGCACACAAAAAGGAATACAACAATACCAGCAAGGTTCCAAAAGCCCAAAAAACACCAAAAGTACCAAAGTGTCCTCGCTATATTGTCTTGTTAATTCATGAGACGACAAAATATAAATTTGCATTCCCTAGTTGTCATTAGACACATCATATCGGTACTGCACTTCTTTAAACCAACTTGTAAAAAAATCATCAGTATAGATACGGATAACCAATGTAAACATTTTGATTATTTTTCTTTCTCGGGGGACACTTTAGTCTCGCCTGGTAGTATGAACAGACATTTTGAAAACAATATTTCCCGTTTGTTTAATTTCTTTCAGTGCTAAAAAGCGAAAGTCATCTCCATAAATCAAACATTAGGCCGGGTCACATCCATCACTGATGTTAAGCATGTTGAGCTGGTAAACTGAAATGTTTTTATATTGGTAGTTCCGTGTAAATTGGACTAAAGTATATTGATACGGTTGGGCCAATTATAAAACAACAACAACAACAACAACAACAACAACAACAACAACCACAACAACAACAACAACAACAACAACAACAACCACAACAACAACAACAACAACAACAACAACAACAACAACAACAACAACAATAATACAGGATTTATTAATTGTATTCATGTGTATTAATTAATTAACATTATTTCGAAGGTCTAACGAAAACTAAATAAAACTCTACATTTAGACGGCCCAAGTAATGTAAGAAGGCAGTAAAAAGGCAGTAAGAAAATAACAGCATTGGCAAGTAAGACTCGTGAGCTGCTTCTGTTAATCACTTCGAATGAACACTATACTTGCCATAACCTCTAGCACAAAAACATGCTGGTTAAATTGTAATTCTTTTGAAAGATGCTCAGGTTCCTTTATTTACTTCCGGGCCTTTGTAAAACTCTTGACCAAAATAATTGATAATATTTTGTTAAGAAGATTTGACTTCTCCGCAGTGGAAGTGAAACCACAGTGGATGTTCGCTGCAGGAGGCCCTGCTGTAAATCATTTTAGCATTTCAATTTCAGACCCTGTTATCAAGTTTACAGCCATGATGATGTAGATCCCAATATTTTTGTAACGGAAATTGTTTTAATTTCAATGATAAGCCGATAGCATTTGTTCTTTGCCTTTCACTTTGTTCGTGTGTGGCGACAGGGGGATCTGGAAAGTAAAATGTCGTGCCTTTTTGTCACATCGTCTAATTTGCAACGCGAGCAGGCTTGCCCGATCATGCACCGACACCGCATGAGTCCTCGCCTTTTTCGGCAATGGAATGCGGAGAGCAACAGGTTCTGCTGCCCGGTGCATCCTGCATTTCATTTCGGCTGGGACAAGGTGACCGGCGCACTCTGCTCGCGTGCCCCGGTCGTAATAAGATGGTTTGGTGGTGGTGGGTGGTGGTGGGGGGGGGGGGGGGGAGCCCGGAGGGTGACCTTGAAGTTAAAAAAGAAGAAAGTACAAACATTTTGTAGTGTGTGTATACATCCTCTAACATATAACGGCGTATCTGTGAAGTGTCAGCGCATGTCACTTCAATACCGTCACCGGTTATCAAGAAACCAAATTAACTGGTATAAAAAAATTAAAATTATATTTTTAATTTTGTTCAATCTGTATTGGTTCAGTAAAGGTGTTCACTTCATAAATCACAATATATAGGCCATACTTATTCTTTACCATGGCACAGTGAATAAAGGTATATTCAAACACAATGTTTTTGCAGATAACAGCGTTTCATGAAAACCCACGGGATTATAAATATTGGTACAGAATCCTGCATTTATATATATTTTTTAATATAGCATTTACAATTGTTTACGTGAATGTTTTGCTTTTTATACTTGTAATATTATACATTTTTACACAGTACAATTTTTTTCAAAGCCATGTTACTGTAAAATTTAATGCCCTGTAATGTTTGTCTGTTTCTTAAATTGTAGTAGCAGGAGATCACCCTGACAGTAATTAAGTCCACTTTTTTTTTAATCCTTCAGGGGTACCCTTTTTTAACTATTAGTATTAGTCTGTATGTGTTTTCTTTATTGTTGTTATCACTGTACTTGTATATCCTTACCAGTGAAATTAATAAATGAAATGAATTTAAATGAAATCGGTATAGGCCTACCAATACTTTGCTGGTCCGATACAAACATCTAAACCAGTAAGTTTTCAAATTAGAAATGATACTGCGGGTTGTTTTTCTGACATTATCAGCTAAACTGTACGAATGATCTTTTTAAAGACATGTTCCTGAAAGTTAAACATTATAGATGCTTGCAAACATTATTCGAGGCACTCTAGCGATTGTTTCCTTCTCGCAATTCCCAGTCAGTTTGATTTGAGTGGAGAAAGAGGCACGTGCCCGGAACGAGGCGATGTCCTTATATGGAGAGGGTACCACATTGTGGTGAACCAGACTGACATCTGGCGAGATTTACGGAATGCCTTCATGCACAAAATATTGAAGAGTTCCGATTGATGTACGGTGCACATCAGTATATTACAGGATATTGGGATTACAGGATTTGGGATAAACGAGATGAGTAGATGGGAAAACAATGCATGGATTTAAACAGAAAATAATGACAAATCCGAAGTATTAATTATATCAAAGTAAAGCGATCAATTTGGAGGTGTCATACAACTCAGAGAAACAAACGGTATGCCAATAAGGGGGCCAGAGAAAACACTCGGTTCGATCAAGATTCATCTTAAGATGAGTTGTCAATGTTGTCATAGTGATTTGTATCGTGACATCACACTTTGCTTAGCAAGACCAATCTTAGCTTTTTGTTAAATCTGCCCCTGGAACTGTACAACACAAATTTGAAAGCGATAGCTGACCTACAATTATCGACAACTTCATCGAAACGGTGGGCTCATTTTTGGTTAGACAATGTAATATTCGGAGTTTGGATTTGTTTTTAGGCATGTTGCTATATATTAGTTGTGACAGTGCCCAAGTAGTAGCAGTAATTATTTACCAATAATACAGATTATAGTCGTCATTGGTTTGTTTACATTGGTTTGTAAGGTACCATTTCTCAGCGTGACCCGCATTTTGTACTTATAATGCGTTACAACGTTGCTTCAAACATACAACAAAATTAACATTGGGCCCAATTTTGTAAATTCATGTAAATATTGATAAGCACACAATCCTGCCAAAATTATATTAAATCCACATTGTTGCGATTGGATCCCTTTTCCCTTTTTTTTTAATTATAGCAAAATCAGTGTTTCAACGCTTTAAGGCCCAATTGTAATAGAGCTGCTTTAAGCAGAAAATGGCCGGTAACCACAATCATAATTAGCAAGATATTCTGAGCTTTCAGATTATTGAGCCACAGCAGTAATACAAGTTCTTGTTCTTTATCTCAAGTGAGCAGTCAGGACTTACTTGTATTTTGCAGTAATGTTGTTTCACTCATGTTTTGTATCTTTCCTTTGCTCGTCGTGACTTCATGTCGGTCACTTTTGCTGTCAAATCAATCTCACCAAGTGAACGGGAGTCTATTTTCCTCATCTAGAATCCTCCCTGCAAACAAAATAAAAAAATTAAAAAAAAAGAAATCCAGATGACTTTTGTTTGTTCTTTTTTACGCAATTGCTTTTGTTTATCAAAGATCGCTGGTCACTTTCAAAGCATTAGCTTTTAACATCGCCCCACGCAACGCTGTGGTTTTCCTCACGTTATCAGTTCGAACAAAACAGACCTTTTAAAGAAATTTTATAAGAATTTTGAGATAAGTTATAGTTCGACCTTCCACCCACATTCACGAGTGGGATTTGTGTGGAATTACCACGTCTCCAAAATGGACACTCGTCTCTGACCACAGAACACAAACCTTTAGGTGTGAGGTCCAATCGTGCGGTTGTTTATTGTCGATTGCATGCGGCGTTTCACGCCATATTCACGCCACCCAAGTGGTGTCGCATTAGTACATGGTCATTTTCATTTCAAAGTGGAAATATTAATTAAGCCGTCCCGTTAAGATTTTCAAGAGTGTTGTTTTTTGAAAAAAAAATCATTTTATAACCATGCAGCAAACACAAAATACTTTCAGGGAGGGAAGGGATACGTCCTTGTTGGAATTCAACTTTATTTATGAAGGGGTTGAAAGCAAAATAAGACAGCAATTCCGATAACTATCGTTTATAATTGAAATAGGTATCAAGCTGAAAACAGACCTCTGAAAATTGTACATATTAACATATTGAATAAACTACGAAGTTTCATACAAGTACAGCAGGAACCCATTCACAAACAACATGACAAATAAGCCTATACTTTTGCGACCAGCAATTTAAATTCAAGTATAATATTGCTGCTAGATTCGGTACAGAAACCGATCGTCCCGGCACAAAAATTAAATCTAACGGGTTGATGGGGTCCTTGAAAAAAAGTTAGTTTGAAGCCTACTATTTCGATTTCGTTTTCTAAACTGAAAAGCATGAGAGATAGTATTATAGACTTTAGCCTATGAATTAAAACAAAACAAAGTGTTATAGACTTTAGCTATGAATTAAAACAAAACAACTAAATTTACAACCATCTTGCTTTCTCCTAATTAAACCATTGTAACCGAATCTAGGCTTAAAGCAATAATCAATAAGTCTTGCCTTATTACTAAAAATGGGAACAAGGGGAAATCCCAAAGGTTGCCGAGTCAATAGTAAAACGGTCTAATATTCACAGCAAGATATACCTCACTAGGGTCCTATAGTGTTATCTGTTTTCTCTTCTCTGTCTCTGTTCTCGAAAATGGGGGGCTCCTATATTTGAAGATATTATTTTTCACGCAACATTCAAGTGTCTTGCCAACTCTAAACCCAAACCCATGTGTACTCTGTCCCTTATATATTTTTTTTGGGGGGAGTGGAGTGTGGAACTCCAGATTTCGATACATTGTTTTGGTGGTCTGAATGAAGAAGGTGTTAAGCCACAGCATATGGGTAAGTGCTATCAAATCATGGCTGGGTGGCGATACCTCACTTCGTTAAAGACAAAGGGTTCAGAGCCGTGAAGTCACATAGACATTTACTGCTGTTTGTTTTGCCTATCAATTAAGCAATGACAACCGAATGAGATGAAACTCGACCCGAGTTTTCTGCCGAGAGCTGTGTTCATAACACAGTCTGGCAATACAAACCTTCAGTCGCATACCACCGTAATAATACCAGCTGATCACATAATATACCACTCTATACCACACATGAAACCATGTGTTCCATCGTGCATTATCAAACACACCGGGTCATTAACAACCATCCTTGCGCTTTTCTTGAAGACTTTAGACTTGAACCCCCCCCCCCCGCCCCACCCCCCGCAGTTGGAGCTTGCGCAGTCTATACCCCAGTACGAAATATGATTTTTCACTCCCCTTTCCATACCGTTGCATTGCATTGTAGAAATGCCATTGGTGGAATCCACCCCACGCCGCAGGACACCGTACACCGTATGCGCCGTTTGCAGTGTTTGTGCGTGCGGTGTCTGCCTGGTCCATGCAGTGGGTGACACTTGTTGCATGCGCGCGCAGTGGCCCTTTCTCGCCTGTTGATAATCACGGAGGGGCCAGCAAGTAAGTGGAGAGAAGATAAGGCAGATGCAAGACCAAAGAAACATCACTTTATCTTGAGACACCTTTGAGAGCAGAGTGTCGCAACGACGAGTTATCAAATACTACAACACCAAACCATTGTCTTTCTCGACAACTACCACCGTGTTGGGAAAAAAAAAACTCATCAAAAGATCCTTCCGGAGGTACTTCTCCTTTTTCTTCAAAAACATCGACAATGCCTCGTTCCTTCCTCGTCAGACGTTTTGTCCGACCTCCTGTGCAATCTCAAGCGAAATGGGACTGTTTCTCCCCCGATGGTGAAGGTAAGCTCAAAATACTTGGCCACAATCGGTCGGATTTTCTATGAATCTCATTTTTGCACCCAGTTTGGTGCCGAAATCCAGCCCCGTTGTGACCCGAGTGGCCTGGGGCGTTGGTCATTAGCCTGGGCCTCGGTGCCAGAAGTTTAGTTTCGGGTCTTGATGGCTCGTTTCGAGGAGTCAAGTTCAAAACAACAAAGACAAGACGTTGTTTGTTATGGATTGTTGTAAAATTTGTTTCACACGATCGTGAAACTAGTTTGAGCTTTACTTTGTAATGATGAGTTGGCCTGAACCATGTACTTGTGCACGCTAACATTATCCTGTAACCGACTGATATGGAATCTATTGGCTGGAGAAATTGGAAAGGTTTTCTATACTTTGATGTCTTTGTTATTTTGACTTCATGCAGATTAAGTAAACAATTAAGATTTATTTGGTTAACACTATAGGCCTATCAGTTATGAATTTCCAATGATGTATGGTTTCAGCCTCGGTAGGGAGTGTGATTGTTCCATCTTTTTATTATCAAACTAAACTCTTTTTAGACTACGGTTTAACCTATAAAGAATCAACGCAATATTTTTGTAGATATTCTCCCATGAAATATGTTTTCACAGGGAAACAAGTTAACAAAACTAACTAAAAACCTGAGGACGGTGTACCTAAAATGAGCTACCCAGATCTTATCTCTGTGAAAGGGTCCTTAGTGCCCAATTATATCTTTAAATCGAAATCTGAGGAGTCTCACGGTGGTTTTGTCTCCGTGAAATCCACACCACCCAGTGGCCCCAACCCCGCCGGCTTGCCGCGCCGTTCCCAGGCATCGATAGTCCCCATCTATTTCCAGAGGTTCTCGTTAACGATCTTCGTTAGCCAGCCGAGATGTGGTATTTTCTTTATAATAGGTGGTTTTTAACTGAGATCTGAATTTCCTTGTTGGCACTCTTGGCATGGAGTCCAATTTCATGGAAATGACAAAGCAAAAACAAAATGCTCAAAGGTGGATAGTGAAATATTTCCTTTTCTATATAGGGCCTATATGATAGTTTACTACATGCATGCACCTAAATCGAAATCTGAGAAAAACATAATATTAGGGCCTTCAGCACGAAAACAAATGTAGGCCTATCGGTTGAAAACTTGTTGCATGTATAAAAGTTTGTTTAGTTTCTGAAACTTGGTCAAGAGCTTGCTGAATTGATCTATACGCACTGTACTCATCTCTGTCGGTAACGCGTTCCAAGGGTTTAAATCATTGTTTCTCATAATGTCTATGTTCGTTCAACCCTAAAGAGCAATTTATCAGTGGTTAGAACAATGGTAAATACGCCATAAATTCTCCGTTCTCAAAACAAAAATATAGTTGCAATAATGTCAGCTTGAAAAGGAACCCAGCTCAATAGCTATCTGCTTACAATAACGATGGTTTTCAACCTTGTTGAGGTCAAGAAACCTCTCGCTGAGCTTGAAGTCCTGTCACGCTAGGTGTCTGCGACAGACCAAACAAAGAAGACAGAAAACACCGTGGCATTTAAAACAGAATCAAAAAGTGGTATAACTTCTGAAGTCGCAATTTCTTTTAATTCCTAATGATTTGGTCCTTATTTGTCCCAGTGGCGATCACCGCGGGTTATTGAGAATGAAGACAGAGAAACATACGAATTTCAGAACAGTCTGAATCGAATTTGAACTTATTTGGCAGGCATTATTTTTAGTCTGTTTAGCTAATGATTTGGAAATTGTTTGAGCGAAGGTGGTTGCGCGCCGCGAGTACGTGATGGTATGCGGCGCAAAGAGTGTTCTGTAATTGCGTTATAGTACCACGTAATTTGTATAATGTTTTCTGTTTGTATTTCATAAATGCCAAACTCTGATGCCACAGGGAGCATACACATTGTGTTCAGTGGGTGCCGACAGAGCAACAACTTTGATTCATAATTGGATAAATTGTACCCAAAAGGGCTGAACTTTGTGGCATTTTTAGCAGTTATTTTTTATCAGTGGAAATATGTTTTTGTTCTGTTTTGGCGTCTTCTGAGAGAAACACAAATGTGCATCGAATGAGGTATTTCCATGGTTTTTAAATGAACATCTTTAGTTTGTTATGTGAACAAGAAACAGGACGGTAAACTTTGGAACAAGTTTTAATTTCTGGAAGGGAGTCTAATGGCAGTATCGTGGCAAAAACCAGTCTGCTTAGATTCATTTATATATAAAGTACCAATAAATCACAAATGTGACACAGAAATTTTACTCTAGAATGTCAACATGACAGACGGGAAAACTTCTCACAAAATTGTGACGCTATAGCGATTGCCATGAACAAACTGTTTGTACATAGTTTGTCTCTAGAGTCAGTCAGAGTTTTCAATAATCAGGTTTTTTAGAAACTTAGCCTAACAGGCTAAAAGGAAACTTTTTTCTGGCTTGATTTGTTTTTCTTTTCATTGTCGACAGTGGTACATTTATTGTTGGACACGGTGCTAGGGGCAAACGATGCGTTTGTAGGCAACAATTTCACTCAAACTTGTGAATGTTCATTTGTTCTCTTCTCGGTTTTTTTTTTATTTGTAACAACAAAGTTGGGAACACTACAGCCCAAGAGTTGGTTTTGTTATAAGACGATTGCGATTCAACAAAAAGGTGTTCATGGTGAGAAATCCCCATTCCCAACGATGAAATACCGCTTTACTTGAAACAATGCAAACATGTGCTATACAAGATCCATTCCTCGTGAAGCATCGAAGTTAAGCCTACATAGTATAAGTTTGGCCTACATGGTTGAGATTGGTATGAATTAAAGTATGAGGCAAAGAACCCATAGCAGGAATGTAACGTGAAAAAGGGGGCATGCATTTAAACATTGTAGAGATTTACCTACATGCAATTTCCCCCTTGACAACTAAGGCAGCTCGCCACTCAAATCATTATAACTAACTAATAATTGCTGCCCGACTGAAAGAACTAAAATTAAAGGTTTTTTAAACATACGAACAACTGAACTTTTATACGTTTGATGAAACAAGGGAAAGGAACATGCTTGAACTAAACGGTTTACACCCGAAGTCAATTAATGTGACACAAAGTCACACACAAGTCCTAACATGGTGTTGAATCTCTTCCCAAAATCGCGTTTTGTCTAAACCTGATCAAGTATAGATAGGCCTATAAAGTGGAACTGATAAGTAAACTTAATAAAAAGTTAATCAGGCCTATACAAAATAATATGGTTTGATAGGAATGACTACTTTTGTTTGATGTCTAATTTCCTGAGCAAGCTATTATAGAAAAAACTCCCAATGTTTGATCTCAATATTGTTTTGCAAAGCACCGGTCTTAAATTCCATCCATCTCAAAGTTCACTCTACTCTATACATAGCTCGCAATCATCAAGTCCCTGGTCACGGTATATACAATCGCCTGTAAGATCCACACACTACGACCATGCACAAAACACTGTACGGAGTACAATTTGCAGGGTGGCAGTTCCATCACCATATTTGGTCATGGAGTCGCGTGCCAGCGTTCTGGTGTCGCGCGCCAGCTACCAAATGAAAACAGCCCCAGCTCCAAAGTTATGCGGCTCGTGTCGTCAATTAACCTCTAACCAAGACCGCAAGATCACCCCCCTTTTTTTCCTGCCCCATGGGGAATCACTCAACTTAACTCGGAGAATGCTCTTTTAAGAACCCCGAAGATAATCAACTGTCCTTTATCTTTTTAAAAAGCTTGGCCTTTATAACGAGGGTTATCCATCTGTACCTTTGGGTAGTTTCAAGGTATTGTGGTTCGTGTACTCGAATCCTAGTAACTTTCGATAGTGACTGTAGGTTTAGTATACGCTGGGTGGTTTGAATATTTTGTTACAAAGTTCAAAAGCTGGTCAAAAATTACATATATTTCAGAGACATGAAACATTCGTCGGGTAGCTTAAAATTAATGTGATTAATTAATGCAATAGAAGGTTCTGATTTAAGTTTAGTGACATGAAACACTCGTTAGTTTAGTTAAAACATGACACCGCCGCCGTTACAATTTAATGAATGTTATATTACCATTCCATGAAACCAACTACGTTGTTCTTTCCAACTTGGAACTGATATCCAGAAGTGAAATAGTTCTCGAAACAATCACGGACAATGATTGATAATAATCACCACATGGAAGGAAATATAACCCCACAAGTTTGTGAGTAATTAATACAAATTTAGCAGTTTCAATAAGTCATAAGTTGGTACAAGCACCCATCGCCACGAGAAATGTTTCTGCTGTATAAATGCTTTCATTTTAAACAAACTTAAAGTGTCCAGTGCAGGCCAACTTTTGAGAGCATAGATCATGAAAACATCAAAGAATTCTGATCATTCTAACTCTGTGTACGTTTTTATCGAATTCTGAATGCGTTTTTCGATGTATGTGGTGGCTTTATTATATGACTCCCGTAAACTGGTTTGTAATGAATTTGCTCTTTCAATATTGCACCAGGTCTTTAAATCGTGAACGTAAGTTCTCCTTTCGTTTTGCTGGCACGAGATGGTTGACTGTTGAGTGTTTTAGTGAACCCCGTTGTGTCTCCCCTGTTATTGTGTGTCTTATGGAGCCAGGAGGAAAGCATCCTCTCGTGACGTTGACTCACAAATAAATTATTGCCTCATCGTTGGTGTCAAGAACCTGTAACTCTGGCTCTGTTCCAGGGGAGACAAATGCCACTGCTCATGGTAGATGGTTGATGACATCAACGCCTTAGAAGTTATAAGGATCCATGATTTAAAAAAAAATTACAAAAAAACTTTAGTACTTGAACAAATGTTTTGACATTGCTTTAGATTTCAGATATAGATAAAGCTAGAGCAGCACGTGGCAAAGGTCCAAATTAAGTTTGACTTGTTGCTTATGTGATTGATCGTGTGTTTAAAAACCACCACTTCAAAATGTCTGTTCACTCTCGCCATTTGAACTTTATCTGACATTTCAAAGAAGTCCGTTATAACTATAAGCAAAAGGTATTGCACCACTGGTAACGATGTGAATACCGGAAATCATCTTTGTTGAAATACGCTATTACCTATAAGCATGGACCTACGATGGTTAGCATAATACCAAGCAACCTGTCAAGGTTTATCATAATTGTCCTGATATTAATACAACGTTATTATAGGGAATTTTTCAGGGATATTTGTTTTTTCTGATGTCCCTTCAGGGCCACCATAGAGCCCCCAACGGGATGAAGTTGTCACTGGTTACTTTATTGAATCTGCTTCTTGCAAACTGGAAGATTAGAATGACATTTTAATGATGATAATAAGGTTTATGTGTCAAGCAATTTAAATGACTGGAGTGCTCTTCAAATACCCAATGCTGTACAATGTTTGTTGTATGATTCGCGGAAATTAGGGAAATGGAATGGAACTTGTTCATCTAAAAACACGATAAAAGTCCAATACTCACGCGAACTCAATGACCATGGAAGTCAGGATTGATGACACATTCTGTGACGCAGTTTAATCACAGTGCAAAGTAAACTGATGAGGTAACGCAATCACTAAAGTTCTCTCTCGGCAAGTTGGAGGATATTTCCATGGCAACAATCGTTGACGTAGTTCTTTTAAACTGTCGGGAAAGTTGAGATAAGAACTTGTCAAAATAATTCTTAGCAACGACAGACATTTATGTTTTTTAGTGTGGGGGATACCACTGATTTTGTTCACCCGTTGAGGATTGCCAAGATTTTTAGATCATTCGAGAAATGTCCTTCGGTGATATTTACCGTAAATTGATACAAAAGAAAAACTTCGATAGATGGTAGAATTTTTTTTTATGATGGTTTGAACTAGCTGTGTGACTTGGCTTAGCCGTTATAAAGGTATTTTTGTTAAAACTTTGAAGCGAAGTGTTGATACAGTCATGTATGTGAGAATTTTTCACGGGAGGCTTCTCTCTTCTTGCCTTTGGGTATTCCCCAAAAGTACTCATATTATACCACAGACCACAAAACTATAAGTCTCACCGATATTGGGTTGATTCTGAAATATAACTATTAAAATCAAAAGCTTGAAAGAAAGTCACATGTTCCATGTGTTCAACTTTGACTGTAGGCATACTAAGCAAAACAACGTTTTTGTGACTTTTCTCGTTCTGCGTGAGCACAGGTCATAGGATTAATAATGTCATGTCTTTTAATCTGACACCGTTACTGTATCGCTATTCCTTTACTCCAATTAATGTGTCTTAAATCAATCTCGTGCTTGAACGTACAGCGATCTTGAACGCTGACGGTCGGGGTCGCGTGTGGTTTGGGGACATTTATCAGCAGATGTATCAGTGGCACGTGTTGGTATCGTCTTACATCAGCAGCCAGCTTGGCTTCAAGTTGAAGACAGACGAAGCAGTGTTTTGTCCTCCAACGAGGATGAAACGAGTCGAGGAGCCCATCATCGGTGGGAGAGGAATGGTTGATGACGAACACAAGCCACGATGAACGCAATGCCAGTCAGTGGAGTGTATAACACAGTCGGTATGACAAGGGTGTACTTTTACATACGGTGGCAATGACTGATGGATGACGACTGCAGTGGTATTTGTACGGTATAGGCCCCTATTACCACAGTAACAGAAGGCTTGAAACAGACGCAGCTCGTATGAACTTAATAACAGTTTCTTAACGTCTTTAATTGTACAACATTTGTTTGTTTTAATGTCTTGAGTTTAAAACATTCATTAGCATCATTCCCTCTGTGTTTCATGTGTAACATCGAGCAAGAGAAATGGTGCAAGCAGTTGGTCTAAGTTATAAAGTGAAATAAAACAAATGGGAACGGGTGAGTGAAGCACGCACGTTGTAAAACAAAGGTGCCAAGAAAAAATTTTGGTTAAAAGTATACAGCAGCATTATAAATGATTTGTCTGTGCTCAAGTTAGGCACGCTTTATATCGGACGAGGATAAACAAATGCTACCGTATTGTGTCGCAAGCTGTCCTTAGACAAACGGGAGCAAAACCATATACCGATCTTATCGCATGAAGTTATGAATGTTTACTGCAACGAAGCCACAAATCTCCACTGGCAGGTGGGGGAGCGATGGAACTAGCAGCCAGCATTCCTCAGTTAAGTTTGACTAGAAAGAGACATCATACCCTAGCGAGACGCATTTGTCCGAAGTCGACCATATTTGGCCATGTATCTGTGACAGCCCGAGATGGGGAGAGCAGCAGCACGAGCACGGCTGATGCCAGCCCTTTGCCTGCCCAGTGGATTATCAATCAACGATGAAAACGAAACAAGTGTCCTCATTCTCCTTTGACGCATCTGTCTTGTTTGTTTTTGTTTGGGGAAGTGGACGATGGTTTGTGGTTATCCAAATATGTTTCGTCAAAACAAGAAGTCAGTATCGACCATTTTATGTCGGGTCGCCTGGTCGTCAAGCTCCTCAAGCTCCTCAACACAAGAATAATTACTTCAAGCATGCAACTATTTTTTCCCCAGTATAAACTCAATATTTAGATAAAATCTCAACCATCCCACACAGTCTCGGTTCCCTGATAATTATATATTGCAGTCTGAAGGAATGTATGGTTTGTGGACCTTTCAACTTAGATATTTAGAAACTTGTTCCCCATTCTTCAGGTATATTGTGACGTTCATGTGTCAAGAGTTGGCTATTTATGTTTCTTTCTTGAATTGAATTAAACTCAGCTCTTTTTCAATCCACCGAGTGCAAAAAGGCACAGGTAATTTGAGCAAGAAACTATTTTGGTTACAAAGCAAACGGTTTAGCAAAGCCAATGGGTGTCCCTTACACTATGGACTAAAACATATTGGTGTATATTCACCAAGGTCCCGTAAAGACGACCACTGGCATACAAATTGCAAGATGTTGGAGCCCGCGGCCACAACGAGGCCGAGTCAACTCTCGGCTGGGTGCACGGAGATTATAGGAATGTGGAAAATTCGCAGTCTCAGCATTTGCTTTTAAGGGTCTTTTTTTCCCTCCCCCGTAATATCTTTTTTTTGTGCATAATCTTGAGGTTTGATCGGTACGTGTTGGGGGTCTCGTGCCACGCGCTGTGTTCGCCCGTGCCGGTGATTTATGGGGGCTCGCAGAGTTGACACACCGCACGCGTGCTTGATTTGCGGCCGGCCTGTTTGGAGAAAACTTCAGTAGGGTGTCGAGTTGGGCCAGCTGCAAAATGACTGCTGAAATAAACACTGAGACATGCTCGTCTTTGTTCAAAAGACGTCTTCGAAAACGTCTCGCTACAACGATGCACAGAAAGAAGTTGTCAAGTTTTATAGTGTCTTCAAATAATAATATTTTATTGTTTCGAGGCTTGATGGCTTCCAGTTGTTTAAGAACACAAAGAGCACTCACAGAGGTAAATAAAAACATTATTGTATGAGGTCCTCCTCCCACCTACTTACTTACCGGTGGAAAAATATAAAATCTCACAGCTCGAATTATGCGATAAAATTAAGTTGGGTGTATGCTAATTGTTGTGAACAATCTACGTGACTTAATTTCGTTCTCATCATAATGTACCGGTAGACAAATAATTACATATAATCCGGAAAGTACGAGGTATTTAAACATTATACCATCGAGCCATTGTGACCTGATTCTCATTTGAGTTGCCCAACATTTCCTATCCCTGTGTGACGTAAAGATATTGGCACGTGCTCAGTAGTTCGGATCTGCCTACTGCGCGAATTTACGTTGCGGTTTATGACCTAAGTTTGACACCTGCCTGAACGTCTTGAAATTTATCAAGAGTCAGCCCCCCCCCCCCAAAAAAAAAGACATTCAAACTCGACGTAGTAATCTATGCTTGGCTTGCAAACCTTGGGCTCGGTCCGCTGAGGTCATGCACTTTCAAGTTTATTGTGTCTTTATCTCCTGAGATTTGTCTTTGTCTACGGTAAAATTAAAGCAAAGTGGGTTTCTAAATTTATTTATCTTATCGTGCAGAATGTGTTTTTTTGTTATAGCAATATCTGATGGAAAGTATTTTAGATGGAATATTCAACTTTTCAATTTGATTATAGTTATGGTTATTTTTTATTATCATTATTACTATTATTATTATTATTATTATTATTATTTACTTGTTTGTTATTATTATTTTACTAGGAACACGCAGGCCGCCGACCTTGCATTTGCATCTTGCACAAAAAATGCGAAGTGCTTGAAGACAGTTCACAGCAAACCTCAAAACTTGTCATGTCTTGGCAACCGGATCTTGCTTAATGACTTTTCCATACAGTCCCATGTTTCATCTGTGAGCTGGACACCAGGCCCTTTTTTATATCTCTAATGCGTAATTATTTGTTAATCACAGGCGTAACCTTGTCCTCAGAGGTGGGTCTGCACTTTTAAGGCTGAACGTTTACATAACGAGTCGGGAATGTGAGCACGTTTTCAAATCTTACATTGTTTCAAAAAAATTCATTTGACTTGCCCTTGGTTATGCGTGATGGGTTTTCCATACCATTTATCTAACACAAGTGGTGTCGTAAGGGGAGCTACCGCGTAGTGCTCATGAATCACCAAATTAAAAAGCAAAGAGATCGACGTGATCCTTATTTTTTCTAGGAATGTTTGGGGTAGGCTATTTTTCCATTTAAACTTCTACATTATTATACACGCACCGTTTATTTAAACGGCAACGGCAAGATCACTACTTCAAATAAGCCTCGTCCAACTTACGCCCCAAGTTCATGTTTATACTAAAGCATCACATTAAATATGTATGTCTGCAGGTGAAGGCTTATATATTTTAAATATATAAGTGGAATATACCAGTAAATGATAACAGTCACGACGAAGTCTGAATATGTATTTGTTTGAATTAAAATTTCATTAAAGTTAAGTCAATCAAACGGCAATTAAATCAGTGTTTCAAGTTTGTTTATTCATACGTATAGAAGAAATTGCAACGTATTTACACAGTAGGTCTACCAAAGACACATTACTAATGGGTCTACATTGTTGAATCTTCGTAGTAGTTTTACAACATTCAAATATTATAGAAATAGGGAAAAAGCAATACACATCATCGGTCCACTTATGGTCTTCCAGTTTGCATGAAGGACACATCCGATTTGACTCACCGTCCGAATGGACCTGGAATTTCACTTACACACCGCAAGCAAAAAAACAGGCTCTGGCTTTGACATGAAAATTGAATAACTTCCGGAAACTGGGTTCTGTAAAAGAACTACCCACTGTTATGCTTTATCCTCAGTTTCTCGATCTTCTGTTTGTTGAGTTTGGTAAGGTGGGGTTGACCGCCATCTTGCTTAATGGATTGACCAGTCTATTCTGTCTGCCCAGCCGCCTCTGGGCTAATTGTTTAGAAGCGATCACAGAAAGGGCGTGAACTTTGTGGTGGCACAGACTGCTACTTTTTGCGCAATGTTTGTAAAATTAATGAGCCCCCTCGAATTGATCTAAGTGCAAACCAACCTGTTTAAATATAAGCGCTCTAGTTTAGGTTTTTTTTCTTTCTTCTTTTCTGTTAATTCAAATAAAAAGTCCTACCGGGTATTTATCATAAGAAAGAACAATCACGTTAGTTTTGTCTGCACTGATAGATAGATCCACTATAATTTATCAAATGCCAATCCTGCGGGTTGTTGTTTCAGTTCGATTCGGTGTACTCTTTTCAAACCATTGCTGAAAATACACTGGTAACACTTTGTCAGCACCAAACAGTATTCGAAAACAATCATTGATTTATCAACACATCATTCGATGACGACACCCGACAGAAAAAACCGTCTGAAAAGAGACCCAAACGACTATAATTGGTAAATGTGTGACATACAGTGAACATTTTATTATGACACATTATCTAACTTTTCAGACTTTAAAAATGTCAAGCAACAATCCAAGTAAGTTTTACAATAATCCATCACAAGCAAAACATATTCAAGTAATTATATTACCAATAATTGTGTACACGATCTTTTGAAATAAAAAGACAGTTTGTGGACAAAAATTGCCCGCTGCGGAATTCTTTTTTTTTTGTTCAAGCAAACACCTGTGGTGAGCTTATAAGCAACCGATGTCTTTATTGGGATGGACGGGTGGGTTAGTGTTTGGTCTCCTCTCATCGCCCGCCTACTAACTTCGGGTCAAGCGTGGCTTACCCAGCAATGTGGTTGAATGTGACACGCCGTTAAAGCCTTATTTGGAAGACACCCACGTGCCGGCCGTGCATGCCGCGTCAACCCAAAGCAGTGCACCCAAGGATATTGGCCAAGTTTGCCCGGCGACCCCTTCTTAGAAACAAAAGATATTTCACAATTCCCTAGTGATATTTCATTGTAAATACCACAAAACCTCACCCAATACATTGGAATTTTTCTGGTTACTTCGTCAAAAGAAACGAACTGAAACAGTCGTCGTTAACATGATTTTAAACGAAAGTTTTAAAACATTATAATTAGGGCCTACATGTAAACTAATGAATCTAGCACAGGAAGTGTACCTAGTCTTTAAATAAACAAAGATGGCCTGTCCTGTTATTGCATAGTCAGCGGTGTCGCCAGGATTTTTTCACTGGAGGACGGGGGGATTGCCTGTCAGTATAGGGGGCCAGGGGCAATGTTTTTAATGAATTACGCGTATCTTGATTTTTTTCATGGGGCACCTGGGGGCACTGGAATATTGTGGGGCACGTACCCCCCCCCCCCCCCCCCCACAGCCTTTTCTTTTCAAATAGACTTGAAAAATCAAGAAAAATTTATGAAGTTCCTAATGATATTTTAAATTTTATTCATTCAGATTACAGATCTGAAAGTCCAAGCTGCCTTCGGATCCCAACAACACCAACGAAGGGGCAGACAGTCAGTGCCGCCCTGCCCCCGCTGTCCCGGGTCATCAAACCCCTTCACTTCCACACAACCACCAACCCCTACGAGCCCAACAAGAAGAATGGCCTTCAGGCGAACAAGAAAAAGCCTAGAGGGAGAAAATCACGAGCCAACAGGAGTGAATCAATTGACGAGATGACCGGCGAGGGCGCAATGACTGTTTGTCAGGCATCGCCCGTCAAACCGTACACCAGCCGGTCCGGTCGGCCCGTTGGCCGCCGGTCGTCTACGGACAAGGACGATGCGTATAAACAGTTTGTCATCAAACGCAATGACATTATCGTTCGCGATGACATGAAGACAAAATTCACCACCGTAGATACACCTTCATCATCCTCAACGAATTTCACCAGTAACCCTCACCTCTTTATTGAAACCTCGGTTCTTAATCTTTCCATGAACGGCGGCCATTCCCGACAGCCGAGTGCATTGAACTATGGTGGTTTAGTGGCTGCTACGGCCACTGCGACCTGTGTCGAACCTGGACAAACATCACCAACGGCTGCCGATGAAGCAACCCAGCCAGACCTCGGTCGAGTTTCGCCGCCCGACAACCGGCCACAGATGACGGTACTCCGAAACGTCTTCATGTCCACGCCGGACACTAAAACAGACCTGCCTGATGTCAACATCCTGCGGCCTGAATCGCCTCAGGAATGCTCACCGACAACCAACGGCAGCCATGTTTGTCCCGAGTGTGGGAAGGGTTACAGCACATCTAGCAACCTGGCCAGACACCGACAGACACATCGTAGTGTGAACGACCAAAAGGCAAGAAAATGCCCCCACTGTGACAAGGTGTACGTCTCCATGCCAGCACTCAGCATGCATATCAGGTGGGTAGAGCGATAGCTCTCTGTCATGTTTCTGGAAACTTAATTGCAATTTGTTGTAGGTAAATGAAATCAGATTGGTCGAAAGAACTACCGAAATCGTGACATCCTAGGTGATGGAGATAAAACACAGTTCTTTTTGGCTTCTTTATCCTACTCTTTAATGGGAAGAGATTTTATAAGGCACGTCTTCAAGTGTATAATAGTGAAGAATACACCTACAAAGAGTCATAACTTCACATAAACTAAACAGCGTTTCATTGCACTCACTGAGTGGTGGAGCATCTGCATGTGTGGAGTGGCGGGATTCCTGTCAATATTGAAGTCTTGCAATTATATTTTGTGTTTACAGTGTTTTCTCTTCTCTCTCTCTCTCTCTATCCAGGACACACAAGCTGGGCTGCAAGTGCAACCTCTGTGGCAAGTGTTTCAGTCGCCCATGGCTCCTACAGGGCCACATACGCACCCACACGGGTGAGAAGCCATTCGCCTGCCCGCAATGTGGCAAAGCCTTCGCGGACAAGTCCAACTTGAGGGCGCACATCCAGACCCACTCCAATGTGAAACCTTATGTCTGCCAGAAATGCAATAAAGCATTCGCTCTCAAGAGCTACCTGTACAAACACGTAGAGGCAGCCTGCATAAGAGACGTTTGAAATTTCTCTCTAGACCTTGATCACACTGTGACCATTCTTTTTCGTATACCCTGGGTTTAAATTGCAAACAACAATGGCCCAAGTGCCCCGACTATTTCGCTTTTAGGCCTCAGTTTGGCCACATAAAATTGAGTTGAACAAACATCAAGATGGCTGTAATGTGGTGAAGGTCGATTTTTACATTACTGCTTGTTCATGTCAATGAGTGGGTGTGGTCTTTTTAATGGTAGCTTTGATGGTGGTAAGGGACAGTACTATCCAAATATCTTTTTGTATGAATTCATCTATTGACTTGAGAGAAAGACTACAAAGAGGGAACTTTTAAAGTCTGATTGAGTGCTACCATCTACCATCTGAAACAGAAACACTTCAAATTATTTTTTGTGAACCTTCCACCAAGGATCGCATTGGAACTGTTCCATTAAAATAGTTACTTATTCTCGTCTTTTTTTTTTTACAAACGTTAGTTTCAAGTCATATCTTGAGTACATCATGAACTTCTAATGCGCAATAATTTACGGTTAACATTTCATGTGCTGTAATTTAAGCACAATAAAACATGTTTTAAAAAATCACACCACGATGTAACGCTGATTATCCCTGGATCATTATCCATGAAATGTGAAATCAGAAACGGGTCACCAGCCAAATTATTTTTAATATACGGTCACGTGGTTGTCATTACTGGTTCCCAGAATCCTGCCTATAACATACACTGGGTTCACGCGAACAGCGACCGTTAGAAAAACATTGCCGTGGTATATTCTGAAGATGATAGTTATTTTTGTTACCAGCATGTGTGGAAAAAAAATGATGTAATATATTGTAAATATTATTGTATTTATTTAATGAAATAATGTGTTGATATTTTTTGTTTGCAAATTATTCTTTGCAATAATGGCCTGGTCTTTTCAAAAAGTTTGTTTTCCCTCATGGTGAGGCAAATCTCTATCATTTTGACACCGGCTTTTGGGGAGAACAAAACCACCTTAGTTTTTTCGTTGGCCACTGGCAATCACCCATTTATGATAATAATCGGTCCTGCAAAGCGCCATACTTTTGACCGCGTGAGGGCGTGTGTGAACCAAATTTACGTGTTGTTATCATTATTATTGTTTATTTGGCCATTGATACAAGAAAACAACATACAGGCAGTCAAAACAAGATAAATAAGTTAAACTGGAATGTGATGCAAGAAAATTAGCCGTTGAAAGCGCCCTCGTGGTAAAAAAAATACGGTCAATTATATTTGTTTGCAGTCTTCCTGAGTACTACTGAAATAAATGGGGAGGGATGTCAACAAAAGCAGATTTTTAATGTGATCCCTATCTTCAGATGTTTTATTATTCTTTAGGACCTACATACACCAAACCTGTTTTACTTGTGTTTCTCAAAATAGTGGGGTAATTCTTCTCGTCAATCACTGGGATGTTGGTTATTGTGAATTACAACTATCATAATATTTTGGTATCAATATTGAAAACAGTCTTATATTAATCTTAAGTGATCTTTTTTCTCGAGAAACAATGCTCACCCTTCATTTTCGAGTACTTATTGTTTTCGTGAATCCAGAAGTATAAGACAATGCATGGGGTTGAACTACATAATTTGTATTGAATTGAAGTGATGTGTTTAAATTTGAATTTGACGTTTGACCAAAACTGTTTTTGTATTACTTTATAACCATTCACGAACAGAATGATTTTTAAATAAATTAATAAATGTGTGCATAAGTGCGTAAATAAGAAAGACTTTGTATGTGCATTTATTCATGTGGAGATTGTACAAGCCTGTAGTGTAAGCCTATATTCTAGAACTTGAAAAAGTAGGTGATGAGGAATTGTGTTTGAATGTACAGTCATTTGACCAGTTCGGGATCATTGACCAGTTCTGGATCACTTTAACTTTGCATTGCCCCTCAATCATCAGTAAATTACTCTGTATGTGACCAATTTAATAAATGTGAAGAATAACATCAAATAACACACCAAAATTCAAGTGCACAACATCATTGTTAAGTAAATTATGGCAAATTTTCTGAAGTTTGTCAGTGACAATCATTGTTATTTTTGAAACAAAATGTGAGTTCAAAAATGCTTGAAACTTCTCACCTTTCATATTTGAAGGTATGAGCAGATAAAGCTAATTTAAAATGGTTCAGATGCATAACCAGTGTTTATGTAAATTTACTGAGCAGTCATCTTTCCTCTTTGGAAGAAAAAAATGACAAAAAAATGCCTTTTAATGTGATACTGCACCTTTGACCAGTTCTGGGTCACTCAACATTAAAGCAATGTAAATCTGGTAAAATCATATTTTTTAGTGCACTCAATACACATTTTTATATATGTCGAGCAATGTAAAACTATTTGATGAAATAGCTGTTGATAATGTTACTTGTATTTTCAAGATGGAGGACTACATGTGCATTGATGCATGACAACTTTATGAATAGGAGTGAGGGTTTGCAATAGAGGGCGCTCTACTGATCCGGAATATAAGCAACTGATCCAGAACTGGTCAAACAAAATGTCAATTCTTTTCTCAAAGCCTCTTCCAAGTTGTACATAATTTTTGTCATTTGATACTTGGTGACTTTAATGGCATGTTTTGGTAAACTAATCGACATCCTTTATTTAAAATTGTTAAAAAAGCTGCGATGGCACAGCGTGAATTCATAAAAGAGATCCAGAAGTGGTCAAATGACTGTAATCGTTTTTAGTTATTCGGACCGGCAATACACCTGTACACCAGTTCAGCCATCTTTGGTTCAGACTAAATAAGAGTAAACACTGGTAAATATGTAGGCCTTCAAAAATTCCTACACAAACTTCAAGACTAATGAAAGAGTATAAAACTCAGGACCACTATGATTCTGACAATGTCCCCCACCCAGCATATTAATGAACTTACAGTAGACGCACATCACCTCCATTGCATGCCTATACTAGTTAGCTTGTGAATGATTACATAACGTAAACTCATGCTTACCGAGTTACAGTAGAGAATTCCACACGTCGTTGCCATCACACACTCAGGTGTTATCCCCTTTATTTACTCTATCAGTCTCAATTTGACAAGTTGCTGTGATCCACCATGTCCACCAATTTCCTGGTTTGTCCTGCTTTTGTTCCAAAAACTACAACAAAATGGGTTTCACGCACAATTTTCGACACCTGTTGCAGACGGCATTTCCGACAGGGTAGCCATTGAAGTCCTCGCCTATTATTCCCACAACGGCGTTTGTTATTGGTCAATAGTCATCTCACGCCGTGGGATCTTGTATGTAACGGCTACTCTGATTGGCCAGTAATGCTGCCCAAAAAACCTCGCCGACCAGTGGTAGTACATTATTGGGTCCTTTCCACGAGTAGTACAATACGATGGATAATAAGTTCTTAAAACAAGAAAACTATAATAAAATTCAAGTTTGGATTAAAGGTAAAATTTGTGAGGTATTTTTTTTTTATTTCAAGTAAAAACAAATCCCACTTCGGCCTGGAGCCTGTCGTGTGGATTGCGTGGTTTTTTTTCCTTTCCCGCAGCTAAACATGAGATTACAACAGGCTTCTCTGCACATATACCTTCACCGTGGTCCTACGGGTTAAAGTGCGAGGCATTTTTAAAGGGTTTCTTTGTTTCATTACCAGAGTTATTATAAAAAAAAAAGTACAAGTGCCTTACGAAATTGATATAATAAGCGGGCACATGCATTTTGGTCCACTAGAGAGAGGGCGAAGTTTCTGAAAACATTGTCATAAAAAGCATATGGGTGACACGTCACATTAAAGGACTGTAGGCCACAGCCACAACCCCCCACCCCCAAAAAAATAAATAAATAAATAAATAAATAACAATACAATAAATGAATAAAAATAAATAAATAAATAAATAAATAAATAAAAATAAAATAACTAAATAACTAAAATAAATAAATAAAAATAAAAATAAAAAAATAAAATAACAACAAACAAACAAACAACATCACCACCACCAACAACAACAAAAACAACTTTGCCATTTTTGTGGGGAAGGGAGAGGGGAAAAGAAAAAATGTGGGTTTTTGATGTGTCATACCATTCACATGTGCATGTTTTCAATCTCAAGAGGGGAACTAGGGTTTAAAGCGGGCTACCACCCCATCCCATGCCCACTCCTACAGGTTACACCACTGCCTGATGTAAACAACTAAGAAACAGTTTAGAGGGCGGATCCACCGTGGATTTATAAGAACATTAACTAACAAAACCAGTTTTGTTTTTCTATGTATAATGTTCATGTATTGTTTTTGTTTATAATCCTTTTCTGATTGTTTTTAATCCAACCCTTTTAGATTGTGATTGGCAAGAATAAGAATAATAATCATAAAACTACTGACGATATGTTCACTGTTCGTTATAAGCCATTCTGTCTTAAAAGTATTTTTTCAACAAATATTTCTTCCAAGCAGACATGCTCTCAGTTCTTCCATGATTTACATCAAGTGCCTGCACAGCTTCAAGAACTTGGCGATGAGAGCTGGGTAGAGTGAAGGATTTAGGAGGGCCAAGAGGTTCTAGAGAGCCTTGAGGTCCCAGGGTGCCTGAGGGCAATGGAAGGCCAAGAATGACTTCTTCTTTTTTGTCAAGAGGGAAGCAAGCAGGCAAAGACATAATTTGAGGGGAGGACTATTTTTTGTGTCGAACCATTCATTTGTGCATTTCGTTTCTGAGCGGGAGGTCTCCCTGCCCTGCACCCCCCCCCCCCCCCCCCCCGTTACGCCACTGCTGAATTTAAAAAATTAACTATTCACTTTTTTTCTGTATGTTTGATTCTTTTTATTGTGCAAATGCCTGTTAAACTTCGCCATTTTCTTAATACTAACAATATTTCATCCTATCATTTTTTAATTTTACATTACATCATGAACTTTGGTGATCTTTAAACTTGTGATGACCCATGATTCTGGAGGTGGGAATTTTAACCAAAAGATTGTTAACTTTCTAGAAAATAGTATTGAAGCTCAAGGTGCAGCCTGTGATACAATTTTATAAAAATTCAAAATATAAATCAAGTGCTGAGGAACATGCTATTACAAAAAAAATAAAGTTAATTGCTACGAACACATCTAATAACAACAAATGAAAAACATCATAATCAAAATCGTCACCCCAAATTACCTGCCCCTTTTCCAAAAGAATTAAATTAATAGTCTGCATTTTATCTACACTTTTAGACCTGATTTAAAAATATTAAAAAAAGAAAAGAAATATGACCTTGTTTTGATCTATAAAAAATTTACTTACATTTCTTTTAAACTAGTCATACAAAAATATATATGTGGGTGTATATAAAAACAATTGCGAGAAAGTATCTACAATATTTAGACTGCATTATTACAAATAATCACACACTATAAAAAATAGTCTTGAGAGCAGATCAGACTTGGAATGTAGTGCTAGCACCGTGGCAACTTTCCCCACGACTTGCATTGAGGCTTAAAACAACGAAGTAATGAGATGGGACCACAGTAATTCAGAAGTATTTCCATGGAACTGCCACTTAGCAACTGAAACATTGATTCAAAGTTTTTATCACGAGTGATTTCATAATGCTACTTATTAGTTCTAATCCATTTTGTTACTCATCGTTTTTATTGCTTTTGTTAACCGTACGTGGTCAAGGATATTTTAATTTCCCCCATGAGGGATAGTAATGTTTTAATCTAATCTAATCTAATATTTTGTGAAATTGTGTCCCGAGAAACAGACCCATAGTACTAGACTCTGAATCCGGGCGGGACAAAAACATGACATGGAATTTGGAAGAATTTTGGTTTGTTAAGATAAGGAGTGTACCGATTCTCTAGGTTTAGGGTCAACTGAGTTTCTTTTTGACAATGAACTGGAACCAATTTCATAGAGCTGCTTTTAAGTACAAAAACAAGTTTTGCTTACATGGATGATGGTACTAAACCAGCCAGAACACTATGCCATGTTTACTGTTTGTGACTTGTGCCTCGCTTATTTTTGCTCAGCGGAATCTTGTTAACCAATCATTTCTGCTTAAGCAAGCTGTATGAAATTGAACCCGGATTGTTACATGTAGTTCTATTGGCCACCGACCCGTTCTAGGGGTATGTCAGAGAATCCCTCATTGGTGGCTGCGCCCTGGGGAGGGGGGCGTGGTGGGGGGTTAGCTGGGGGCCTGTTGGTCAAGGTCTTCTGGCGTCTAAGCTCCATGCTGTCCACATGCCACTCTTCACCGCCGAGCGCAGCCTTGAAGTAGATGAGCCCCCCAATGAAGAGAGACACACCGCCGATCAGAGTAGGCAGGGTGAAGATGGCAGGAACTGACATGCTATAAAGAGTGGATTGTAAAAAAATAAAATAATAAATAAATGAGCTTAACCCAACTAAATGAGCTTGAATTTGCACAGTGTGAAAGTTTGAACAGTGAAAAAAAAAAGTCTAGATTATGGATATTGTTTGTGTTTTTTTTCTTGTTTTTTTTTGGGGGGGGGTGGTGTTGGAGGGTGTTTTTTTTTCTTCCAGGTGGAGGGGAGTAATTCTATTTAGATTTAACATATTTTAATTAACCTTTTAAATGATTCAGATTAATTTCTTTACTATTTTGTACAATTGATTTACAACTCACAGCAGGTAGAGGATGAAGCGGACAAAGTAGTTCTTGGTAAAGAATCCACCACAGTTCATTACGGGATGGAGAATGTGCTGGAACCTGTCAAGGAGCAGAGAAAGGAACAATTGTATGGAAGTGTTAACCAACTGGGAGCATTTGGTGAAAATATGGATCAATCCATGAAGTTTCTACTTTTACTATAAAGGTAGTACCCCTCTTTTTTATAAAGAAACAAGATGGTCTTTTTCACTTGACAAACTTGTTGGTAGTAGTTGAAAAAAACTTTTGCTCCAAAATTGGATTCAGCTTCCATTTAAAGTGATATTCTAATTAAAAGTTCCCTTTTTTCATGAAGATATACTTTGTCTCTTGAGAGACTACATTCCTGATCTGCCATTGCTGTTTTGTTGTTTTTTTTTGTGTTTTTTTTCTTTTTAAGAATGGGGATAAGTACCTTCTTTCTACCAATGATCCTTTTCTTCTCTGGCTGCGGGGGTATTCCAACAAACAAACAAAGAATCCAGCAGTTCTGTTCAGTACAGTTAAGGATGGTAGTGTCAAATCATGTACAGTACTAGACAGGTCATGCCACGTGCAAGTACATCTTCAAACGCAGCAACTACTGGACTCTGGCCACGCACTATCCAGAGCTCGCTCCTTTTCCATGCTTTTCCTGTCAATATTTACGTCAGTTTCATACCTTTATCGTTTATTCATTTTACATTTCATATTTCCTTTATCTGTTCCAATGCAATGTTTTTATCTGTTTGGATTTAAGCTACTGTCAAAATAATAAATTACATAAATAAATGTTATAGTAATCTGCATAATTGTTTATATTGAACTGTATTCAATTCTCCTAAATTTGAATAATTAAAAAGCAATGCTCACTGATTCACTGATATTGGGAGGTAATTAATCAACCTTACTCGCAGCTGAGAAGCTGAATTACGAAGGTCGCGGCTACAATGTGTTGGAGCTGAAGGCATGCAAGGGCACCTTTGGCAGTCAGCCACATCAACCCATATTTATGACCATGGAGCAAAGCCAGAGATTGAAAATGTTTGATTTTTCCAGAGGGAGGAAAACCGGAGGGCCTGGAGAAATAACCAATGCACACCTCTACTCACATACAGCCCTAGCTGGGAATCAAACCATTGCCACAGTGGTGATAGGCAAGTGCTTTACACACTAGCCAGTAACTACCCATGCTAAATAGTGACACCTAAAACCACAAACATGGAGAGCATTATTTCCTGCTTAGCCAAAGGATACATGGTGTAAGCTGCAAACTCATATCCATCAAATCCAAACACTCCAGTTATACCGCCCATCAACATGACTGTGCAGAAAAAAGAAAAAACAAACAAAAACATATTGATCATGATGTGTTACAGAGAACTAGTGATTTGCACAACATTGGGTCATATGAAAATGAATTCTTCCCTGTATAATAGTGTCCCTTGCAAAAACATCTCCACCTTATGTGACATTATTAACAAAAATAAATAAATACTGCGTAAATTGTTTGTATTCATTATTGTAGTGATATGCAAATTAATCCACTGCCCGCGCAAGCTGCTTGAAAAGCGCGAGCTGTTTTCAAAGCGCGAGCGCGTGTGTGATTAATTTGTTTTCATAAATATTTTGATTTAGAAGAGGTTTAATAACAAAGACTGGAATAAAATAAATAAATGTAAGAAATAGAAGGGAGTTGGAGAGAGATCGTTGAGAGGAGCAGAGCTCCCAATAAACTTTGTCTTGAGATATGAATTCTCTTGAATCCATCAACCATATATCTGTGTCTTTCCTCAAAGCTATTTGTGGTCACTCTCATTGATGATTCCGCACGGAAGAATAACGAACCCTACGTCTGGGAGAACAAACCCATTCAGATCTCTACATTATTGATACATGTACATGTATATAAGGATTTTTTTCTATGCTCCTTTTTTATTTCCTTGTCTTCATATGTGACAAACATTGTTTGTCTTGTGTTTGGGCTTTCTGAAGAGGATTTGATATTTAACTATAAAATTGCTGACTTCACACCTTGCACATAATGAAAGTCATCACCAATGGATAAATATTAACATACCTATGTCCAGTATTACTATTAATATTTATACTTGGCACTGACTTTAATTTGTTGTTATGAATACACTCAGGATATGGAATTAAGTTTGAGATAATCATAACTCACTGTCCCAAGGCCAAATTCATTTTATTATGGACCAAATTGACAATTATTGTCAGTCGCGTACCAAGGCATTTCCATTGGGGGGGGGGGGGGGGGGCAAGTGGGGTAAAGACTTAATTATTATTATCATTTTTTTTTTTTTTTTTTTCATTTTTTTTTTATTTGGTTTATTTTGTTTTTATTTTTTGGGGGTGTAGGTGTAATGTATCCAACCATTCACTTGTGCATTTTTTCAATCTCCTCCTAGGACACAGTGCCTGCACAAAACACGAGTTTTGACAAATTTATTATGCAAATCAATTGTTTGAACAAGCTGTAGCGCCAGAGGCATCCACTCTACAACAAAAGCCGGCACAGAGGTTCAAAATCGTCAGTTCTGGAAGAGTTTCATAATGCAGAAACCATCTCTAGGCATAAAACCCGAGCGACAGGACGGCCTAACAGTAGTTACTAAATTACTATGCCTACTATTAGTATTACTAAACTAAAAATACAACGTCCAAACTTACCTAAACCGCTCACGAAACCGTGCTCGTTGGCCCACATTGCCCATTCACTTCTCATGTCAGCCATTTTACAGATACCACAATTTCGTCCCTACGTTTAGAAGAAAAAATAAGGCACTGAGATAAAATCTGTAAACTTTGTGTCGTCTTCTTTCCTTATCCAAGTGTGATTATGATGTCCAGCTTGATTAAAAAATCGTTTTTACTTCCGTGTTGTGTGTCGGCGCTCGGGCCTCAGTCAGCTAGCTGCCCTCGTGTATGTCAGCAGAGGGCAGTCTTGCAAATTAACGGTGAGACGGGACCACATGGACCACAGACATGTCTGTGACATGGACCCATTAATTATAGGCCGTATTTTAAAGGCTCAATAAAACCATGATAAAACAGGTTTTTTGTTTATAATTGGCCCAATAATAATTTTAATTCTGAAGATTTTAATGAGAAAGAAGATTCGCAATTGTCGCTAGTGACGCACAAACATGTTGCACACTGGGATTAAACATGAATACCGCCCTCACTAGTTATTTCGAAAGAAATGTAAACAACAGAGCTGTGCTGATGATCGGCAGCCTTCACACACCACATCAAACATTATGATGCAGCAGAGTTGGAGACTAGTGCCTGTATTTGGGTCAGATGTCTCCCCATCAGCAATGTAAAGTAAACAAAATTACTTCACAAAGTGTATCGTCGAACTGCACCGTCAGAACCCAGATCTAACGACCACACTGAGCATAAGCAACCACCAACCAAATCAGGTGATTGTTTTACGCGATCGACTATTATTTTTATTTAATAAGTAATAATTATTGGTATTAATAATGTAACATACTACAGAGTACAGCACTACAGTACTAATTTAATATATTTATAAACCATTTTTTTTTTAATTGTTAGCATGGTCAGTGGCCTTGTGCTCCGATTCTATGTAATGTACCTACTGATTGCTGTCCCAACATGGCATTCTAAAAACAAACTGTAGTTTGTTGGATTATTTAGGTGTGTCACAACTGTACAAATGTAGGTCCAAAGACAGAGCTTTGTAATAGGCAAAGTTTTAAAAAAAGTGCTGATGGAAATATACAGCAACCAAACTATCAAGGCCAATGCAAATGAATTGTTATTAATCATGTTAATGTTTGTTAGGTTCTCTCGTCAAGCCATCTATCTCTTAAAAAGTATTAGGGAAGAATTTGTCATTTTTGTTCACTCGTCAAAAGGCAATGTCATGCATGCATGCAGTATACATGAACACCATAGAGTTTAAAGCAACTCTAGTTCTTGGTTAGTTGCAATTATCGTAGCCCTGGAATGTCCTGATGATGAGTTGCGTGTCCCATAAGCTACGACTATCGCAGCTTCTCTAAGAGCTGCTTACAAGTTATGAATAATGATTTTTGTCCATGCGGGGCTAAAATTCCATGGTGACGGTGGCAAGAAACTAACCGTCAACCTTCATTGGCCTAATGATATTATCTTTAGGCCAATGAAAGTTATGGACAACCACCCACTGGCCACTCCCCCATTAACAAGGTATTACCTTGTTAATGGGGGGAGTGGCAAGTGGTTGGTTGCGCTGATGGGATTTTTAGATTGTTCATAATTTGAGACAATCAACAAGACTATGGGTCATAAAGTTAGTACTTTGGTAGTGCAACAACATAGCTAAGGTGGGGGACAATCTTTTTCCACCCCTTAGTCCCAGCAATTGTTATATTTGATGATTTAATTTGTTTTTCTTCAGAATTATCTCAAGCCTACCTGAAATGATTTCATCTTCAAGACTCCTCAACAAACTGTGTGCCGCTGCTTCCAGAGGGAGCAGGGGACCAGCATCATGTACAGATATTTTTAGGACCAGGAGACTGCTAGCAACCAGTGCAGTCTCTTATCGGGTATGTTTACCATAATGCTTCAATGTTTGATTCTTTGTCAAGATGTTCAGCAAGATGCATGAATGGTCTTGACATATTATTGAGTTTTTCTCATTTGTAGGCCGTGCCGTCTTCAGTTGTCAAAGATTTCCAAAACACCCTTGGAGATGAGAATGTGTCCATATCGGAAGCCGTCTGTGAGCAGCATGGACATGATGAGTCGTACCACAAGTAGGCCTTAGTGTATTTTAATGCAACCAATGAAAACCATTGTGTCTTTGTTCTTTCACTTGCATTGGTCATACATGTATCTTATTGCTCTGTCTACATTTGGGAACTCAAATTGTTCAGTGTACTATTGGAGACAGTTGGGGCACCAAGTGGCAGCAGAGCATGCTCAGAACTACATAAATGATGGAAAGTACCTGATGTGTCTGCTGCCACCTAGTGTCCCAAAGTATCCACTTTGATGCACCAAATTGTGATGAGATAGCACCTTTAAAGGAAAACAGGTTATATATGTTGAGAAATACTTGTATAGGCCCTAATTGGTGTTATTTGAAAGCTTTTATTACATCTAATTGATGATTAAATACATGTACACCCAGTTTTGAATTTTTCAGCAAGAAGTGCCTGGTTTTGGCATGGTGCATTACATATGATCAAACATTTGCATGCTCCTTAGTATTGAAAACATTTTATCTTTCGGAAAGAACAATATTACCAGATGTGGTCGTCTTTCCAAGGACTACACAAGAGGTGTCTGAGGTTGCCAAGATCTGCAGCCAGCACAAACTACCAATGGTGCCGTTTGGCACAGGTACTGGGCTGGAAGGGGGCGTTACAGGGTTGAAGGTCAGTGGAAGTTCATTGAAGCCCTTTATGCAGTTTTATTGGGGCAAATCTAGTGAATCAAGTTTTATTGTCACACTAGCAGGCTTCAGATTAACCAAGCAACCCACAGCTGATGTTGCCATTCATGCAGTTACAAGAGAAATTTACTTTTTCTCATCGGAGTCCCCTTTGCCAGGGGAAATTTGTCATCCTCTTTCAGGCCTCATACTTCATGGGGGCAATAGAGGCAATTGCCTCCATGCCCCTAGCCTTTGCCTTGGTGCCCTTGAAATGTACCTATAGATCTGACAATTTCCTCATAGAGGTGCCCTTTATCAAGTAAAAATGCCTTGGTGCCCTTGCCCTCTCAAGAATGATGCAATCAGGCCTGTTCTTTATCTCTTTTCTGCCACCTTCGCTTGGCTTCTGTGAACTGAGGACAGGGTAAACTCATACTTTCCCTGCTGCTATGACTAAAGTTAGTCAGTTTCCCCTAAACTGCTACCAGCTGGCTGTGTTGCAGAAAATGTTTTTCTTATCCCAATATACCGTTTGTTTGACGTGTAGGGATCAGTTTGCATTGACTTGAATCACCTCGATCAGATTGTGTCTTTACACCCCGAGGATTTTGATGTTACCGTAGAGCCTGGTGTGACCAGGAAGGATCTGAACTACCACATCAGGGATGCTGGTCTCTGGTTCCCCATAGGTGAGGTTGGCTTTAAAATTTTTATGACAGTGTTAATGGTTTTTAAAACAGTAGACCACTTTCGAACACCTGTCTGTGTTGGTGGTTCTGGGCTGTACCCTCTCAGTTAATTGGGAGTGCACAATTTGAATTCCTCTGACTTCAGTGTTGCTGCATCATATGGTTCAGGAGCTGTGAGAATCATAGCGTCTTGTTAAGACCGTCAAGAGGATCAAGGGTTACGAGAATCGCAGCTAATGGTTTAGAAAAGCTTTAACGTAATTGTGTGGGAGACAATGAACACTCAAACACAATTGTACAGAATAAGGGTACCAGGCTTTGCTGATCAGAAAGTTTTAATGCAGAAAAAAATGAATGACACATTTTTCTTTTGCTTTTGTCTGTTTGCATATACTTCAGATCCTGGGGCGAATGCATCTGTATGTGGTATGGCGGCTACCAGTGCGTCAGGTACCAATGCAGTACGTTATGGTACCATGAAAGAGAACGTCTTAAACCTTGAGGTTGTCCTGGCAGATGGAACCATCATTGACACTGCAGGCAAAGGAAAAAGAGCAAAGTAATCAAAGCATTTGTTGTATTCTTTTCTATACAAATTCAGGTCTTGCGTTTGCTATATTGTTGAAGTAAAAGATGTTAGGAAATGCATTTTTTTTATCATTCTTTTACCTTTCACATACTATTATCATATTGACCCAATTCACCTGACGTCATCATCACAATAATCTTGGTTGCACAATTTTGGGAGTCAATGTCCCTATGTGTTATACAGTGTAGTGCGAATTTTAGGTGACGAGACTACCAAAATGGTGAAATGGTGAGCACGGCATGGTCACCGCGTGTGACATGCGTGCAAGGGGTCAATTCAACTATTTCACTTGAGTTCTTATTAGTACCTTTACTAGGTACTACTTTACTAAGTTTTGCTTGTTTGTTTTAAATTTGTTTGCTAACTTACAGTCATCATATCAACATCAAGTCTGTAATAAGTTAAGCCCAACTGTCATCAATGTGATAAATGTCTTTCTTGGGTTTGCTACAGAGGGGCAGTAGGCTACTTACTGCTGCCATGAAGTATTGCAAAAACATGTATTTTACACTTGGTACTTGCAGGAAGACTCTTGTCAAATAGTGTTATCAAATTCCATATCTGATTTGTTACTATGATATAACTTTCCCTCTTGTCATTAGCATGGAGGGACAAAGTAAACACCAGTGCTACTGCTTGCTGCAATGAATCATACCAAGTCGGTGTAAAAACAGTTCGGCCAAATTTTAGAACCAGTTTGTTATCTTATTGACCCAATTCACCTGACGTCATTACAACAAGAAATCTTGGTTGTGCCATTTTGGGAGTCAGTATTTCCCTGTGTGCTATACTGTGTCATGGCTGAGCGGTCTAGTACACCGGACTCAAGTTCTGGTGGTCAAGTCATCGGGGTGTGGGTTCAAATCCCGGTCATGACACTTGCGTCCTTGAGCAAGATGCTTTACTATAATTGCTTCTCTTCACCCAGGGGTATAAATGGGTACCTGCGAGGGTAGAGGTTGATATTGTGTTTGAAGAAGCCTTCGGAGTGCCACGGCTGCTCGAGGCTGTATACTCCCCAGGGAGCTGAAAAAGATTACAGGAATGTTATTGGCCCAATGACCAGGGCACTAATGTAAAGCACATTGAGACGTTATTGTGAAATGTGTACATGCTCACCTTATCTTTACATGCAAATTGACTCTCAGACAGTTGGCAGACAGTAGCTGCATGTGTTGTTGGTGCAAAGGTTCAATAGGGTTAATTTATTTCTTCTGTTTGGTGTGGGAGACAAATCATACATCACTATTTACTGCAGTTAGTTACTGTGGATATGTTTTGTTGAAGAAAATCTGCTGCTGGCTACAACCTGACGAGTCTGTTTGTTGGATCAGAGGGAACTCTGGGTATTATCACCAAGGCAACGCTGAGGCTTCATGGGATACCTGAAGCTGTGAGTGCTCTTTCAGGAATATAAAACCGTAAACTTGTTCAAATACAAACACAAATTAACTATCTTTTGAAAACAACGTCATCAGTGAACAGTTTTTCTGGTCTCAAGACAACTCTATTTGCATTTCACTAATTGCATCATTTTAACATTAAGCTTTTCATGTCTTTCTCTTGGTTTTGGGTTTGGTTTCAGAACTTCAAGGTCTGCAGAAGATATTCAAAAGTCACTTAGTTAGAAGTTGATATGAAAATACAAATACTTTGATTGAGTGCATTCCTCCCCCCCCCCCTGAAAAAACAGGTAAACAATTGGATAAATAATACAAACATAACATTTGTTTTGAATTCCCTCAGATGGTGGCTGCAGTTTGTTCGTTTGATTCCATACAAGAAGCTGTTGACTCGGTCACCCAGGTGATGCAATTTGGGATACCAATTGCTCGCATCGGTAATAACTATTCTAAATTAGTCACAGTTTGGAGAGAAAAAAATAACGCACTACAAAAAACCTCTACAGCCAGTGAATTTGCGAACATTACCAATTCTCTACCTTATTATTGATTAAAAGAGAACTATCCCATACCCATGGTAGCAGTGTTGCCCACATTACCATCACTGTACCTTATCTTGATTCAAAGAGAACAAGCATTAATTACCAGAGTGGAGTGGAAGTTTTCCCACCCATGTTTGTAGTCAGAATTTTCAAATAGGCTCGCTCTAAATTGGAAAATTTGATGTTCAAACTGCTCATGTACAGTTGTACATTTGAATGTAAATAAAGGGATGCAGCTTGATGTTCAAAAGATACCCAGACCTTGCTAGCCCACTCTATGTTCCAGCCAGAACCAATGTTTCATTGTATCTATTCAATGTCTTTTCCCCCTCCATATCTGCAAGAGTTTCTTGATGAGGTGATGATGGAGGCCTGCAATAAATACAGTCACCTCGACCACAAGGTTGCCCCGACGCTCTTCCTAGAGTTCCATGGGTCGGAAGAGAGTGTGAAATCACAAGTCCAGTATGTCGGTAAGAGAAGTCAGGATGATCTGTTAGCATTCAGATCTCTTAAAAGATTCATGCGAAAACAGTTATGACGATGATAGTAATAAGTGTAGAAGTTTGCGATAATTCTGTGCTATACTCGGTTTTCAGAGCTGTGTAGGTTTTGAAACGAACCAATGGTATAACAGATCAAGGTTATATTTAGACTCCATGAGAATAACACACATCAACCACATTTGTGCCATTTAAGTTGAGTGACTAAATGCCGCAGCCGGAAAAGGTTTTTTTATTCAAAGAGAACACTGGCCCAAAATAAACTGGGCAAACCGGTAAAAACCACAACAATTGTACTGAGCACACCAGCTCCAACTTAAAGGTTATTACAGCTAAGTGCAATTACAGGGCACTTAGTCCATGGCCACCTTGACCCACACCAATTATTATTTAATGGGCATACCACGCCCCAACCACTGGACACTTAAAAAAAACCTGGCCTACAGTCCCAGATCACAATATAAGTATGAGCGCATAAGCCCTTCAGGGCACCTTGGTGCAAACCACTAACATTAATTTTGTTTTATCTCTCAGGGATAATACGTGTTATGATCGGTATGCTCTGATCATCTTCCAGAGCATAGTCTAAAGACAGTCGGTTTAAGGTGATCGAAATGTAGAATTGTGTCGCCCAAAAGATTGAAAGACTGTTGGACTTTTGTTGACCCATAGGCCTACTTGTATTTTCAGAGGAAATAGTCAGAGCAAATAATGGGTCTGAGTTCCAGTGGGCCGAGAGGGCAGAGGATAGAAATAAACTTTGGAAGGCTCGGCACGACTGCCTGTATGCAACACTGGCTGAGCGACCTGGACGGAGGGTATGTTGATGTATGACTGGTCCCAAATACAGAAATCACAAATTAGCAGGGAGCCAGTTACAAGCAACTCTGATACCTGACATTTAGATGGTTGATACTTTGAGCACTGCAGAGCATAGTTCATCTGAAATGAGCATATGTATGTGTGTGTGTGCCCAAAGGCTCAATGACACTGGTATCAGGTATTGCTCAAAGGTATTGCAATGAATCAAAGATACTAGAAATATTGTAGTGTGTACAAGATTCCATGAATAATGTCAGAGTTGGAGAAAAGATGCAATGCATTTAAGTGGTTTTAACCAAGCATACATGGTAGTATTGAGTCCCCCTTCAAGCAGTAGAAGATGACATTATTCACATGGCGTTTTTACAAATTGTTAATAGTTTTTGCACTTCTTTTTCAGGCTTTGTCAACTGATGTTTGCGTTCCAATCTCCCTGCTGCCTCAAGTTATTGTTGAAACAAAACAAGATCTGCAGAACATCGGAATATATGGTAAGCAGAGACATATGTGCTTGGCAGAGATATAAGCCACTCCCAAAATGCTGCGAATTGTTCAGAATGTTTTATACTAAAGTTTATGAAGCAGTGTTTTCTATTTAATAAATCTGAGACGCATTGTCCCTGGAAGTACATTATTTTCCTCATTCAACAATATGCAAATCAGGATTAAACTTTCAACCAATAAAAACCCTCTGTTTGGTTCAAGGTAGAGTGTGTTCAACACCATGTGCCCAATTTATGGTTCTCTTACTGCGGATTTCCGCACTTACTGCCTATAGAATCACTCCCTTTGCTGAATTCCATACGCACAGAACTCTGTGGTAATACTGGTTAGCAGCACCATAAAAGTGCGGTCTGGTTTTTCCACTAGGAATAAAAAGAACTGGCTTCTTTCGTTGTGGCTGCAACAGCCCACACTGTGCAGTATAAAATCAGGATTGTTGTAATGAATCTTGTGTCTATTTTATAGGGACTACTGCCGGCCATGTTGGAGATGGAAACTTCCATGTTTGTATTCCGATTCAAACGGATGACCAGGCAGAGTTAAAAACGGTCAAAGACTTCTGTGATCGCTTAGGAAGGTATGTTTTGATTATTCTTAATCCTAAAAGTTCCTCTCTTAGATCGCTGAAGACTGTCACCTTTTGGAAACACTGTTGATATGGACCATGGTAACCTGTGACATCACACTTTAATAAAAGAGCCACAGAGCCTGGACTTCCTGTCGGCACAATTTGTACATGGTTCAATGGAAGAAAACATAAAGTCTTACATTTGCACAAAACAATTTATATTAACTTTTGATAAGAAGAAAGGGGGTACATCTCAAAACTTCTTTGGCGGTCATTTTTACAATTCATGATTTTATGTAACAGTTATGAAACAAAATGTAATGTCTCTCATGTGACCAGTGTAGTATCCCTTGCCTACCAGGAATGCCTTGGAATGTACATAGTCATCCCGTTTGTAAACAGCAGACATGGCTGTTGGCGATTGAACAAGAGACTTTCAGACACTAGGCGGTGAAATACATTGTGGGTATTTTTCCGTTGCTATTAACCTAACTAACATTTTTTAGAACAGCTTATTGCCTGGTACATCTGCAGTCTGGTGCCTCTTTTACTTTCGTAAAGATTCAACAACAAAAAATCTTAGCAGAAACAGGTTACCAACCAGAATGCCTTGTAATCTACAGTGCTTCTAACTGGTTCCCTGTTTATTAGCAGCTCAACAGATCGCAGAAGTTTTAAGCAGTATTTTGTTAAGATTTACAAGCATCTTCATGAGATTGCACCCTGAAAATAATTTCCTTCTAACTTGTAACAGACGAGCCATTGACGTAGGCGGAACTTGCACGGGTGAGCACGGCATCGGGCTTGGCAAAAGAGAACTCCTGGTGCGGGAAATCGGCGAGGATGGAATTCAGACCATGAGGCGGATCAAGACAGCGATGGATCCTGATAACTTGATGAACCCAACGAAGATCTTTACTATGTGAAAATTTCACATTTTCAAAAGTGATGCAGGTTTTTTTTCCCCTCAAGAACCATGTATGAAATTTTATATGGGGGCAAAAGAAAAACTGGAGGGAGTAGTGTGGAAGATATTTTCCCAGGTTTTATTTGAATCCCAGCTCTGACTATTTTTATAAAGCCGCACAATCACAAATTTTCTAAGCATAGAGTAATTTTTTGCTATTCTAGAAATAATAATTACCGGCCAAATTTTCATGTGATTTATAATTCTTGCTTGTAACTGGTTACCAAATTATTTTTGCCTGGGCATGTGGTAGGTAGTGTTTTCTGCTGGAAAGTTTGAAGGAACAAAAGGCTAATTGCGAAGAGATGCTATAAAAGGGGGAAAAATGCTAAACAAATGTCTTCACCTCACCTCACCTGTCCTCTTCAAGCCGAATGGCCAAAAGGCTGCAGTGCACTCTCTCCAGTTTGGTCTGTTTATTGGCCACAGATTTGGCTTCATTCCAAGACTTCCATCCTAGCTACTTTCTTTCTTAACAGTATGGCGTGTCGTGGCTGAGTGGTCAAGCACACCGGACTCAAGCTCTGGTGTTTCTGATCAGCAGAGTGTGGGTTGGAGTCCCGGTCTTGACACTTGTGTCCTTAAGCAACTTAACGCCCCAACTTAAAGCCTTGGTCCCATGTGTTGTGTAATGCGCGTAAAATAAAAACAGTACACTTTTCTAAACAAATGTATACATTTATAACAATAGTACAAATAGTATCAATTATATATCAATAATAATGTTTAATACGTGTGTATACTGCAAATCCATTTACAAAAATGGTCCTTTTGATACCTTGCTTCATAATGAGAAAACAGTGATTCTTTGCTTTGAAAAAGATTTACTTCATATTGGCTTTTTGCGTGAAGTATGACTACTTTTTTAGGCATTTTAGCTTGTAACCTTACTATATCTTTTAAGTAAGATTTTCTGTGCTGAGTACATGTGCATAAAATGGAAGTGGACTCTTGCGTTGTAAGGGTTTATATCCACATAAAAAAAACATTATCATTTGCACTTTGGAAATTTTCCCTGTGAATACTTTTATAATATGGGATTCCATAATATTTTGCTCTGAAATTTTTAAACTCATATTTGCTATGCTCCCAAAACTGTTGTGGTTAATTTGCCTCAACTCAATGATACATTTTTGCTCTGTTTAAGAATATAACTAACATAATGTCAGTGAAACAAATTGTGGAAATTGACAGTATTGTTGTAATTTAAAATTTTATCTTATGCAAAGCATTGTTTATTATATTTTTATCTTCAATTACGTATAATTTTATTGGGTTTTTTTTGTGGTGTGAAATACATAATACTCATACTCATCCAAAAACTCTAACAGACAATGAAATGGACTTTGAGTACGATATTGTAGTCAATAATCACACAGTTCGTTATCTGTTGGAGGTAGGAAATGTTGCTATTTAAAGTAATATTTTGATACGTCATTTGATATTTATTGGAAATGAAATTATAATAAAAGTGATTTGTACATTGTAGAGTTAGCTTTGAGTGGATTATGATGTTTGTAATGTGGTGTCGGCTTTCGGGTAAACACATGTGATCAACTATTAAAGGGGCTGTGTCGTCATGATTACAGCAGTTAACGGATTAACCCAGTTACTATGCTAGTGTGCGCCCTGGCGGTCACATCACAGTTTGACAAAGGTGGCACTCTTTGTGTTTTGAACGCAAGCAAGCGCATGTGTGGTATCTGGTTGAGAGATAAATGTTTCCATGCACAGCCACAGGCCTGCCATAATCATGACAACACAGTTCCTTTAAATGACAGCCAAGAAGTTGAAGTATTTTTTTAATTACACATAATATGTGTATGAACTGTGTGATGAATTTATCCGTCCAACGGGTTGGTTTGAAGGGGTTGATATAAATTTGAAAAGGGTAAAAAAAACGGCAGGAAGTTAAGTTTTGGAAGGGTGTCAACAAGCCCCGCCCCTCCTCCCATAGCGTAAAGCTTTATAACTTTATGGAAATCATAGAGGGCGTGGTTCATCTACACGACAGAAAAAAATGCCATCCTCTCTCTTTCAACTGTGAGGGCGCTAGATCATCACCACACAAACCCGCGGCAAGAAGAAAGCAGAGGCAACCAACCAACTATAATTTATAAAAACATAATTTATGAAATTTTTGAGCTGCAGTCCGCTGATGAGTCTGCATCAGAAAAACTAGAGACGGGTCTTGGAAATCTCCTTTCTATGGAATTGGTCGTTGATTGTTCGAAATTAATGTGAGTGATATATATAAAACTTTCGTTGATCAGTTATTTTTCTACAACAAACCTCGATGGCCGTACTAACTATGATGTATGGTAATGTAACCATGGAGGTGTAACGTAGTGTGAGGACGTCATACTCGTCATAGACAATAATAAAAATATTAATATTAGTAATAAAATAGTAGTAGTATCATTGATTTCGCAAAGTTACGCCCATTCAAATACCTTCTTTGCGGGGTGGTGTCTGTTAATTGGTTTTGACATGATAAAGCAAGGGTTTGTACATTGTAAAATATTATTTCCCCCCCCCCTTTCCTCCATACATTTTTATTCTACTACTGGAAGTGGAACCATCATTAAAAAATATAAAACATTGTAACTACAAGTTACTCATATTAGCATAATCATGTTTTTGACAATGTAACAATACAAGGTTGCTAAAAAAATGAAAGAAGCCTTCCTCATTGCAGAAGCGAAACCAAGTTGCTGTGATCACTTTTATTATGTAAATAATCATTACATAACGCAGAACTAGGCCTATGACTCTAAATTTACTGCAGGACTCTAAATTTGTTATTCTGCTTAAAAAGAAAGAAGAAAAATAGGAAAACCAAAACAGAAAAACAACAAAAACCTGAAAGAACAAAAATAAAAGAAACAAAAGAAACCCTAGTTTTTTTCTTTACAATGTTAGTAACATTGTTACAGCCCCAGACACTGTCCATACAGGGAGAATGATTGACAACCCTTTTGTTGGTGAAACTTATAAAACATGATTTCTTATCCCTTATACTTGCTGTGTACCTGCTACTGCTAAAGACACTACCCCAGCACACAAAGGATGTCAAGACTGGGTTTTTTTCTACCCTGGAAAGTGTACTGCTCCTTATTTTGCAGGTGGGCTCAAAATACACACAGAAAATAGAAAGCCGCACTGCTAAGCCCTGCACTATAGTTGATTCTCAATTTGAATTGAGATTACTCCGAAGTGAAGCTTAAAAAAAAAATAAGAAATAAAAAAAAAAAAATTTTTTTTCGACCTACGCTTTTTGGAAACGGCATATAATCGGAACCAAACTTCTAGGGAGAGAGGATGCCAGCGATGCCATTCACTAGTAACAATATGGAGTCTAGACCCCCTACCACAAGGATCAGCTTCTGCTTGAATGTGCTGGCATTTATTCATGTTTTTTTTTGTATTTTATGTTATAGATGAGATCCTACAGTTTGCAAAACTAACCCTTCTGGACTTTTCCAGCTGTTTCATTTTGGTTTTAGACGAGAATAAGTTAAAAGTCAACAAATTGTTTTTCCAAATTTAAGACAGAATTTGTAATGTAAGATCATTTTTTTGTTTACCTTTTTCAAGCAATGAACCCATCAAACTGTATTTTATTTGAAAGTGTGTTTTCTTCTGAAGACGTAGAATACTTTTCTCTTTTTTAATCTTTTAAATTTTACAAATCAGGGATGTACTGATCCTAGATAATGCTAATCTTTTTTAATTTGTTTATAACGTATTTAATGACTTATGAGTAATTTGAAAGAAACCCTGACTTGACAATTGATGTCAAGAGAACAAAGATTCTCTTTATTGGATCGTTCGTTTTGAGTCTCGACCGAGAAAATGTCAATTCACACAGCGTGGACTGCAAAACATCGGCCGTTACCTACGGCATAGGAGTGTAAAAAAAAGGGAAAAAAGTAACAAACGTTGGGAAAAGTGAGCATTTATACCTAGCCTTGCTGAATTTCAAATACACAAAGGAATCACACAGTTTTGGAAAGCCTTTTCTTTGGATGATTTCAGCTTCAAAACTGTGAAATTCTTGTGCTAAAAAGTGTGTGATCGCGGTCGTCTGGCCCGATTGTTCTGTCCGTCGTGCAACCAGTACTACCGCATCATAAAAGTATACACTCCATGCAGAATTTCCAAAACTTCCCGGACTGTCCTTACTGGCTTTATTCAGCCACTCGAAGGTTTGAACTGGAATATTTTTCACAGATTTCGAGAAAGAAAAGCCTCGATTGAAGAAACAAACGTCGTGTTTGTTTACATTTAATACCCACAACAGGTGACGTGACCTTTCATCAGGTGTTTACAAAATTTCAATGAAAAATCAAACACAACTTTATTTTATCAAATTGACCTTTAACATTTTCTGTTTAACTTTCTCAGGATGCTGTCAATGAAGAATCAGCACATATTTTATTTTATTTTATTTATTTATTTCTGTTATTTGAATTTTTACAGATAACATGGCTGAGTCCAGAGGCCGTTTGTTAAGCATCGAGGAAGATCAAAAGATAGTGGAGGAACTAATTGTGGACTATGCTTGCAAAAACTACATGGATGATGTGGTTGCTGGTAATTATACCTACCCCACCCACTCAGTCAAATTGCAACCACAACCCCTAAATACAAAACCCTAAACGCCTCATGTCTTTGGCTAGAGACCCTCCCAAGTCCTACAAAAAATTCCACCAGATGGTAACTCAACACCCAAATGTTTAGACTTGGGTAAGATCGGTGAACCTGTTCAGTAAGCAGTCATTATTTGGGCCTGCATTACCATGACCTATAGAGTCAGACAACTTCCTGATGATTAGGGTTTTGGAAGATTTAGGATGGTTAGGAATAAAGCGACTGTGTCGTCATGATTATAGCAGGCCTGTGGCTGTGGAAAGATGAACTCTCACCCAGATACTGCACACGCATGCGCTTGCGGTCAAATCACAAAGGGGTGCCGTCTTTGTCAAACTGTGAATTGACCGCCAGCGCACACGCGCGCGTAGTAACTGGGTTTTTCCATTTACTGCTATAATCAAGACGTCATAGCCGCTTTAATCCATTGTCACGGTGGAAAAGTAGTTGGGCAAAGTTGATGGACACTTAACTTGTCAGCTAATCAGCTGCTTACCTTCATTTTTGCTTTCTTGTCTTCCTGAGATTTGTCTTCCTGGCATTTTCCTTACCTTTTAGAACAATGATATCAACTATTGGCACAAAAGCGTGCTTTATTTCATTTTTATAAGCTGGTTTCATACTAGTTGACATAAAACTCCTTTCAAACTCCATTAAATTTTTTAACAGAACTAAACAACGGCTCCAAGATTTTATGAATTAGCACAATACATCCAGTCAGTCTCAGACTAGAAGTAGAACTAGCAGAATCTTTCTCAAAGCTTTGTAGTAGTAACTAATGATCTAATTTTAATTCTTGTAAATTTTTTTTGATAAAGCCTTTGCCACTAAACGAGGCTGCACTTGTTTCAATGACATCAAAATTCCTCATCTACGTGTGGCCATGTTCACCGTCCACTCCATCACCCAGCGGGAAGATGTTGCCAACTTTGAAACCTCCCTCCAGCTTCTTGGGAAGGTCCACTCAATAGCTCCTGATCTCGTACCCATCAAGAAATATATCAAACTTATCACTGGCCTCAAAGCGAAGGTAAGTTTTTTATTTGTTTATTTTTTTTTATAAAAAACTTGTCCATCAGGCTGAACAAAAAGAGTAATATTGTTTGAAAACTTAAATTCATCTTTTCTTCAACCTAATCTTCTAAAATCCTTTCCCTGGTTTTGCCTGAGTTTTATGTAATCAGTAGTCTTGCTCCAAGACCATGGTGTTTTTGCGTATACACAACCGACATTTGACAGGTTATGTACAATGTACACGTATGTTTTGAATAAACCAAAGAGGGCGCTGTTTCAAGTTCAAGTCTGGTTTGGGACTTTTGTCAAGTCGGTCTAGTCCCGGACTTGTGATCCGATTCACGAGTAATAGCAGTTTATCTTGAGATAGGGCCCTCTATTGGTGGTAGTTTGTGGATGATAGTGTTCAGTATGCCTGTGGTGGATCATGGAATATAACAGTAAGGTCTTGAAACCAATCAAGCTACATTTTGTAGCGTAAAGGTCAGAATGTAAAGTTGACATTATTGAATGACAACATGCTGAAGCAGCTGAACGTAGGTTGGATATAATAAGGTTGTCTTTGACTGCTGTTACTTGACAGGAAAAACTGTTCCTTTTACATCTCTAAGACAATAAGGAACTGCACAAAGATTTCTGATAACCTTTTAAACCAACAAAACAATTGCACATAATTTTAAAAACGTGATGTGACCCCCTAATAAAAATTTTCAGGCGAGTTTCTTTAAAAACACTCTTCAAATCGTGTTTCTCCTTAAATTTTAATGCTTCTTCTCCGTCCATCTTTCTCTCCATTACAGATTTTGTTAAACAAATTGTCACAGGAGACTTTTGACTATGCTGATGTGTGTGCTCACCTCAACCGATACTTTCCCAAATCTGAACTGAAAACAAAAGAAGTGGTGAGTGAAATTTTCTCCATGGACTTGTTTTTGTTGATCTGCAGACTGAGAGGAAAGTCTCCGTTTCTGAAAAGAGAGATTTTAGCATTTCTTACTGAAGCAGGAATCTTTCCAATGGTATCCAACATTTCGAGCGATGTAAAAATCTTTAAAATATTTTGAGAAAGTCATGCATGTTAATATAGTTTATGTGTTGTACTTGTGTTATACCTGTTGAACATGTTTCTTGGTCGTGTTTGTCCATTTTTCTTTGGAATTATTATATCAAGGTGTGGAGCCATTTTTGTTTATCTCCAATCCATTTTTTTGTGAAGAGATTGAGACGGGAAGAGCAGAGTAGTCTGATCCCTATTCAGTGCAATTTAAATCAATATTAATTGTTGTTCACTTTTTCCAGAGTGAGCTGGAGTCCCAGATCAATTCTTATCAGCTCCGATTCCGGCGACGCCTTACTAGACTGATGCTTAGCCCATCAGAGAGAGAGGCCTACCGGAACAACGACCCAGACGACAACGAATTTGGAACTGCGTTGACGGTTTCCATTCAACGTCTACTTAGAATTTATATAGACAAAGTGAACAGTGAGCTACCTGAACCTGTTATTGAGCAGGTAAAGAGATAACATTGTGTTTAGCAAGCCAAAGACAATTTTAAATACTTAATCCTAACTCCCTAGCTTTAATTACTTAGGATCTTCCTCACTCCTTCATAATCCTCCAAAATGAGTTGTACATGAAGCTCACTGCCTCAATCCTTCAAAATCCTTCAAAATCCTTCAAAATGCGTTTGTGTATAAAGAATCCTCCAGATGATTATGGAGGACTTAGGAAGGTTAGGTTTTTATTAATGTAGTGTTAATTGTCAAGGTCCAATGACCCATATAGGACAGTTTCCTGATGAGGTCTCAGTCACTCTATCTTCCCTTACAATGTTTTCAAATAGTTTTCTAAATTTGGAGCCCTGAGTTTTGAGAGATCTATTCTCACACTACGTCTCCTTCATTCCTTTCAAAGTAGAACAAAATTGTCTCCCTGGATGTCAAATTCTTCCAATGTATTTTTATCACTATTTTGTTTAATACTACTTATATATATATTTTTTTTTCAGATCATAGCAGAGGGTCCACAATCACAAATTGCACTAGAATTTCAAGACTCCCAATCCGACGGATTAGACCAGCTGCTCTCTAGCACTTTCAGAGGTGCCCCATCTCAAGATGCCCTCCTCTCCATCTTGAAATCTTGCTGGGAGGCAGAGGATGCTACAACAGAGGACATGGACATTTGGGACACGGAGATATCGGACAGTAAGGAATAAACACAGGTGTTTGGAATTAACAAGTAAATATAGTTTAATTTAAAGAGTACTTGCCACTCAAAATTCCTCATCGGGTGATAATTGTTCATGGCGTCTTCACACTCAGCTTTCCACTTGTTTGACTCCAGCTATGGCTGTAATAATTTAAAGGGGCAATTTCAACAGAGTTTGATAGATTTTAATATTAATATTTTTTAAAGGTTACAGTTAGTCTCAGTAGGAACTATACCCCATGCCTAGATGACAGTAAATCAAATTTGATTCATAGATACAAGAGATGCCGCGGAATGGGACAATTCAAGTTCATCAGATATCTTTGCCTATCCAGTGTCAAATGAGATCCTTGGAAGACCTCCCAGCAGCACAACCCCAAAGCCCTACCATCAAGACCCTTTCACATCGCGGCATACAGTTGGTAACGCCAAAAAGACAAACCATGATAGCGTCACCAGAGAAAAGATGCAGGACAACCTATCTTCTGCAGTGCCAGAGTCATCTGACCAAGCTCAGTATGGTTGGATGAACAATAAAGCATCTCCATGCCAATTTCCTGATGCTGAGGATGTAGTTGAAGGTGCCTCCTGCTTCATGGAGACATCAAATCAGATTTCTGGTGTGAGATTTCATCAGCATGGTCTGGGAATAAAACGTCTCGTTACACGGGAGAAAACTCAAGTTACATGTGAGAAAACTCATGTTGATGACCATTGGGTTGAGGCTGTTGCGAGTAGGGAACTTGCACATGGAGGTAAAACCAGTAGGAAAGGATTCTCAGCCACTGGAGAGAGATTCACATCCATCAGAGAGAAATTCACATCCATCAGAGACAGTTTCACATTTATTGGAAATGAATTCACACCCTTAAGAGAGGGATTTGCATCCATTCGAAAGGGATTCAAACTTATTGGAAAGGCATTCACACCCTCTAGTGAGGGATTCACAGTTATCGGAGAGGGAATCAATCTTATAGGGGAGGGATTCACATTCATAACAGCTGGATTCAGATTTATTTCAGAGGGATTCACACTTATTGAAGAGGGAGGCAATCCAATTAATAAGGGACTCGCACTAATAAGAGATGGATTCACATCTATTAGGGAGGGATTCACATCCATTAGGGAGGGATTTGCATCTGTTACAGAGGGCTTTACATCCATTTCAGAGGAGTTTACACTCTCAAGAGAGGAATTTGCATCCCTTGGCGAGGGATTCACAGTAATTAGAGAGGGAATCATGTCCATTAACAAGAGATTCACACACCTCAGTGATGAACTTTATCCTCTTAGTCTTGGGGAGGGATTTACAGCCATTAGAGAGGCTCAAGGGGTAACGATGGCAGGAGTTGCCTCTTCAAGCAACATCTCGCCCCTGTCAAAATGTTTGCCTGTGACGGCATCTGTGTGCAGAAGCAGAATTTATCTCAGCAAAAACCATCCTCGGACAAAACCACAAAAGCAAGGATCTCCTAACAAGCAAAAAGCTTGTCTGGAGCAAGCACAAGGGCGATCGGGGACTGAGGAAATAAGCCAGATTCTCAAAAACTACAACAGGAACGAGTGCGATGTCGTGTACATCAGCCCTAACTATTTAACCTCTGACCCCAGCAACTCTCAAGTCAGCAAAAGTAGCCATGGGTCACAGCAAAGCACAAGTGATAAGTCCAACTGTAGCCTCTCCATTCTGGCAGGGCTACCGGTGGGGAGATCTATCCCTGACGACCCCCAGAGTATGCTTCGACCCCCAAGGATGACTACTCTGGAGGAAGAGATGAGGGAGTTGACAAGTGTCATTCATAATCAAGTGGCTCCTGACCTCCAAGTTTATACAGTCACCAAATCTGACAATTTGGTCTCCCCAAAACCTACACCAAGGTCAGTTTATTGAAAATACAACAAACCTTGTTTAGTTTAGCATGAGGGTTGTTGAAAAAAAAATTGTTTTAACGCCTGCTGGTCCTATTAAATGAATTCCAGAAACCACCTTATTTCCTTTTATAGGAGTATGCAGCTCAGGCAGCAAAATTGGTGCATATTTACGTTTTACGAGTTTATTTAAAAATAAAGCACTTTGCGATATACTATCCATTTACTCTAAGGGTTGAGAAGTTAAGTGTTTTGCTCAAAGACGTGATTTCCAAGATCAAGATTCAAATCTGGAATTCAACCACCAAACCTGGGTTTGTTAAGTGACATTTTTGTAAACTCCGTCTTGAATGTAATGTTATTGCAATAGCTTTACATCTCCGTGCAAAGTTTACAATGTGAGTTTGAATGGGGATTTTTATTCACAGTGACAGTGGCAGTTCACCCAAGGTTGTTCCAGAGACACCGCTGAGTGTGCAGCCTGATGGACACCCGGCATTGCACCAAGTAATCGAGCATGATAATACAGACGGCAACAGGGCAAATAATGGCAACCCAGCCAGTGATGACCTAGGTGTGACTGAGACAGAACAAACAGGAGCATGCAGGACCTCTGGCGCAGTTATAGATGATGAAACCATTGTAAGCTGATTTTTTTTAATCTCAGTAAATGTAACTCTCAACCAACTTCTGCATCAGAAATACATTTTGAGACCTGAAATTGGGTAAAAAAAACTCTGTTTTGTTCTTTTTGTGTTTGTGTGTCGGGATGTATTGAACTTTACTGATGCTAAGGAGAAGAAGCATCCTGTAGTCATGCTGAGGAGATTAAGTCAGGACAGCAATGCAAAGAAATACTGTGAGTAACATTGTCCTCCATTTTTTTAATTTATCTTTTGCAAGTTTCACACAAACAAAGACATGTCACCATTACCCCAAAACATGGCTCTAGTAACAGTCAACCTTATAAAACAAGAAAATTTGATTTAAGATATCTAGTTATAATAATAATATGCAGTACTTATATAGCGCTTTATCACACCCAATGGGCGTCTCAAAGCACTCGGTACTTTGTCCTCCAAGGTATTCAGAGTTGATTTTGAAGTATGAGACCTGGGGTGGATTTCACAAAAGTAGTCCCAACTTAGGACCAGTCCTAACTTATGACAAGTCATATAAGGTAGGATTCGTCCTAACTGGAGATGAGACTAGTCCTAACACTTTGTGAAATCCACCCCTGTTCCTTTACATAGCACCATGTAACGGTGTATAAGGTGCTGTGGCGCAATCTGCAGCCGATCAAACCAGGAACACTGGGCGAACCCCTTTTTTTTTTTTGATAATTGCCCTGGGTTCTTTTATGCGGATTACACAACACACTGGATCTACGGCTTTACGTCCCATCCGAAGGACGCAGCAATAATGGTTAATTGTCTCGAACCCACACTCTGCTGATCAGACACACCAGAACTTGAATCTGATGTTCTTATCTGCTCGGCCAGGACGCGTCAGTAGTGCACAGAATGTCTTAATAAGTGAGGCCTTCTTCAGTGAAACAGATGCCATTCCAATGATGTAACCCAGAAATTTGTTTATCACACTGTGTGTATATCAAGTCTGTCTATGATCAACAGTTTTTCATTTATTTGTGATTGGATAGTGAGTTCTTCAGAAGGGTGTGAGGATGCTGGAGAATTATCGTCAGGTGAAGATTCTTCTTCAGAGTCTGATGGCAATGACTCTTTTGTGTCTGACTCGGATGATGGGACTGGATCCTGGTCTGATAGCAGCAGCTTGCCAAGTATTGAGGTAAATTATTAAGAAATATCGACTGGCAAAGGGATCTCTTGTGCATGTCTGGGTATAACAAAATAATATTGACTTGCAAAGAGGAAAAAGGTGCATGTTAAGTGCTATTCATATATTGACCGGTAGAGAAGGCACTAATGCCTTTCTTTATGTGAATGTAATGTTGCCTTGCAGAAAAAGGCAATAGTGTGGTTAAATTGACTGGCAAAGTGGGCAATAGAGCATATATTTATAAATTATACACATATTTGCCTGGAATAGGGCAATAGTGCATGTCAACAGTAAATGGTGTACAGATTGGAAAACAAGGCAATATTGCATTCCATTTACACCTGTAACTTGATGTCACAAATATTATATAACTTCATCAAGAAAATCTAAATCCATCTTTCTGCTCACTATTTCACCCATAGCTGCGTCCAGATTCAGAAATCCCATTTGCCCGACGCATCCCAACACTCAAGCGGTATCTTCACACCTCTCCCAAGAAAGACGTCACAGAAGGGCCCATCCAAATGAGAGAATGCACAGTACGACTCTATAAAATGAAGGTTAGTTCCAGAATGGCCAAGCCTTCTCTTCATCCCTTCACACAATTATCCGACAATAATTTACAAGACGATAGGCGAAAGACAAAATTGTTGACTCAATACGGGTGATTCACAATATTATCGCCATTTTCCCCAAAAAGTGGTCCACAAAAAAAATCAAACTCACAACTCATCACTGCATAAGCAGTTTCATTTATAATCTTGTGGCTTAATTCTTTTGAAAATACTGTTCAGTGCTAAGCCAATCATTTTTGTTTGCCTTGATGTATTTTTGGAGTAAGTTCCAAAAATGGAGTAAGTTCCAAAGAACCACGTGTTTGACCAACGCACCACATCAATTTTTTATTAATGTCCTTTATGTTTTGTTTTGTTTTGTTTCTTTACCTACAGCCCAAAGATATCAGAGCCCTTACCAAGCCCAAGAAGAAACGATATAAGCAGTCATATTTTACTGGAAGATGAGGGTAATAGATGGGGCCATCAAGTACCCCAAACTCCTCAAAAATCACACCTCTGGTTTGGTCCAACTGTGCTTGATTCAGTACTGTTTATAGTCAAACCTACTATGCTGAGAATGGTGCAGGCATTCCAAAGGTCTAAGTGCTCAGTATGCTGACATACCTGCACGAACTGTGGTATTCTGATGGATTCAATACAGACCTTATGCGTCTGACGCCATGAGCCCCTTAGAGATATGTACAACAGCACCCTCACTGAGGTTAAAACGACCGTAAGTTTAATGTAGGAAAATGGCTGTGCATACCCTCTATTGCTCAGTCACACCTTAGACCAGGCATGCAGATATTGTCAACAATTTTTACTGCTTTTAAAATAATTCTATGCAGTTCATAGTGCCTGTTCTGGTTTTATTTGTAAAATATTACCATAATGTATTTATTGTCTATCATCTTTGCTAAGTACAACATCGTGCTTTTATTGATGTATGGTGTAATACTGGTCAATATGGTAATGCATCCTGCAAAATTTTGATCGCATTCACAACAGTCACTTTATATATTGTGCTTAAAAATATAATATTCTCACTATGCTGTTGCCTTGTTTTTAAAAACTTCTTGAAAAGGTGCTGGGGTATATTATTATTATTATTAATATTATTTATTATTCTGGTTGTGAAGCCAAGGATTCTCAGAAAAGTGAACTAAATCACTATACTAGCCAAACACCCCCATGCAGAAGACAAGGAAGGAAGTTTCAGTTTTAGATGTGGGAGGAAAACCCTAGGGAAATATTTTAGGGAAAACCCACGCAATCAGGTAGGGACTGAAAAACCCAATCCACATAGTGCCCAGTGCCTGGTGGGATTTGTATTTTCTTTGGGGATTTCTTAATGGATGTGTTCGGATCTGCTGTGCTTGGAATGAGTTACTGGAGGTAGGGCCCTGGGACCGGGGCCCAATTTCATAGAGTTGCTTAAGCACTAAAAGGACAAATTAATTTTGCTTATCTGAAAATGATTACCAACCAAGTTACATGTCACATGTACCATTTTTGACTGGTTTCCTGCTTATCTTTGGTTTTTGTTAAGCAGTATTGTCTGCGTAAGCATCTCTAGAAAATAAGCCTTATTTTTACTGCAAAATAGAAATAGTGCGGTAAACTAGATGCAAATATACTTCTAATAAAGCAGCTAATACACAACTTTTAAGGGTTTTCATTGACAGCTTTCACCATGTAATCAGTGTAAGATATTTGCTTGGAAAATTTTGTTTTTAATATTTTGAAATATTTGTGTACTTTCAAAATGGAATTAGTATGGCTGTCAAATATGTGGCCTTTAGAATCTGCAAGTCTCGAACCTATTCCAACATTTTTGGGACCATTTTGGTCCCACACACATTGATGTAACATGTGAAGGAAACAAAATCACGCGCTTTAACGAACCTAAATGTTCAAATACGCGGTAGACTTACACAGTCTATTGGGCCCAGGGCAAAAGAAGCTATCCTAGCCTGTTGGTAAATCATTACGTCACGCATGGACACAACTGTTGCATGCACAAGGTTTTGGGTAATTTTGACTCTAAAGCTGGCGTACATGTACTGGCATTTGTGTGTAACTTTACCCCAAATCACTCCTTTAATAGTTGAAAGGTGTTTCTTCTGAAAGAAACTGATCATTCTGGCAAAGCCATGCGTCATTGCAAAACGTGTGGAAGACAATTCCCCAAATCATCTTTTTTCTCATACAAAAATCCTCAAAAAGAAGTGGCTCAATGCATTTCCTACTGGCTTCTGGCAATCAGTGGAGCCAGTTTGTGTGAAGTGGGCGTGGCTTACAGTGGATTTACATCACAAACACAAAAAGGATAGTCTCTATTGCGCACCACAATAGCTATGAGAAACTCCAGACTTGCTGTGCCTTTCAATTTCTAATACTGCAAGAAGTCAGGTTTTTTTTATATCATTGAGTTTTATTCATCTTTCGATTTGACACAAATTTCATTCTGGCAAGTTTTTTTTTTTGTTATTGCAAATTGTTTACAAACTTCATTTATTACATGTACATGTACTATTAATTAAACTGTTTAGATATTGAAAGAGTAAACTTTACTGTACATATGACAATATTTTCTATGACAATATTAATCATTAACAATTCTTGAGTGGTGTTTATTACCAAATTTCCTGTCATTTGGGAAATTAAACAGTCAAGTTTAAATTACTCACATAAGCCGGTACATTACGCCCCGCCCACCACAGAAACTAAATGGTTAACGCATATTTGCCAGTGCATGAAGGGGCCAAGCCTAAGGAATCAGCTTATTTTAACTGTCAAGTACTTTTTTTAATAGAAATTCTCATTCTGTTACAATATATGGCAAATTGTATGAAGTAAATTAAATTGACTTTTAAACAAGTTGATAAACAGCTCTGAATTTGGGCTTGGAGATCTAGATTCTGTTAGTTCAGGAAGTCTGGTTGCCTCAGGAATTATGTTGAAAACATAAACATTGTGTACTTAAATAGTTAACGCAGATAATTTATTGGCCCAAATCACCTGACGTCGTCATCACAATAGTCTTGGTTGCGCCATTTTGGAAGTTAATGTCCCTGTCTGTTAAATAGTGTAGTGCACATTTTAGGCGGCGTGGCATTTACACGCTTTACCTATTGACTTCCAAAATGGTGTGTGTGGCACAGTCGCAGTGTATGATGTGTGTGCAGGGTCAATAGGCTGACAAATTGCAAATATTCATGTACTCAAAGTCCAACAACATCATCATATACAAAATAACTGTCCACCATATTTGTCTGTATTGGCAAGCATATGAATCAATTATTAGTTTTCAGTAGTTATTGGCCAGTACTAATGTGCCTTACACCATATTTGATTATATGGAAATATTTTAATTGGTTCCACATTTGTATTTTTTGCAAATGTAATTGAAAGTCTTGGTGAAAGGAGGGACCAAAATTTGCTGTAAATCGGAGGGCCAAAGGTCAAAAATGCTCGCTTGACTACTTTTGTATGTAGAAGCTTAAGATGGTTGTCCAAATTTATCACAGGTGGTCTGAGAGACAACTTAATATAAAATAGAAAAGTATTATTATTAAACCCACCTTTTACAAAAGTTACTCTCATAAAAAATATATATTTTATTAAAACTTAGGCCTTGTCCGAATTTATGGCTTCGGCATTGGCTAGGGAAGAAACGCGGAAAAGTCCTATTCTTCAATGGTACCATTGAAGCCAGCAGCCATTGCCGAAGTCAATTGATTCAGTGGCCATTTAAATGTTGGTACCTTTAAGTATTAGCAACAAATTAGCTGATAGACATAAAGCTTTATGCTTTGTCAAAGCCCAGGTTACCAGGGAAATAGTCTGGTACCCTTTTATTTACACTGAACTTATCATGTCACATATTTGCTTTCCAACAAACATGGCTTAAGTAAGGTAAGATTAGAGACTGTTGTCAGACATTTCTCCTTTTTTCCTCTCTTCTTTACATGTATGTTAATTCATGAAGTAAATTTGCTGGTATGTTATTATGCATTTAATTTTATCCTTTTTTTAGCAATTGTATGTTGAATTGATAAAACAATTTCAGTCACATTTGTTATATTTTCACTTTTTTTATTTGGTACATTACTTTTTGGAGGGCAGGAATACTTAAGTACATTAAGACATCAATGTTTTTAACAAATTGATGAGTTTTGTTGCAGTTCGAGTGCATAGTATTTTGTTGTACACATGATCCATGATGGACTGATTTTGTGGATGGTATTGACCCAATTCACCTGACGTCATTACCCATGATAAAACCTCTGGGGAGTCGGATTGCCTTGAGTTTTACTATGTGGTGCATATTTCATGACTTGCAGGCAATTAGATGCGCATAATGTCTTTACATGTCAATTTGACTCCCTCAATGGCAAGCGTGTCAGACAGTAGCTGTGTATGATGTGGGTGCAAGAGGTCAGTAGCCAAGTAGTGTGTGTGCCCAATGGTTTATGAACTACCACTAAATCATAATGCAGTCAAACTTGACCTTCAATTTGAAGAGGTATTTTGTTAAAATTAACGTTAATGCACAATTATCCCCAAATATTTTAATTAGAAAAAAAATTTGCATTTTCCTCATTACATTCTACCTGACTCAAAGAGATTCATCAATATGGACGCATGTAGATGAAGTTATAAATAAGTTGAGCCGTTGCTAAAGGCTGATCTCTGGCACTCCAAAACCCAGCATTCTAAGTGGGAAAGGGATACAGACAGAAATTAATTCAAAAAACTCAGGAGACCCATATAGTGGTTAAGTTAAATCACCTCCGAGAACCACTTTAATATTACTTAGCACTAACAAAGGTCTCCTAAGCAGATACAGGCTACCAGCCAAAATTTCATTTGATGTATAATGTCTGTTACTGGTCTCCTGCAAATGTTTGCTTAGAACAAATACAGTACTTAAGCAATATTATCTCAATGGAATTGGACCTCAACTTACTTTTATTGTAAGGAAAGCTATGTTATCGTATTCCTTGACGAACCCCGCTATCTGATCTTGGTATTGTGCACTCGTGTACAGCCACGGACGCCATTGTACTTCTTCCTCTCTGTGTAGATTGGTTACAAACCACTCGTTGCCAAGGAAGTTATGAATGGCATCTTGGTCTCCGTTAAAGACTAGGATACGATATTTCTACACCAGAAGAAATGTTCAGAAATAGATTGTTAACAATAGAATTTGGGAACTTGGGGGGGGGGGGATTTCTTGGTGAGCAGAAATGGGCTTTTAGCCAAAATGGTAATGTATTCAAATTGTGACTGGTTATGATTGGTGCCCTGCTTTTTGTTGTTATTGACAAAATTTCTCATCCGTTAACTGGAGGTACAAAACTAAAGACCAAAGACCCACAAAGGGAGCTCTTGAGAACAATCTTTAAGACCAAGACAAATCAACGTCTCTTGGGATGCTGCTATCTCTGTTTGGCTCCCACGACACAATCATCATTATGATTACCAACTCTCATAAGGGGCCAGACTACTTTCCCTTTCAGCCTCGCAAATAGGACACAAACAAGATGGCTGCACCCACATAAAGGTATGTCTCAAGTTTGAGACCATTCTGCAGACCTTCAACCTTCAACTCATAATGTGATTATGCTAGTCCATTTGTTTTTAAAGTCAAGTGATAACATTTTCCATACAATAGTTTCCTTTTTTAGAGTGGTTCTACAAGATGTACATGTACTTACATAGGTGTTAAGGAGGGCTTGATAAACACTGGACATGTCAGGGTACAGTTTTACATAATCCTGATCTACAGTAGCACTGTGTGAACAAAAAGACAAACAAACAGTCATAATTCAACGTCAACCACTTGTAACTCATTCATGCAGTTGGTCAGCTGTTCAGTCTTGAAAGTCAAGCCTGGATTTATTTGGAAGATGAGTACAGACTTACGGACTTTGATCGAGGAGAGTTTCTTGCCAGAAAGCCAGAATGGGTCAAAGCACGAAGGCGTCAACGAAGGGTCTGGGTCAAAGGAGGATGTGGGTAAGGCTTAAGAAGCTTGTATCTTATCAACTTACTTGCATAACTGCCACTGTGGAGATTCATACGTTATATGCAAAGCTTCTCTGACGTAGGGATTGGTCAGGTATGTCGTTGCTGCAGTGGCATTGACACACGATAAATCAGCCTTCAGTTTCCACTTTGGAATTCTTTGGAGAGTCTTTACATACAAAATATTTATATGAAAAAAAGAAGGGAGATTCAAAGGCAAGGATTTGATTCTGTAATGACAAAAGTGTACTCAAATAATTATCATTATAAGAAGCTTACAGCTGAATGTTATGCACCTCAAAAGGCATCAGTTTATCAAGTTTTAACATTGATTAATGAGGCCCTTGGTGTTTGTTTAACTTGGGAGTTCAACAAAGAGTTATTTTCTTTAATGAGATGGTCTTCCTTTTTCATTTACAGCTTAATTTCATATTTATGATTTACAAAAACTTTAACAACATGCTCCCTTATGAAATTACATTCCATCTTGACTCGTCCAAATTCCAAGTTAAGATCGTTTGTTGATGAATATCATAAAAACAGTCAGATTAAGTATGGCGCCCCATGCCAAAATCAGGCAGATCTTGTAGGTAAAGAAATGCATTGAAAGTGAAGACAACTGAACCATCAGCCAGGATATCAATGTGATGTGATGTCTTAAACATTCTAAATATTCTGCTCATGTTGAGACAAAAAGATTCCTTAAACGTCCAATTGGGTGTTATTTGAAAGCCCTTAAGCTCATCAATTCGATGAGTAAATAAACTCAGTTGTGAGCTTTGTAAGGAAGTGCCTGGTTTTGGCATGGAGCGTCACATTATGTCAGTGTTTCAAAGTTGTGCTGACCATTTGACTTAGAGGGTAAAAGAATGAAACAATTGTTAGGAGAATTAGGCATAAAGGGGTCAAATATTTATGCGCTACAAAATGTCTCAAACATTTTTGTCTGTACCCATGCTATACAAGATTCTGACAAATATTTTGCATACAAACCTTTTGATTTCTTTGAACAAAACTTGCATTTGCAAAGATGTGCTGTACCCCTGCGGAATAATGGTAAAATCCATCTTTGGAGGGCATTCCAAGTGGCGTTGGTAACCCATTTGCACAGTCACCATTGACTTTGTATGGGTTGATTCCAATATTGTTCACTTCACTATATGTTGTGTTTAGCTGTATTCAGAAGAAAACAATTCATTGTGGTTGAGATTGACATCAGGCTGCCATAGTGGTCTCTTTCCCTGCCTTTCACCTCTGTACGAAAGGTGCCATAAACCATTTTGTATTTGGACGAGTACATTCATTCCTATCCCTCTAGTTTTCCACATTCTAACTGACCTCCTAGACTGGTCCCTAGCCCTAGTAGGACGTCAGTCTCAGTGGCAGTGCAACAGACACTGACGTCCTACCGAGGCTAGACTGGTCCCCTGTCTTTATAGACAGCCACATGTCTTACAAATGGTTTTATTGGATAGGCATGCACTGATGCAGGCTTTCATGTGTGTATAGCTATGTTATGATTTGTCCAAAGTACATCATGGCAGCTCGGGACATATGATGGACACGCTGTGCAGTTGCATTAACTGAAATAATACTTGCACATAAATTAACAAAACGTATCTCTTGTTTGTAGGCATAGTAATATAGCCTATCTAACATTACTTCTAGCACGGTATCTCTTGTTTGTAGGCATAGTAATATAGCCTATCTAACATTACTTCTAGTACGGTATCTCTTGTTTGTAGGCATAGTAATATAGCCTATCTAACATTACTTCTAGTACGGTATCTCTTGTTTGTAGGCATAGTAATATAGCCTATCTAACATTACTTCTAGTACGGTATCTCTTGTTTGTAGGCATAGTAATATGCCTATCTAACATTACTTCTAGCACGGTTCTTGTTATTACACTCTAATATATCAATCATAAACAAGCATTCTCAGATATACTTTACTCACTCCACTCCATTTATGCTTTGTTGACTGGTTGTTAATGTACCTGTGTAAACTTGATATTTTAGATTTATCCATGCATTTTGTATTTTTCTACGTAAACGAGAACATCAAAACTAGCTAGAGAGCTGTGTTGCACTAAGCAAAAGTGGGTCAAAGGTCCATGTCCCTTTCCATCACGGCAGTTGTGTGATATTTTTAAAGCCGGTATCTGGTGTTATTCACGAGCCTGGGAGTAATGATGCCAGATGTTTGGGCTAACTGACCGCCTAGATGCTACTTGACCACTTGGTGAAGTGCCCAGCCAACTGGTGTCAAGTGCATAATGAAGATCTAGTTAGAAATCAACTTACTGCGTGAATGCAATCCAAGTTTGTATTGTTGTGGAAGTTACAGTTGGCTTTCACACAGCATGAGTAATTCAGCTTGTCCCAAAGTCTACAAATAAACAACAGAATTCTCTTATTAAAGTATGAAACTCAAATCTACTACAAATCAGTTCACTTCGTAGAGTTATATAAAGAACCAGATGGTGTACAAAAACCATGCCACACGGCCCGACAAGAAACATTCTTTACCATTGAGAAAGTGGTGCTGACCAAACCAATAAGTTTAGACAGCAAACATGTGGACATTTGTATGCAATTGACCCATCATAGAGATTTTCGCCTATGGTGGGTCAGTGGAGTTCCGAATGTGACTTATCGAGTGCTCCCTCTAGTTCTTATCGACTAATCTGAGCAGCTCGTTCATTCACCGCAGATATGGTCGACGCACGCGTGCGTGGATGCACACGCACTGTGAATCCTGCATGCTGATTGGTACATATGCACACTGACCCGCTATTAGTCTGGTTTCTTTTCTTTGTTATGAGCACTAGCTTTTATTGGTATTGCAACTGGGTACATGGCAAAAATGGCTGCAGAATCAAGCAGTCTTACTTTTCCCCAATGATGCCATGTTGGTAGGCGAAGTGAACAAAAGAGTTATCCTGCACTTCAGTACTTGTCCAAGCATTACCAACTGCAAAACCCTGAAGCGAAATACAAAAAAGAACACATCATTAATCACATGCTTCACCAACTAATAAAACAATAATAATAATAATAATGGGTTCTCATGTAGCAAATATATCCTCGTAGCTAGATCAAGCACAACATTATTATCCCTGTTCATCAGGCATATTACTGTCTCAGCCCTTCAGGCTCCCATTTATACACTTGGGTTTAAGAGAAGCAATTTATGGTTTAGTGTCTTGCTCAAGGACACAAGTTTCATGACCAGGATTTGAACACACAGCCGGATGGCTAGGCTATCAGAAAATGAGTCTAACGCTCTAGACCCCTACGCCAAGACATGCCACAAATCAAACCCTTCCACAAGATTTTCTTTAACAAAAATCTTGTCAACATAGAGTTAGCTTGCTAAGTAACAATAACTACAACTTTTCAATAGTTCATAATGGTCTTTGTAACAAAATGTACACTGTTATATTTTCCACAGTATCAAATAGCAATGGCAGTTATTCGCAATATGAAATTTATAGTGAAGCAAGGAATATTGGGTATAGAAAATGGGTAATGACGTTATGGGCCCACAAAGCTTGTAAAGATACGTGCCCCTGAGCATGCATTTGCAATGAGCCACAGACGGTAGCTTAGAGGTGTGGTTTTTAGAAAGTTATAGAAATTTAATGTGAAAAACGACATCACTTAAAACTTTATATGACAATTAAAAAAATGTCACAATAGATAGATTGAGTTACAAATGATATATCAAGACTTTTATACCTTGATTTGCAGTGGCACTTCCTTTGAGACACTTTCCAGTTTCTCCATGAGGAGTGGGACATAGACACCAGCGTAGCCGTCCCCAGCAAGGAAAATATCATTTATGGTGAGGTTGCTGTATTTGGTGAAAAAGGAAACCAGGGCCTGGTAATGGTCCTCTGTCACCTGTCATGAAAATAAGCATGATGAACTATTTACATCTGTTGAACAACCACACTTGATTTGACAGTTGATGAGTGCTGGAAATTATTCAAGAGAGAGGATTTACACATGGCGATTACATATCAATAATCAGGGTTCCTTAATGTACACAATGACATACCTGAGTGTCGTTAGATACATATGGAGACTCATAGGAGTTAAATTCTGCCGAGTAGGAGAATCCTGTGCCAACTGGGGCGTCGATGTACAGAAGGTTGGCGTTCTGTAAACAAAAACAAAAACACTTTTAATCTGGGGCGTTTGGCTGGCAGAACTATGAGACGGATTTGGGAGGAGTATGAGAGATTTGGTTAGGGTGAACTAATACAGGGGAACACAACATGAAGATATTTATGCCCAAATCCAGAACTCTTCTTGGGCAAAATATCTCACCATGTTCCAGCTACTCGGGTTATAGTCCAAGTTGATCCCATCGGGCTTCACCAGAAATGGCCCATTGTTGGTCAGAGCACTGTAGAGGGTGCTACAGCCTGGCCCTCCACTCAGCCAAATGATCAATGGATCCGTGGTAGCATGTTGAGACTTTATCAACCTACAGGGGGAATGAGTGCAAAAGTTCATGCATGAAATTAACATCAGGAGTAAAATCCCAAAAATTACATATTTCATGGGGTAAAGAAACAGGCTCAAGCATTAACAATTGATAAAAAGACTTGTTGTATGCTTTGAATGTTGAATTCAAGGAGATCAAAATATCATTTGTTGAGTGGTACAACAGTTACTGTTAGTGTTTGTAGATGATGACAGTGATTTCATTTCTGCTGCTCGTAGGAAATCAAGAGCTGATTCTATGGGCCATTCACCATGTCCAAAAAGTGGGGGGGGGGGGGGGGGCTAGGAGACTGCGTGTATCCCCAAAATTGTGTCCCCCTCCCCCAAGTTTGCTGGTAAACTTCTAAGACAAGGGAAACTTCTCCTCGTGTACTCTACCCTTGATCCTGCCAACAGTCATAAAGATTTGAGGATTTAAACACGATTATAGGCCTACTACAGTAACTACTCATGAACATAATCCCTTTTTGGACTGTATGTAGTTTATCCATCATGGAGATGCAGACTCACTAGTCGCGATGATCATGACCCTCCATCCTCCCGACCGTCCATCGGGAGGATGGAGGGTTACGATTATCGCAACTGCAGACTCACCAATAGTGAAGCTTGTTGACACCCGTTCCGTCAAGGAAACCTGAGTACATGTTGAAACTTGGTTGTTTAAGGAGTCCAGGCATCATCGTGATGAGGTCTGGATCATCTGCCTGACAAAATGTTACGGTACTGAGAAGGCAAAATAGAATGATGCAACAAGAGGTCCAATCCATGGTGGGCTTTTTAAAGTTAAGTTCCTGCGGGAAAAGAAATAGGTAGAATACAAAATTATAAACAATGCCATGATTATAGACAATCATAAAATGAAAATCCCTTCTGCGCACCCCCCCCCCCCAAACCGGTATCCCAGCCCCACCTACACCATAAAAACCAAAAGTAAAATTCCAAATTTTCACACCACATTATTGCAATGATTGTCAATGTTGATCGTCCCTTGACATAAACAAACCCAACAAATGGCCCAACCGTTGCCCCCCCCCCGTGAAATCGGTACATCGTAAAATTTTTGTCCTCGTCATCGTTTTGTTTTCTAAAATTCTACACCATGACTACTGACAGAACCAGTCATACTCAACTATCGATTCATAAATCAAAACATCACTCAACCTTTGGCTTTTTGTCACAGAATAGAGAAAGGACTTGGTAACACTTACACTTACAGGAATGTTGTGATTGGAGTGTACTACACTACAGGCAACGGTACAAAATGTGAGAGAGTGAGGAGAGAGGGGGAAAAGATGTTCACCCAGATCATGTGATTTGATGCTTTATGGTCGTTCTCCGCTATGTGTTGATAGAATTCTACCCACCACTTGGTGGCGCTATTTAACAATGCTTTACAAAAGTGGTTTGATAAAGTTTAACTTTAGCGCGGGGTAGTTGATTCTAACTTGAGCTGCCGAATGTCGAGGAACGCCTGCGCCTGTCAAATGCTGATTATGTGGTTGGAGTTGTTCACAGACTACTAAAACAAACATGTAAATGCACTATTAAATGAAGGTAAATGGATGTTCTTTGCATATACTTCGTTTTTTTCACAGAAATTTGTGCTGGGATGGACGTTTTTGTAAGCCAACACTCGGTCTCATATAATAGCAGTTTAGCACTTAGCAGCGGGTAGCGTTCATGGCGTTGCTTGTGGGTACTGCGCCTCACACCTTCTTGGGACTGAAAAGTTCAAGTGGATTGGCCCTAGAATTGGCCTAGCCATGGCTTGGCCCTAAACAAATGGTCATAAATTAGCTAGGCCTCAGCACAGTGCAAGAAGAAAAATACAAAATAAAACTAAACCAAATTCCAGCCATGTCTGGGTTGATACTGTCTTACTCTAGTCTTAGGCTAGCTTTATACCACTACCACTACAGTACCAGACTACCTGGAAAATACCTGTAGAAAAGTGAGAAGACTACTAAAAAGTACAAGAAAACACTTGTAAGAGGAAAAAAACCACTGGTAAACGACTGAAAAACAAAGGAATACTAACAACTATCCATCTGGGTGGATGTTTGTTGATCCTCAAACATTTCAGGCTCTTCGCTTAACATAAATGAGTATCCTTAGCTATGTTAATCACTATTTCTGCTGTTGTATTAACTTGTATTAAATATTCAAACCCTCACTGCAGTATTCACAATTTACCATCATACAAAAAGCTGCCATTGCATTCTCAGAACATCCTTATTATGAAACTCTTTGATGAAGCTGATAAGTACACCTGTAGAAGTTCAGTACCTTGGTGGTTTTATTAATGTATTTTAAAAAAATTAATTTAAAAATAACAAATAACAAATAACAAAAAAAAGAACAAAAATACATAGAAAGCGATAAAGCCGCATATTATTCATTTATGAATACCTTGTGCTTTCCAAAATTGCTGAATAATACAAGGAAATTGCTATAATCGTCTGGATGCGACATTGGTGGTTTGGACGCAGTAAATTAATTTAAGTAAATTAAGTTAAGCAAAAACGCAGGAAAACATGAGAAAACCACCAGAAGATACAGAAAAACTACCAGAAACTGGAAAGGTACCAGAAATCAGGCAACACAGAAGGACATTGGAAACAACAGGAAAAGACTTCCCAAAAAGTTATTTTGGTCACTCACACCTTTATTTTGAGTCTAAAACCAAATCTGCCGTTTCATTTTATGTAATCGATTTATTAAGTTATTTAGTTAGTTAGTTAGTTAGTTAGTCATTCATCCCTTCATCACTTATTTATTTATTTGTTTGTTTGTTTGTTGGTTTGTTGGTTTGTTGGGTTGTTTGTTTGTTTGTTTGCTTGCTTGCTTATTTATTTATCTATTTATCTATTTATTTATTTATTTATTTATTTATTTATTTATTAAACTTGTTGCCAAGGGAGGGTGGTATTAATAATTCACAGTAGTTACCAATTGAGGGCGCTTTAACAAATTATCCGGTAATATATATGTAGTGTGATTACAAAAGTAGCGTCTTAAACACGTCTCTACAGTCAGTAAATAGTACAGATCAGTGATCTTAAATCGCGGCCACAATTTGCTGTGGTCATAGGGCCCTCTGTTGACTGAACTTCCCCTGACGATAAACATTAATCGGCCAGACTAATACCGTCCTCTCTTGACAACTATTTTAATAACACAATTCAGACACTACATTCATTCAGGAACACTGCCCTCCCCCGTTATTATACAGCTTAATTTCAACCAGGATTGGCATGCCCACCCCCAATTAACCAAAGAATTCATGTGATTTTAAGTTTATCATAATGGCTATCGTTGCAAACACTGGGTTCCTATTGTTCTACTGGCAACCATTATGATTGATAAACTCAAGAAACACAGACTTTTAATTGACATTTTCATTCAGCAAATGTCTTACAAAGAAATAAACAAGATTAAGATTATGTTAATTCTCATAACAAAACACCAAAACCTCAACAAAACAGCATTTTCAATTGCATTAGCATTTTCCCTCATCTTGGTTTTCCTACCACTCAAATCAATGTAAAACCAAACCGAGGCAGAAGGGGCAAAATAGTCTGGTAACTTTTAGGTAGAATGAGAATCAGTATTCAGTAATGCTATTTCACACAGGGACCAAGACTAAAAATGGTGGCAGCATGATAAGGTTTATTGCTCTATGATTAATGTTTACAAGTAGCCGGAGGGCTGGGTGGATTTGAGTCATGAGTACTATAGGCATATGGGGGACTCAGGAAAGAGGGGTTGATTTGCCCGAAATTTACACAGATGAAAGCACAAGTACCAATTCATATGGAAAGGATTTTTCTTTTTTTCCCTTCTTGCTTTGCTCAAATTTTTCTCCCCTGTTTTTCCCCCATTTTATTTATTTATTTATTTATTTATTTATTTATTTATTTATTTATTTATTTATTTTTTTTTGGGGGGGAGGGCAACTGCCCCTGCCCCCGGCTCGTATGCCTATGATAAGAACAAACAAATAATCCTGGTTTTTTTTTGAATGTTTCTTCAGACAGTTAAACACCATCATATAAACACATGAAATCAGTCAAAATTTGAAGACTCAATAAACAAAACAAACCACAAGATTAAAACAAGACGAACCATAACTTCCATTTTGATTAAGAAAGACACAATCTTTAATCTCTCAATTTGTTTCTTTAAAAAAGTCCTTTACAAAAAAAGAAGAGTACCATCAATTGAATTTATAGGATTCCCTTTAACCTTATCAATAAAATAAATTATGACCAAAAAAAAGAAGAAAAAAATCAAAATTAGAAAAAGTCTTTAAACAAAAAGTACCATTTTCTTCTCAGCCATATACCTTATAGTTAACACAATTAACAAAATTACATTTATAATAACACAATGAGCCAACAACAACATGGGCCACAAACAAGGCTCGAATGGTGATCTTTTTTTCTTTGTATTTTACAAAATCTGGGTCAGTCTGAATGGGAATCTGAAATTGCAATCACTGTATCTGAAGAAACTGGGACGTATAGATAATTTTAATTGTCAGCCCCCGTTCCCTTGACAGTTCTGTTTGCAGCTTGGGAAAGCGTGAAATAATTTCTAGTGTTTGTGCACCCATGCAAATTGCAATCCAGTAATCAGCATGGATGGTGGGATCTACATTGAAGGTGTTGTTGCCGCAGCTCTATTATGTTTTGGCACAAATTGTTCCTTGCCAGGATATGTTTAAAACCAAAAAATAACATATACCCAGTACCCACAGTAGGGCTGCAGTAACTACATCTACATTGAATGGGTTTGGGACGTACCAATGGCGTCATTGAAAATCTTTCATCCCAGATTGTGGTTTCCAAAGCTATTCTTGGTGCTAGACCATTCTATCATGAAGAAGATTTGCCATTATTATTATTATTAATTGAAATATTACAAAATTAACTTGTCTCAAATAGTTATGTCCAATCAAGCAGGGTGCTACAAATGACAACTGCATCCCCTGTATATTTTGTGGTTTTTAAATCTAAATTAAAACTGAAAACATTTTAACATTTTTTTATGCAGATATTAAATTAATTTCTGAATACCAGTGTAGTTTATCTAATACATGTACAATCTAATCAACAAAAAAATCTAATGTAGCAAGATCCCCCCCCAAAAAAAAATAATAATAATAATAATAATAATAATAATAATAATAATAATAATAAATAAATAAAAAATAAATAAAAAATAAAATAAAATAAAAATAAATAAAAAATAAATATTTTCACTTCCGAAATCTTGAGAATCATATGAATCCTCCTTGAAGAAAACAAACTTTGAAAAGAACACTGCCAAAAACATACACAAGAATACAAAATAAAAACCAATAAATTCAAGGCAAGACTTCAATATGTACATGCTTTAAGGTGGATTTGCTAAACTTTGACATTGATCAAAAATACTGTACAAAATTATACTCCAGTCGTAATTAACTAACTATTAATCAGGAACAAAAGTTACAAGTGGCTAATATACTATGACCTTGCATACATGTCCAACATACCTGGAATTATATAATACAGCAAAAGCATTACACAAAGCAAAAAAAATGTGATTAGAATAAAATGTTATTGATAACAAAAAATCGAAATTTTACTGCATAAATAAATAGCACTTTTTCTCAAAATATACTTTTGAGTGTCCATCATAAACTACTTCAGCAGCTATCATGCACCTTGTCCTTGTACAAAACAGCTTACTGTAATTACAATCAACAGTTGGAATGAAAAGCATCAACATTTGAATATTTAAGCTATATTTAAATTATAACCATTACGTGTTGATTTGATTTCAAGAGTTAAGTAATAAAAGGATCTCAACAGAACACAATTTTATTACAAGTTTTGACATCTACCATCAGGGCCTAACTTCATAGAGCTGGTTTAGCAGAAAAACCCTGCTTAACAAATTTCTGCTAAGTAAAAATAAGCAGAATACCAGTCATGGATGGTACATGTGACATGCTATTTTGGCTGGTAACCTTATTCTGGTAAGCATGTTTTTGTTGTTCTAAAGAAGCTCTATAAAATTGGGTCCAGGTTGAATCCCCAGGACCCAATTTCATAAAGCCTATAAGCACAGAAAAATCATGCTTAGCATTAACAGGGTACCAGCCATCAATGCCATCAAGTTTACATTGTTGCGAGTGGTTCACTGCTCATTCGCTTAGCATACAAATTTGCTAAGAAGTATTTTTTGCTTAACAGATTTATGAATATAAAGTTGGGCCAAGGGCTGGAAAAAAAAATCAAAAATATTGAGGAGAAAATTAAAAGCCTCAAATCTTGTCAGCCTTCCATTTCTCGAAAAGTTTCACGACAAAAAAATGTAAAACTCTCTTGAAAACTTGAGTAAAAGTCACTTCAGAAGGACCTACTAGAGCCTAACAATTTATTGTATAAAGAAACAACTGTAAACCAGACCTATAGATAAAATCATTCTTGGTAATGACAAATCTGGTTATAAAAGGATGAACGGTTCCTGGTAATGCATTGTCTTTTAAAGAGACGATGATGAAAAGTAAGAGAATTCTGGAAAGAATGGCTTAGAAAACAGGAGAAAATAAAAAAGAGTAAACAAAATTATGTTTTCCTCAAGAAATGAATGTTAATTTCAATTCAAAAACTGCATGGCGTGGTAAAAGTCTGTATCTGACATGTATTTATTCCTGCGCAGAAGACAAAATGGCTGCCATCTCAAACAATGCCAGTCTATGAATATATTTCAAAACTGTTTTTCCCCCCTACTACTGATTAGTTGCTGTACATGAGAAACACCTAACCAGTAGTTATTGCAAAAATTCCAAGTGACTTTCTTTTCTTCCCCCCCCCCCCACACACCCATTTTGTATAATGCTTAAAGTGCCATGAAGTTGTATTGCACAATATTGTTTTATTGTAATAAATTCATTTCAAAGAGTTTGTGCTTAGTTATAAGAATGCCGCTGGTAAATGTCAAAGTATCAGGGCTGAACCTTATTGCAGATGCTTATAACATTTAATTGTCAAAGCAAAAATATCCAGAGCACCAGTCAGAAGTACCATATGGGCCTCATAGTTTTTTTTCGACTGGTCACTATTTTCCATTCTGCAATTTTTGTACTACTCTGCAATTGGTGCGCTTAGCTGCTCTTTCAAACTCAGCCAAAGTGAGTTAGTATACAACATACCTTATATTTACTTACTTGAAGGAATAAAAGAGGACAATCGCAGAGAATTGTCCTTTTGAAATGTCATTTTAGAGAAACAAATGTCAATATCGAGGCCAGAACAGACACATGTATCTCTCCTGCTGCTTTACTTCTATCAGTTGGTGTTCAACATAGTTTTACGTGGACTCATGAGGCCACTCAGCTCCACATTCAAACAAAGTTCCAATCCCCATCTGACATGAATTAGACGTTCATTCACTATTTTCTATAAAAAAAAGATTCGATGAAATTAAGACTCCAAACTCTCCTAATTTGTGTCCAAACAATACCCGGTTGATATGATTGCCAAGTATTGATGCCTTATTTACAAAATTTGAACACTTTCTGTAAAAAGTTATTACCTACGTTCACCGAATAGTTGACTCAAGAAATTCATTACAAATCTAGTACTATCACATGTATATCATGCATTTTCTACACTTTTTGTACAGTCATGCAGAAAAATAGTGTTTCTTTCAAAAGTTGTACACACTTGTAGGTCGATATGACATTTAATAAAATAAAGTGGACTTTCTCAAGTTCTTGCATCACTTTTCCATTTCGGAACATTTAACATTAACATTAATATCCATGGCTTAATATACACAGTACTGTCTTCACATAACTTCACATATCCGATGTAGAAACAGTTGTTGAAAGTACTTAATAGTAGTAAGAACTTGATTATCACAAATGTTATTATGATAACTTTGCAATGTCTGAGGAGGGAAAATCATCAAACCTAATTACATACTATATTAAAGTAAGATACCATACAAAATCCAACACAGTATTTGATCACCTCCCCAACCCCAACCCCAACCCCCCCACAAAAAAACCCCAGTAAATAACAGGAAAGCTATTCCATAAAAATATATATTAATTTAACTGTTTTGAATTGAGTGTGAAAAGGGCTTTCTGTTGGAAATGTAAACATAAGTTAAGTATACCGATGCTTGTAAATACATCCCCCCCCCCTCCCAACAAAAGACTCTAGAGTTCCTCCCTTAAATTCATACCCATGTTTCTTATCAACACACTAGAAGGAAAAATAAATTTATATATTTTTCTTTGGTACGTTCATGGAATACCCCCTAGGCAGTCAATTGCTATGTACACTTCAACCATCATCCAAGACTTGCAGGCTAGTGATTCAGGAAATGAAGCGGAACTGGGCATCACTTTAGCAAGACGCCTTTTCACAAACGTTTAGATTCTCAATTATGGTTCTCTTTTTGCTTTATACTCATCAGCAGTCTGGGTCCCTAAGTCTCATTGTCACCAACATGTAAGGGGAGTTGAACCTACCAAATTTACAGCCTAAATATGATAATGGAATATGGGCCAGTGAACTGATGAAAGAAGTCAATGCTATAAAGCTTGAAAATCAGAACTGTCAATCAGGCTAGTAAATTTAATTAAGACTAAGAAAATTTTGAAAATATAGGCTGAAAGTTGAATTTGTTTCGTGACGGATCAACTGTAAATGATTGAAATTGACTTCTGTCATCCAGGCAAATGAATTTGAGACTCATAGCGTCATCAAGTCTTGGCTGAAAGCTACAACTTATTGCCAGAACCGATTATTTCTAATGCCTGAAAATTTACCTGTAAAATGAGCAATGTAACAGAAATTTGGCAGCCCCGGAGAGGGTGCGATTTAAAAACTTAAAAATCCTTACTCTTCAGTGAGGTAAATTTTCTTGAACCAAAAGAAGGACTTTTTGGTAGAAAGTTTCAGAACATTGGCACTAAGAAACAAAAACGCTTTAATATATCTTTTTTTGATTATATTGATGAATGAATGTATTTATTTTGCATTTTCTTTGTTTTGCAGAAGAAGAAACAAAACATGCAAACCAAAGTCTGCTTGGGCGGTACTGGATTGCACTACCACACTGGTTCAAGAGCAGTTAAAAAAAACAGTCACACCCCAGATTGGCAGGTGACAAGAAGTAAGCTTCATTCCAAGTTCCAGCTGGTAAGATAATTTCCTTAATTCCTTCAAATGACTTGAATCTAGTGTTTCCCGACTACAAAAACAAATGTATGACATGCAGTTATACAAAATAAAATCAAACCACCCATCCACTTTTGTGTTTTTATTTTGAAGGACACGCAATAAAAGATTGGAAAATACACCAAAATCATAAATGTTAGGGAAACACTCCCAAACACTTAAAGCGTAACTATATTATCCTCTCTCTACCTAAGGATACTCACTAATTAGAGATTGTTTTTATAAACTTTGCTATTTAGAATGAAGACAGAAATACTTTATTTCAAACTATTTTAATCATCTCAATGAATACAAGATTTATTGAAGATCCCCAAAACAGATCGGTAATTTTATAAATGGTAACATTTCAGATGCGAGTATTACTTTGTGTACGTATACAATATGGAAGAATATACTGGGCTCAAGAGCTATTCTTGTGTGGATTATCTTGGTTGTTTATACTTCAGTTGAGTACATAGAGATGATGAGAGAAAAAGGGTATGAGTGTTAAATGATCATTTATTCAAGCTATTCATTTGTTGGCATTTTTCAGAATAAAAGATAATAGCTCTCTTTACAAGTTCTGTCCTGCAGGACCAATTTCAGAAAATCTTGCTTCGCAAATTTACTCTGCTAAGCAAAAACGAGAAGGGGACTAGTCACACACAACACATGGAAAGTGCTTAATTTTGCTTAGCAGAAAGTATGAGGGGTGCCAGTCATAGGCTGTGGCTGTTGCTAAGGGCAGCTGAAATGTACCTTTCAACGCATATATTAACGTGGTGATCCAGCCTTAGCCATAGCCACTAATTTGGAAATGGCCTCGAACAAATTTTAGCAGGTGAACTTGTATGGTGCTAGGGAATAACTTTTTTTGCTTAGCAAATTTGTGTGCTAAGCAGCTTCATGAAATTGTGGCCTGTTAAGTTTGCAATGGGTTAATTGTCTGTAATAAAAACGTATACTGTGTATAATCAGAAATGGTCATAAGACATAGAACGTGGAAGAGCAGAAATCACTCCATCCAATTACTCCACCACAGCCTTTAAGAAACAAAACATGACTCAATTACTGCTGTAGCTTTCCATCCATGCACGTACTGTATATCAATTAGGATACCAGTGATTACTGGTGCCCCATCTCAGGAAAAGCAATCTAGATCGTCGTCATTGTAGTTGAGCATGTTGCGTCCTGGCCGCTTCTTGTAATCTGAATACTCCCCGAAGTCGTCATCACTAGACTGGTCCCCATAGCAGTAGTCATCAATTAGCTCATCAAAGAGGTCTGGATGCCCTGCAACAACCAGAAAGAAAGACAAGCTTTAAAAAGTTAGTTGCTGAGGACCTTTTTGGTTCAGGATCCTCTGTGGCCTGCTGGGTGCATGGTTTTAGTTTTTGAAATGTGACTTCAACTTTTTTTCTCCAGAAACTACAACAATAAATGGCAGCACATTTCACCCTCAGACCAAATTTATAATTTAAAACACTATTCAAATGCAATGTGTACTGCTTTGACTACTTTGAATGAAACTCTGTTTTACCTGGTTCATAAAACAGAGCACTGATGTGCAAGTTTCCGACTAAATAATCATCTGCAGACCCAAAGCTTTATCTTTGAAGGCAGTGTTTCCCCCTGCCAATTCAAAAGCAGGGCGGCCCACCTGGCTTATTTTTTGCCAGTATCACCACCTCGATGTGAAAATCTACCATAAAGGAAACACTAATATCATGTGGTGTCATTTATGAGTGTTTCCCTTCAAATATTACGCTTCAGTTTGAAGGGAAATCAAGGCCAAGATAAGGGTCTTAAGAATGCTGCTCACTCTTATCTGGCTCATCCTCAGGGTAATCGTTTCTCCAGTTCCCCTCTTCGTTGCTATCACTGTCGTCCTCATACATCTCATACTGTTCCTGGTCCACAAAGTGCTCATAGATCAGTTCCTGGTCTGGCCCGCTGTGCATCCCAATTGTCGCTGCGTTTAAGTCCACTGGCCCCTCCTCAATGTAGTAGAGATCGTAGACATAGTCCGTCTCGGGACTCTTGTCATCAATGACCAGTTTTTCTCGGACCATCTGAACGGAGTTGCAGAGGATGACGTCCGGGTTGTCGGCTCCTTTCTTATCGGATGTCTTTGCCTGTTGTGGTGAATGAAAAAATGTTTTGGGAGTAAACGGCACTGTGGGCACGTGGTTTAGACTGTTGGGCTTTGAAGAATTGTGAGGTTGTGGGTCTGCATAAGTGCCAATGCTGTCTTGAAACTAAAATTGGAAGCACAGTGGTACAAGAGAACATAGCATGCATTGCATTTGCAAGTAACCAAGAAGAATTTACCAAAAGAGAGTACAATTAAAAGAATGGTTGAACATTAGTTACAAGAAGCTTTGCATTCATTTGGATCCTCAAGACACTTTGATTATTTCTTTTAAAAATTCCTTTAATTCCGACCGCATTTCCAAGCATGCCAACAAATTGCTGGCAACAGTGATAAATATCACTGCTTATCACTGTGGGAAAAACTGAAGCTACTCTATGCTGCAGAGTCTTTCTGCAGAGAAATCTAACAGCTCAATCTCCTTGTACAAGTATGGTGCAACAAAAATGAGTGGAACTGTAAAGTAAGCATGTCTTTTTTAACTGAGATTTAACGTACAGTTTTGGCACTGAGTAGAAAACTAGCTTAAAATGTAATACAACACTTGTGGATACGAATAATAAATTTGTCCTGATGCTGGAAAGATTGAAACATTCCACTACTTTCCTGCATTAATCTTTGACTTGTATGGCCCTGCCTGCTTTTAATGTTTTACAACTTCACTCTCTCTCTCTCATAATTTTTGTGGGGGAAGGTCACATGTGAAGGCTTAGAAAATGTGTCTGGTAAATAACATGCAGACCAGGCAATTTGTCATCTGGAATGGTCAAACCATTTCTGAGAAAGGGAATTTTATTTTTATGAAGAAGAAAGGCAGAGGGGAGGGCACAAGTATTGATGCAAATATTGAACGGCTTTTTGGGTGCTGTAGAAAAGGGTTAAGCGAGCTTAAATTTCATTTATAAATGAGGCAGAATTTTAAAAAAACTCATAGACCAAATTCTGATCTTGCTCAAGTGCAGAATTTGAATGCAATTTACCACCTCTCAAAGGTCGGTCTGGAACTCTTGTGAACCTTTATCTCCCATTCTCATTTTAAAGTTTATTGGGGTGTAGATGTGTCACATGATTGTGGTATCTGGTCTTGGGGCAAGGGGCCCATTGATTCTGTTGTTCTTGTCTTGGCATTGTTGCCCTTTAAACACTAGTGCAATTTATCATAGACATACATGTAGATTTTCCCAACAGCAAAATGAAATTCCAAGGCCATGTTTGTTTTGTATGCATGTGCAAGAGATTCATTTCAGAAATGAACACCCTTTAAGTAAAAGTGTCTGTCTGTCAAATGGCAGACTGCCTTTTCAGAACTTGAACTGGGTCCATTGGTTGAGTGATGAGTCTGTCAAATGGGTCGTTAGGAACCCAACCTGGCGTACTTCTTGAGTGAGTCAATGTTTACCAACTACCCATACTGTGCCGTAATTGCAGATGACCCAAATTAACATTTAACAACACCTGTACACACCTAATCCCTGTAAGGTTATGTTATGTTTCCACGGTTTTTAACAGAAATTTCAGAGCTTATTGGTGTTGGTTACAACAGCCAATAATAGTTAAACTTAAAAAAACCTCTTCAACTTTTTGACAAATCTAAAACCACTTTTTTTCATGGCATTTAATTCTTTGCCCTCAATACTTTCCTTAAAATTGTACCATATTAAAGTAACCCTTTTTTTTTTAATTGGCATCACCTCTTTAGGAGTAAGATTTTAGCTTAGATATCAGCAATTAATTTTCTGATTTTTACCAGTTTTATACCCTACAATGCCTTCAAGAAAGTGTTTTAAGTATCTGCATTTTCGGATACCTTAAGTCCTACATGTATCTGTACATATGTACACGTACATTTGTACATAACCATCTAAGGACTGAGTGATAGAACTGTCAAATGTGATCATTAAGAAGGCAACCTCTGAACTCTGAATCATAGTTTGCCAACTACATGATCATCACTCTACCATTCAGTTGATTTAAGGGATGTGTGCCATATACTGGCTTGACTATATGCCATAAGTTGGCAAGTAATCATTAACAAATCAACTGAAAAAACACCTGCTGTGAACCCCTGACTTTTTTATACACATGTACAATTTTCAATTTATTTCATTTAAAATTATGTTCTCCGGGAACGCCCAGAGAAAACAAACCTGGCTTTCGACGTTTGCGTATGACGTCACCGGTGGCACGAGAAATGTTAAGAAATGCTTGTGCTTACCTTAAGAGTACATACGTGCATGTATGGTAGCAATGAAATTCAAACATTTTGGTTACGTTTCTTGTTTCATCAGTGATGTCACTAGAACAAGGTCTGATTTTTGTGGGCGTTGCAAGAGAGAAATACTTTAAATAAAATAAGTTGTAAAAACATAAAAGGGGATCTAAACAGGTATATTTCAAGCCGATTCAATACTTATTAATTACAAACTTTACATGGCATATGGACAAGGCAGTATGGCATACATCCTTTAAAGCATTGGCACTTGGCACTTGAAGAAAGGTTAGGATTGTGATGGTGAAAGCGACATGCAGTGAGTCCTCTTGCTGAGGGTGATGCATGAGGTTGTTTGGAGGAATCGTTAAAGATGTTGGGGGGGGGGAGTGAGCTTCAGACACCTCGGCAGGGAGGGTTTCCGGTGAGTTAGAGTTCCAGAAACCTGAAGCTTATTCCAAAGGTCATACAGTGAGAGTACAATGACTTCAGCACAAGTCTCTCACTACTATTCAAAACTTTTACTTCACCGTTCCTTAGGAAGATGGAAGAATGCTTCCTCTCACTCAGCCAACGTTGTTTTTAAAACATCCACAATTTACCACAATGGGAGACTTTTGAGGACGCTACACACATGTAAATGACAGCAGACTTACGAGGTATATCCATTTTTCTCAAAAATGTGCTCATCCTCATATCTACATACAAAATGTCAATTTACCTGAAGTCTGCTACCACCTATCATTCCAAAGTCTCCTATAGGTGCTCACCTTTCTATTTAGAAGATTGCACACAAAGTACAATAACATGTCTGCAGATTATCTTACAAGTCTATTTTGCTTGTGTCACTATAAGTTCCCCATGTTAACCCCTGTGGTGCCCCATAACCAGGAGACAAGACCTAATAAGTGTTGTCCTTAACTTTTTGACCTGTACATGTGAGGGCCAATTAAACTGAATTATTCATCCTTACACAATATAAATAATAAAACAGCTCTGCCACAGATGACTCCTTCTTAATTCCGTTCACACATTGGATTTAACTTAAGGTACTTTCTCAACCTACACATGTACGTATGTTGAATAAAGATATCGAAGACATTGACAGAAAATTGTTCTTGTACATGTATTATGTAGGAGCAATATCACTTACTTTGAAAAAAAAATGCGAATCGGAACTTCAAATTTATGGGAACATTTGAACTGGCATCAAGGCTATAAAAGTCATTGTCTTAACAAATTCTAGGCTAGTTTGACTGAGTTCTATGTCCCACATCAACAGATCTTTCAATATCTACCACTTGTCTCCCCTATGATCAGCCTTAACTTTAATTTGTGCACAGGAGAGCCCTATAGAGGATGTTACTACACGTATCCTGTGCCATCTCTCTAAGATCTCTTTAAGTTGGGCACCTCCCTCCCATTGTGAATATTCAAGTCAGCGATAAAGACTTGTGGACACATGTTTAATTCCATAGTCAGCGCAGTAATGAGAGGCCCTCTCCAGTAATTTTCAAATACGTGTCTATCTCGTACTTGACACTGCCGGACAATTACATTGTATGTTCCAACCTTCTTACTTGATATTGCCTCTTTCTTGTATAATATGAAGGAAGAGTTTTTGTTGTTGTCAGGTTTAGTGATTTATGCAATTTAAGACAAAACACGTACATTTTCATGTACTTAGTCATGAAAATGATCAAAATGCAATGTAATGAATAAACGATATTATAAGTTTTCAAATCTGACAAGTATGTATAAAACATTTTAAAGTGTTCCAATGCAACTGATACTCATGTGTGTGAGGGCATTTTCAGGTTATATCATATCAGGACACATTCTTTATAAGATCCATTGCCAGTAGGACTGAGTAATTATGGTTCAGTGTCTTGCTCAAGGACACAAGTGCCAAAGGGGCCTGGCTGGGATTTGAACCTACATCCTACCCACACTAGAACTTAAATTCTGTGTACTTAATTTTTTGCCATGGCAATTCATGCACATCCAGCATGTCCAGTGGCAACTCGCAAACTTGCACATATTTTTCTCTCCACACGAAATCTAGAGCAGCCTGAAACAAAATGGAGGACATTTAAGCAGAGTGCATTTCACAATCGAACCACTTGAGCTGAGGGTAGAAGGGGAAAAAAAAGAGACTTTTGCTGAGTGTGGAAATGTTATACATGGTACTTACAATGTGGACTAAGGAGCACTCCCAGAAAAGTGACTACTTTACAATGAGGGCAGGGGTGCAGGGTTCTCTCCAGGTTATTTAAAGAGTTTGGGGATCTGGGATAAACACTTTTAGCCACTTTTAGCTCATGCCATTGAATGAGGACCACAGGATACTCTTCATAAAAAGTTTGATTTTATGACAGCTTGTGCAACAGGAGAAAATCGGTAAAGCGGCATTGAGGCCATTTGTAAAACCATGACTAATTTGTCTTTCAAAAATAACTGCTGCTTCAATAGCTTTATTTGAAGAACTAATTTCATAACAGACCCTCCTCCAAGAATACTTGCAATACAAATGTCACCAACCCTTATAAAGTAACTTTAAGCAATGTCTTTGACCAGTTGCCGCCAGGGATCTTCCATTTTTTTCTGTTCACTTGACAGGATTATTTTGTCGGAACTGCCGGAATCATTTTTCTTTGATAGTACCGCTGGCACAAAGAAACCCAGACTTGACAAAGACAAGAGAACAAAGATTCTCTGTATTACATCGAGCATTTTGTTTTCTCAACCGAGAAAATGTCAAATTCACTCACTGTGAATTGCAAAACATCGGCAGTTACCTGCGGCATAGGACTGGTACTAAACCTGGAACCATGGATCGATTCCCGGCTCACTCTGACCGTCTTACCTCCATTGAGCCGAAATACAATAAATAAACAATGGTGGAAGCCTCTCGATATGATCCTCTCCTTGGAACAAAATGACAATTACACAACCATCCCTCAATAGCCAGAAAATGCCAAAATATTCAAGACTATGTTTTGTATTTGTGTGAGTGAAATGAAGCAATAGACGACGTGTGTGTGGTCTGGGCAAGCTCAGCAGTGGAATGTCCGGGCGACCTTTGCGCCAGTGCTTTTACACAAGACTGTAATAAAACGGCTTCTGTTTCCAGGCAGGGGAGCATTTGCGTAATATACACATCATCCGGCGCCAACTGGTTAATCGACTTCCGAACCAACCGAAACTTGTGAGATCTATAATCCATCTTTGAGAAATACCAAGAACTTTAAGAAATTTCTACTGTATTTACGTGGACATTACCCAACAAGTACTACTGCATAAATTTGGAAAAAGGTAAATGTGTTAAATTTCAGTTTAAGCTGCAACGACCCCAAATCATTAAAGAAGCAAGCCCCTAAGATCACACTGGGACAAACAGCAGGCACCTGCATGTCTAATCTACAATACTTGAACACAGTGTCTCCTTACAGTAAGGGGGGGTTGATTGTATAATGCTTGGCAAATGCCAAGGGGCGGAGGAGAGAGCGCGAGTGGGGTAATTATATTTTATGGATAACATGTAGATGACGTCGAGCGATTTCATGCTTGTTTTCTCCTCTGAGGCAAGAGTGACGCCTTGGATAAAGCTAAAGGGATTTAATCTGATTTAAATCTTTGTGAATACAATCAAAGTCACTCCCAAAACAGTTTGGTTTGAAATTTTTCTTTTTATTAATTATTTTTTTCTTTTCTTCAGGGGATCTATTTGTAGGGGGACAAGGCTACCTTCTCTCGGGAAGGAACCTTAAATTGAAAACCAAAGAATCCAATTATTACCTGTGATTGGCCATTAGTTTTTGCCGTTGCTGCTCCATCCTCCTGCACCACATCGTACAAACAAAACAGTTTCTTTGCCATTTCCTCTTCGGCTGTTTCCGCTGCTGCAGCGGCCTTCTTCTGCGCACTCAGCCTGTTCCATATTTTCAACTTTGAGGGTGTCCTTTTGACAGGTGCAGTCTTTTTAGGGGTTGGATTCTTAGACTCTGTGTCAAGTTCATTCAGGTCTATGCCACGGAGGCTGGTGATGACAGCGTAACGGCGTGCCTGGGCAGACTGCTGCTGGGCACTGCGTGACTTGTCGCGGGCCTTTGATTTTGATTTGGATGATTTAGACTTGTAGGATGATTTTGAGGGCTTTGATGATGTGATGGTGGTCTGTGTGGATTTCTTGATTGCGTCTTGAATTTGCTGTGCGATCGGATCGTCCTGTAACAAAAAAACAACAAAAAAAGGTTTCTTAAAACAATTTTGCAAACCCCAAAATACCAGTTGTGCTCAAATCTGATACATCCGGGTTCAACAGAAACCAGGTCAGGCCACTAATCAAAAACAAAGCGACACAATCATGGTTAAGCCTCAATTCTCATTTTATTAAAAAGAAGACTCTACATTTAGAGATAGCACCTTGTAATCATACTGCATAAAAGTAATCAAGATCCAGGCACGGACCCACAGGACATCAAGCCATTATTAAAATATCAAGGGGCTCTTAAAGGGAGGGTTCGTGTTGGTGAAAAACATCTGCACCAATCCATTTTCAAAGTGCTATTCCAACACTTACATGTTCTCCATTCCTGTTTTCAGACAATTGTTTTTGCATAAGCAATGCTGCGGAATAACTTTAGCCTGCCCTGGGGTATGAAAAGCGTCAAATTAAAACACAGCAATTGCGTTTTGGGGCAACTTTGACCTTTGTAGAGTTCAAACAGAGATTTACACTTTCCTCATACAGAACTTTCAATTGGGGGTGTTTTTTTTTTGGTGCACGTTTCAGACAAACAAGCAATTGCCTCCATTGCCCTCAGTTTGTCCTTGTTTCCCCTTGAAAAAAAATTCTCATAGAAAAGCCCCCTTTTTCTGGAAAATGGCCTTGCCCTTTTAGGAGTGAAACACTGCCTTCAGATTGTAAGTTTATACATGTACTTAGTTAATTAAGGTTCCGATTTACGCAGGTAATTAAATTAATTAAAAATCAATCAGCACTCCTGTGGTAGAAGGAGCAGTGTCAGTGTTCAGTATTAACCGAGTCTCGACTGTATGCAGTGTGCAATGAGAAAATTATTACAGAGTTTGAATCCTACACTGTACATCTACATAGTGATGAGCAGCAACAGCCCATACAGTATGAACGATTTTAATATGGTTGAACATGTTGAATATCTAAGTATCTGTGATCAAAGAGAAGATATGAATTTTTTTAAGGTTCATTCTAACGAACCTTCATGATGCCAATTGCTTTATCCCTGTACATTTTATCAATCATGAGTAATGATTCCAATATGCGCCATGAGTATGTGGACACCAGCACCTCACAAGTGTTTGTATTATAATATTACTACATTAAAAAGGGGTCCAGACTATTCTTTCCTTTCCATTGTGTTGAACGGGAGAAAATATATCTGGAATTCGGGATTAGACAAACTTCACTTTTTCTTAAATCCAAACTGAAAATGACCAATAAAAGAAAAATTAACTGCCTTGAACACAAATGCTTGTGTGTTTTTCAGTTTTCCATGACACAAACACCCACAGGAAAAAAGGAGGAAATCAGCTGATCCATCAACAAAATTATGCCTTTTTTGTGTGTCATTCTGTCCAAACACCATAAAAACAAATCATTAAAATCACAAAAAACATAAGAAACCAAACAAACAAAAAGTGAGACTGTACAATAACTATTATTCCAGAGAACAGTCAAGTTTGACCTCACATCAGGAAAGAACCACAAAGGAAAGGATTCTTTTCATGAAATAAGGGGTTTGTTTGGAGTGGTTTATTTGACAAGGCCATCTGGGATTCAGTTTGCTCCTGTGCCCTACGATCGATCTTGTGGGGCAATATACCAGGTCAAATCAGTTTTGGTCACTAACTGAAAACTCCAAGGGTGCATGCTGGGTGCATACTGTAAATCAGTGCAATACTTTGGTTGAAGCACTGTCAAAATATTGTAATACTCTTTTTTATTTCCTTCCCCAAATTGTTTTACAGAACAAAACACAGGTAGACAAATTTCTTGGTTCTCCAAAACTGACTAAAGCCTTCTTCATTCTTCACACAATGCGAAGCGGATTTGACGTCACAAATTTGCAACGGTTATTTCGTTCAAGTTGAAATGTGCTCAACTCTTGTGACATATTCACCGCAAATCTAGGGGAGTGACGTCAAATTCGCTTCAAGTTCGCATTTGCGTGAAGTATGAACCGGGCTTCACTATTATTCACTTTTATTGAAATAAACATTTCAATCCAAGTTGCCATAAATCCCAATGGTACAACACACCCTACAATCAGTCAAGGCCCTCATACCGCAGACACTATCAAACTACATTTCGTCCACAGACATAAATCATAAATTAATATTCAGTTTATTCTTAAATGAAAAACAGAAATATATTTGTTGTTTTATTCATTTCCGTTTGACATCTAACACCGTGGATAGTATATCCACTCAAGGTACATTTAAACTATGACTATGTACAGTTTCAATCAATATTGAAGGTTATGTGTATTGGCACTTAACCCCTTAGGGGGTGGGGGGTGGCCTCTGAGTGACCCAATCATCTTCTTCCTATCATCACGTTTCTCCTTGAGAATCATGCTGCGTATGGATCCGCCTCACCTGCCTAAACCTTTGCAAGGCGCCGTGTTAAAAAAGCATTTACACATCAGGTGAATTGTTTGTAGAAATCAAAGGCATCCATGCTTTATCAGAACCAAAACATTTGCAATGGTTACACAAAACCTGTGACATTTGTTAGCTTGTTCTGGAAATGTTTTCCCAGTTGGTTTGTCAGGTCAGACACCAGGATAGAATGGACCACCGGCTGGTAATCCATTTTAACAATGCATGTTTTCTTCATCATCAGCTGAACTAACTCCTCAGGGGGGTCTAACTTGGCCTGGAAATACAAGAAGACCATGGCCTCTGTTTTCCCCTGATCATGGCCTTGGTGCCCCTTCAAAAATATTTCCAATAGATTTTCCAACAGAAATGCCCTTTCCAAAATGTACACCACCTTTTCATACTGAGTTTGAAATTCCAGGTTTGTAATGCAGAGTATTTATTTTTAATAAGGTATTGATGGAAATTTACACAAAATGTACTATCGTTAATTCAACCTATGATGCTGCACAGCCTTTAACATGTAGTGTACAGTATGGTCCCTAGTGTATCGGCTTGTGGAAATTGTCCGATCCCGTCACCTTGGCATTCTATTGACTGATCAGTGAACCATACTTGCGATGTACATGTACGATTGCAACGGAATGACAGTGTTCAACTGTGAATGATGCTGTCCGCGGTGAAACAATAACATTAATTATTCAACTAAAGTACAGGTGTACTTTATGTACCTTTGCACTATAGGAAACACTTGTGGAATATTTTAGTCTGTGTCTTGAGATACATGTTTTTTTGTCATTAATATCGGGCTGCCTTTATATTACATTCAATAAATTTTGGTTTATGTTTTACTCGGAATATGATTGTGTTCTTTTGAAGCAATTTTGATAGTATCGTTTCATGAATAGGAAGTTGTGATGTGTTTATCCATGGATTTTGTGATACCTCAGAGCCCTCCTTTAATTTAGCCCAAGTTTGATGGATTCATCAGTGTTTGCTTGCATGGTCAAACTGATGAAGCCTACAACATACTTGTACTAAATTATGCATCAGGTCTTGAATTACCATATGCTGAAGATTTCTGAAGAAAATGGGGCATTTCCTTGCCAGGGAGTTTGCGATTGAAAATACTGCACTCTGCAAGTTAACAAAACCATCATATAGGACTTGGGGTACATGTAGACATGGAGCTCCACAATGTAGATAAGCTGAACCCCTAACTCCTTAGGTGTTCTGGACAGGTGCTGTCAAATTCCTCCTGATGATGGCTTACTCAACAGTGATGGGTAAACACCCGTTCTTTTGGCACTTTGATAAGACCTGGGCCCAATTTCATGGCACTCCACCGAATTCCCTGCTTTGGGCTCCCTATGATGCGTGATTCTACGGGCCTCGAGTGCAATATTCTGCAGTGAGAAGTGCCACAAAATTGGGCCTGGTATTCCAAGCCCCAAGTAATTGTTGTAGTAACAAATCCATGGAATGCTTGATCAAACTGGGGAAGTGATTAGAATTTAAGTTTTTTTCTTTTAAAAATACAACTGCAACGCACATGGAGCAACATACACTGTACTACTTAAGTTATTTTAACATCTGAAATATTTTTTTTAGCCCTCCAGCTTTATGGGGAACATAATAACTTAATTAAGCCATCTGATATTCAGAACATGTGTGGAGAGCAGTAATTGAACCTAGCCACAGATAGATTTTCCCCGTAATCAAGAAATGATTAAAATGTCAATGTCATACAATAGTGGTGCATCATGACATACGCTGGCATACATGTGTCTGTCTACACATGTATGGTAAGTGAACATAGTGACCTAGAGTGAACCTCGACTAACTTGTTAAGGAAAACCAACACCTTTAAGTTGTAGAAAGAGAATACTGATACATGACCCACATAATATGTACATTTGTATGCACCTCAAACATTGAATTTGTATATGTTTCGAGTGTGTTGATGTACTGCTCCGATGAGGGAAGGCCATAGCTAATGCATACATGTAAGAACATAATGAGAGCTGTTATGAAAGGTTTTGAACAACTTCTCAAGTAAGTCTCGATTCCCTAGGGTGGAATCTCATTAAGGGAAAGACTCAAATCAAGTCTCCAGTGCTTGAGAGCAAGTCTCAAGTCAAGTCTCAAGACAGTACTGTTACGGTTCTGAAAGCTTGCTGCTTTTAGACTTCACAAGAATTACCATCAATTAGTTGTCATTCTGAATGCTTTTCTCCAAACAATCATTGTTAAGATCACTGTATGGAATTAAACCCTGATATTGTTGAAAAATTTTTCTTCATTAATTCAACCCGAACCTGACAAGTTATTCAACAGACGTTTGACGCACAAAAAGCTTTCACCTTTAGAGAGATTTCCGAATGAAGCCCCACCGTCTGAAAAGAATAACACACAGCTGACAGACGCCAGGTACCCTTGCAAAGTATAAGCATGGTCGGTAACCATGGCTACGTAACCATGGCACTCGCCATCAGCCTAGAGGACATGTGTCTGAAAGCAGATGATATATTTTGTTTGTCTCTCTGCCAAGCTTAACCAGCCAGACAAAAAAAAATGAGCTGCCAAAGGGGGGCGGCCTCTCCTTGTTTCAACATCTAATTACCCTCAGACTGAACCTGAAAATTAGCCGCCAGAATTAACTGTAAACTGTGAATGTGGCAAACTAGCCATTCCTTGACAGGTAATTCAATATTTACAGAAGGCCGTCAAAAGGCACCTATTAATTAAAAAAGAATCATTAATTACGGATAAATTCAACGTGAATACAACATGTTATTTTATCAATACAGAGCTGGAGAGGAAGAAATATAAGCAGGTGAATGAATTTTGAATCAAACTTTATGAAACAAAGATACGACACCTGCAGAGCACTTGTATAATTTCACGAAAAAAACCTTGAATTTTAGTTGAAAGACTTTCTCAGGGCGAAAGCAATTGAAAGCTTCTTAATCTTGCCCTCAAATTCCCCCCATAACTCACACACACACACAAAAGTGTTAATAATAATAACACGTAAATATTAAAAACACAACACTTAACCATTAGACGCCGGATGTCATGTACACACAAACCTGAGCCAGCAAACGGGTAACGTTTAAACACACCATTGTGTAAAATCTAAAAATAGGAAAAAAGTCACCCAGACATTTGGTTTCGGAGTGTGCACAGAGTATGCACTCACCATGCAATGCTTTATTTCTTGTTTCACCGTAACAAACAGGACAGATGGTGCAGAATATTTTGCATATTTTCACCCAATGTGTGGGGGTTAAATATTGCGTAATCCCCGATTCCAGACCATTGTCCTTTTGTACCAAGAAGAGGAGTGCAAGAAATCAAGAGGCTTCCACCATTGTTTCTTCACTGTATTTTGGCTGAAACTGAATGGAGGTAAGAATAGTCAGAGTGAACTGGGGATTCAACGCTGGAGTTAGGACCAAATCAAGGTGCATGTATTTGACATTTTCTCGATAGAGAAAACTAAAATCTTGGTACTTCAAAGAGATTCTTTGTTCTCTTGGCTTTGCCAAGTCCCTTGGCTTTGCCAAGTCCCTTGGCTTTGCCAAATCAAGGTTTCTTTATGCCAGTGGTACTCTCAAAGAAAAACGATTCTAGCAATTCTGTCAGGCTGGACGGGGATTCGGGGAAAAATGGAAGATTCCCGGCAGGAACTGGTTAAGGTAGAGAGAGATGACTTTGTAAATCCTGCTTTTATTTCTGGTGGTATGCAAATATTCATCCAATTATGGTCCAATCCCCTGGTGTGATAAGTCTGAGCGGTATTTTGATCCTCTGCAGGTGGACGATTTACCGCTTCAGAGACAATTTGATTGATTGATTGATCAGGTCTTGGAATATTCAGATAGCATGAAGAAAACACTGTCACCTTGACCTAAGAGGAGGACATGTAGCTTTCTGGGCACTCCTTGTGATCAGAGCGTGTCTGAGATCGTCTTGGTATATTATAGTTGGTTATATACCATACATTTAACATGGAATACACAGCATAGTTTCAATCTTTGACATGTAGAGGATATTCACTCATAGTGAATAAACCAATACCCATCACAACGATTTTTAAAATAGAAATTGCATCTTTTGTTTTTAGTATGTAGGAACTTCAAAGTTTTCATCAGAAATTGTTTGGTTCATGCTAGCATTGAATAGTTTGTGAATGTAGTTAGTCTTGGTCAAGACGTTATTAGCAGTTCTTGTTACATAACTACCATGCTAGTATTACTATACACTACCTACTACAGGTAGTCGTCGTTCGCGGGTGATATACTTTCACGATCTTGCAGCTAAGTCAGTTTCGTGGAATATACATGTACATGACTGGTGCCCTCTATTGGTGAGCTGAATATGAGTGAGTTTGCGTGCGTGTAAGGTACGGTAACTTTTTGAGTAATGTCTATAGTATGTGTGAGTGTGAACTTTGCACCGGATAGTGCAAATCACAATACACAAAGTCCTATGTATAATGAACAACAACATTTTGAACAGAGTATGACTGGAGACGTGATATGTATCCTTCCGTGTAGCTCTCCTGTGAACAAAAAACACTGGCGACATCCCCTAGTCCCTTTTCATCGGACCCCTCATCGTTGCATTCAGTGCTGACAATCGCCACAGTCTGCTTTCAGCCCGGTACAAAGCAATTCACAATGAAGAAGGGTCGCATGAAAACGCTTGCAAAGTTGAGCACAGTTCAGCGTGTATGAAGTATGAACAAAATTGTGATGTCAACATTGGCATTGCATTTGAATTAATTAGTGCATCAAATAATGTACTGGCTTGATAAAAAGATTTTCTCACTATCGCTGTGATACTGTACATGTATCACAGACCTGAAATCTCCTTCTTGAAAAAAAAAATCTCCTTCCTCATAAAAAAAAAATAATAATTTCATGGGGCACCAAGTCCAAGGCAAGGGCAACTTGCAAAGGGGGGGGGGGGCAATGTTAACACAGTGTACAGAAATTACAGGCATTATTCCTTGCCTTCTGAAACAGTGCAGCCTGAGACAGGGTCTTGAAAATACTCTGTCAGAACCTCCTGCTCTCATAAACAAACCTGTCCAAGTTTCTGCTCATCACATTGTATCATCAATAAAAAAAGCAAAAACAAAGCACAACATGAGATGCTTGAAATAATTGTCTTACATGCCTGGTGAGAAACACGAGACAGAAACATGATATTTAGAATGACAAACAGCTGCTCCTAAGACAGCTGTTTCATTTATTTTCCCCTTCCAAAACTGCCGAGGTACGGATGAACACGCAATATGTCACAAAACACTGCGAACACATACCCAACGACCGTTAAAATCAGAGCATGCGCTGGCAAGCTTTTAACCCTCTCTGTTGGAGCTGTTGTAAGTGAGTATGACGCAGGTTGGTGCAATCAAGCAAGTGACTAAGGAGGACGATGGATGCAAGAGAAGGAAAACAAAAAAGGCAGAAAGAAATGCAAACAAGATAGATAGCCCAGGGGAATTCTACCCTGGATGCCGCTGTAGAAGAAATCAACCCAAGCGCTTTGCAACATACACACACACACATTAGCAATGTAATTTGTATTATGCTTCAATCTCAATCATCTTTACATGTATGTAACCTTCACTCTGTACTCCCGCCCCCCTGCCCAAAATAAACCCAACTGTATTCTTAAATAAATGATTTATTGTCATCTTTACAGATTTTAGTTTCTTGAATCGTCTAATGTTTCTTGAAATTTCAGTGGCCTCTGTTGCCTTATTCTTAGCAGTGACACCGATATAAGCCTCATACTTCATTCTTGAACGGGCAAGGCAGCTTCTCCTTGACAAAGGCAACTTCAATGGGGCACCAAGGCAATGACCAGGGGGCGTGGAGGCAGTTGCCTCTGTTGCCTCAGTGAAGCACCAGGCCTACCAATCAATTAATATGTTCATGGATGTGCCCTTTAAGACTGCCCTTGTTACAGCAGAAAAAGTGGCCCAGCCTCCTGTCAGAATTTAATCCCAGGCCTGAAACAAATAGGCCCATACATATACAATCTTTTCCTTCTATTGCAACATACTGTATAAATAAATTGTTAAAGCTTCAGCTGTGACAATCTCACTGAGGAATGTCATTATACTCTGCATAATTAGTTGTTACATTAAGATTGAGCATATATACAGGTACATGTAGGAATTCAAATCTAGATTTGGTTATATTGAATGTTGTGCAGGGTTTACCCTTTTAGTTTTAAGCTGTCTGGCTCTTATCAAGAGTGCCCTTTTCCAAAGCACATTGATACAAAGTGCTAAGTGCGCTTCATCAGCATGTACGTGTCCCAGTTGCTGCCAGAGGAATGAGTTCATGTATTCTGCCTGCATTCACGGTATGAAGGATTTACGAACATTGACGACCAGGCAGTCTTTTAATAACTGAGGGATTTAACATTTGCAAAGTTCATCAACAGCCCTGGTTCACAACATGCTGTACCGTCTCTTTAACCAACAAAACATAAAATAAAATCAATCAGAAAATACTCTCTAATGTCTTTGAGAATGTAAGTGCAGTAAGATTATTAAAAAAAAGTACAGTGACTTGATCAATGCACTTCATCCTATGATCATACACAGCTGAATACTATTCCATTAACATAATTTTATGAAACATTTTCGATCGAGTGTGCAATGAGTTGGCATTTACATTTTTTATAACCCTCCAAACGTGAACACAAATAATAAAATTACATACAGTATACAAGTGCATATGATAACTACATTAATATTCTGCAGTCCTCCAAATACGTATACATGTACCATAGACCCTTGCCAAGCATCGTTTAAACTTAATGGCCGACGAAGAAGAACATGCAGACATGAAGATGACCCTGGGGTCAAGTCCATGACGGGTTTTTTAAAAAAGTAACGAAAATATGTTTAAATAAACAGGCCTGATTGCTTCATTCTTGAAAGGGCAGGAGCACCAAGGCATTTTCTTCTTAATAAAGGCACCTCTATGAGGAAATTGTAAATTTCTATTGGAAAATTTCAAGGGCACCAAGGCAATGACCGGGGGCAACGGAGGCAATTGCCTCCGTTGCCTCTGTGAAGTATCAGGAATAAATTAACAAAACAATTAAAACATAAATACAAGTGTGCTTTTCTTCTTCTTTTTTTTTCTTTTTTAGTGTCATATAGATGCAACTTTGACACGTTGATTAGCACAAAGTAAACCTGTCTTTTTAAAGAGCGATCTCTCTCCCAACGATGTTGGTTTTATTTGGTACTTTATCAAAGAAACGTGGGAACAAATACCAGGTTTATGCTTAACTGTAATTTGTATTGTACACTTAAGTATGCTGTGTAATTTACAGGCACTGCAATAAGTAAGGTATTCAATGCTTTGCACATTGGTTTAAAACCCCCTTGATCCAGCAGCCATTGTGCGTTGCCTTTTCAACTTAAAGGTAAGGATGACTGTGTGTGTCAAGCTTTAAATCAACTCCTGCATTTGACTGTCTGAGCTCTAATCAGAATCACCTTATTAAACTTAAATCCGTCTACAGGATCCCTAATCCGACACTACCAAACTGAACAACCTCTGGCTGCTATCAAAACTACGTACGCGGGAAAACGAAGAAGGCTTTTCTCAAAAATAGCCCAGAGGAAGGGACCGGCTGCCCTCATTGACCGCTTTGGAGGTTAGCGTATCGTAGTCGTCACTGACCGTTATCGCGCCGAGCCAGACAGACTGACTACTTGAGCAGGCTCTCTGGACCCCCTTAAGGCTTTATGTACATAGATCCATTTAGGAGGAGTGAGTGTTACATCAAAACAAGCTGTATATCAGATCAGTAAACACAGTTACATGTACTTAATGATCTGAATTACGACTGTGACTATACATGCATCTCCATGACAATGTTCCTCACTTTTGAGGATCTCTTGGCTCCATTACCAGAAAGAGATAAATAATGTAAATAGACCTCCAGGATTTAACCAATTTCCTTCCTCCATGGTTAACCTTAAACTTGACTGGTCAGTAGGTCAAGTGGGACCATTTAGCTTGTCTTTTCACTTGTCCGTCAGCTTTTTTAAATACCACATTCAATTTTTGGTAGCAACCGACGCCCTTGGTTTAATGTACCTTTACTATGTTGTTTAAGATGTTACTGCTGCTGTGCAAAGGACAACAAATTTCATGTATGTTGCATGATGAATAAATGAATTGTATTGTATTGTATTGTATTGTATTGTATTGTATTGTACCAGTCCCTGTTAGTGTTTTTCTAACACTGAAGTAGCCAGCCAGACTTCTTGGAGAGGATTTTGATGAACATTTTACATTTTTATTAGACATGCAACTTTGTAATTTGTATAAAAAAATTTAAACAGAGGAAACACACAAAAGGCAAAGACCATGCAATTCACTCCCTTTAATGATGTGGGATGCTTAGTTACAAAATTAAATTCAGCCACAAGCAAACAATCTGTAGACTCGACCTTTGTAACATTATTTGAACATACAGAGAATGCACAGAGGATGCACACTATGCGCCATAAAAATATGGAAAAACCATTTTTTTAAATATAGATCATGTCTGGGGATTCCGAGAAAATGGGGGAAAACCCATGCTGACAAGTGCATACAAAAGGGCACCAGTACATTCTCAAATCTGGAAGCATATAATGGTTATTAAAATTATTAACACCTCAGGGTTCTACTGTACATGTACATGTCACAGTAGGCCTGCAGAGACAATGGTTTCATACATGGGCAGTGGTGTAACCAGACATTTTCATATTCTTTTCCTTTTTTTTTCTTTCTTTTTTTGGGGGGGGGGGCAAGCAGGGGCAAAGACATAATTGATATGTATGGAACCATTCATTTGTGCACTTTTTCGATCTCATTTTGGGGGCAGGAGGGGGACAAGGGTTCTAAATAAGTGGGGGGTGGCACTCCCTCCCCTCCCTGGTCCCCTTCCCCGGTTCCGCTATTGCACATAGATGGTTGGCCAGGATTGGACAAAGTAGAGAGTTCAAATTTGGCTGAAAATTCAACACAAGGATGTAAGGGTGTCAAATTGTTCATTTCCACTCAAAGTTAAGTCCTTTTGGTCAACCCGCAATTATCAGTCATTTACATCATTTACATGTGTAGAGCCCTTACATATTTAAATGACTCGTATAGCAGAGTGATCAAAAAGACACCCAATGGCTTACACTATGCACATCATACTGTTTGTATGCCTTAGGGGTTTTATCACATAATAGGGCCTCTTGGAGAAAAAAAAACAATGTGACGAAGGTGTGCTTGCATGCACAATACTTGAAATAAATTTGCAACAGGACAAGTCCTAACTTGCAATGAAGATTGTCTGTCATGACCACGAGAGGACATGCGAAGCACACACCTTAGATTGGCTTTTAATGCACAAATGAAATGCCATCCCAAGAATACATCAACATTTCTGCTTGCTCCACCCCACGTAAAGTTCCCTTTTATCCCCAAAATTATGAATTAGATTAATTTTGTTAAAAAAAAAGGAGGGACAAAAAAAATCTTTGAGTATTACAGTGGGTAGCTGTACAAATCTGCCAGAATAGCCGAGTATTCTCGCAAGACAAGTGCAGTGCAAATAAATCAAATGAATTAAGCCTAAAGCCAATATGCAGCAGAGACAAGCAACAAATATACTCGGGATAGATCGATCCTATCACAAGAGATGCAAGAAATAAACAGAATAATGTACATGTACATTGTACATCATGGAAATAGGCAGGATTACATACCATAGGCTCAAGATCATGCAACATACTTCAGGGGGAATGAATTTAATGAGACGAAATTGTTGAAATCTTTAAGTTGGATGGGAAGTGTTTTAAAGTCACTCTTCTAATATGAAGACATAGGCCTACAACTTCATAATAAAAAAATGGGGGGAATGCCTTGGACATGAATGTTTGTTCAGTGTTTTTCAGTTCACTATGGAACAAAAAAAAAAAAAAAAAAAACAAGAACAAAATTGGGAAATCATCTGATCCAGTTAAAAGTTGAATGCCCGAATATTGTACATTGAATATCAAACCAACAGCAGTAGTGATCAGCAACATGTACGTACAGTACGTACACTTTCAATGAATTAAAGCAATTATGAGAATTACATTACTAGATTATCAATGGGATTACATTTGCATTCCTTCCAGTCTCGGTTTTGTAACATTGGACTGAATGAGAGAAAAGCAAGATGGTTACACCTATGAAAGTCCATAGGACAATTTAAAAGACCCACCCCTCATCCCATACAATTGATTCTGCCGTTTTCTTTTTAAATTGCAATGGGCAATCCCTATCATTTTCTATTCACACATTTCCTACTTGTCCATTTTCAGTGACGAATTACTTCAGTGTCTGTTCCTCATTTTACCTTGGGAGATCATAAGCTAGACAGAGTACATAAAATGTTTTCCAAGCTACATGTACCTCAGCAAATTACTGAGTATTTTGCATATTATAAAAAGTTCTTTGAACTTCACCTCTGGAGTCTAGATCGCAATTTTAGTTCAACAACAACAAAATATTTAGTTTCAGCATTCCTGCCCTCTATCTTGATACTTATTGCACTTTTTCAAGATGTAATTCCACTCCCTGCTGAAACACATCAGGCGAAAATTGACTTCAGGCCTAATGGGGCATGATATAAAAAACGTGTCGCTGTCCCCACAAACAAACAATGAAGGACATTGAAATGAACAAGCAATATCCTTGTCTTGGAGAGCTAAAACATGTGTAACACTGTTGTGTAAGCTCACAAAAGAACCAGTGTGCATTATTTGCCAACAATTTCACACGACCATGGGGAGCTGTTATCAACAGTTCATTGGTTCAAAGTTGGGTGCAGACTTCAGGTCAGGCAAAGGCTGTGTATGAACTGACGGTTTTGGCAGTGGCTATGGTAACACAAGATCACTGAAAAGGCCTTTTATTCAAGATTATTAATACTGCTAATGGCCACAGCTGTACCCAAAGTCACTAAATTCAGACACAGCCAAAGATAAGGAGGCAGTGAGAAACAAAAGTGTCTGTTACATTTGAGAATGATGGCTGGATACTGCGCACACTTCTAGAAGCATTTCAAACAGTCTTTGAGTGTTTCACACAAATTTGTGGCACCTATTGCACTAAGATTAGGTTGAATGTCTCTTGAAACTTACTCAAAATTATTGCGAGTTTTATGTCTTGCAAAACCATAGTAGAAATAAGCATTATGGAATGTAATAGATGCAGACGTTTCATTTCAAATAATCACAACTTTTTTCATGAAACTGTAAATCAATATTATATCATGTACAGACTTGAAAAGTGAATTTGTGATTGTTTTTCAGTTGCTGGTTTTTTGTCATTAAAAATAAATTAAAGTCGAACAAATTTGACAGTGTCAATTTTTAGTCAAAACTGCCCAAGCTTACATAACATATCACTGTATAAGCCGCCTGAATACATAACCAGCGGAGAATGTTAACGACTTAAAAGCATCGGCTAATATTCCAAAATTTACGGTAAAAAAGGAGAAAATAAACTGGAATAAATAACTCTTCCAAAAGCATGTTCCATCCCTTTTATAACATTCATGTTAAAAATTGTAGAGAATTCATAGTAGATTCTCTTGTTAAGACACAGACAATTGAGTTTGGCCTTGCCAAAACCAGGACACACTCGGCAAGACAGTCAAGACCATGACTTGTAATGCAATTAAACTTCACACTGTATTTAACGTCAACTCATATAAAAATGCCAGGTTTGCGCTTGACTCTCCCACCCCAACAAAATGAATTTTATTCACCAGGGTGTTAAATTTGTCTGGCAGACACTTATTCTGCAAAAAGACAAGAGAGACAGATAGAGCATTTTCTTGATAATATCTCAAACTGGATGGAATGTTTTGATAAAAGGATGTGCTTATACAGTCAACAACCGGCCAATAGATTTGCCAAATGTCAAAGTGGATTGATGTAGAAATCCATATGTGACATTTCAAGATAATTAAAAGCTATTCCCAGATTATTTGGTCATTTTGGGAAATAATATTCGTAACACAAGTTTTTCTTTACATTGAAACATTATTAATTCTTTCTGCAAAACACAATTACGGCAGAGAACTTGTAAATATATTTCTTTTACATTTTTGAGATTGTTCTGCCTGAGGTGACAATTTTATCACCCTTCTTGAAAAATCAGTCAGCTAACTCTTTCGTTTATCTTCAACATTTTGGTGCATTAAGTTGTATTATTCTCAAAATTAACTTTCACGGTTCAAGATTCAAGAACGAAACAAAAAGAAAATTTAAATCAAGATCAGTGCTAACACCATACATTGAAAACAAAGTTTTTGATTTAAACATAGACCAAATTGTGCACGATGTCAGCCCACCCCCCCCCCCAAAAAAAAAAAAAAAACAAGAAGAACAACAACAAACAAACAAACAAAAACAAACAACCCAACAAATAAACAAACAAACAAACAAACAAAAACCACGGGAGAATCAATTATCTACAATATATTAGTGAAGTTTTCTTTCTCCCCAGTGAACCAGAAGTTATATACATGTAGAATGTGCAGTATTGTTGATTTTGTTTCCCCCTGCTCTATGGTTTCCTTCACAGCTTCATCAGGAGATCAAGAAATGTAGAAAATGAGACATTTTACGGTCAAAAGATTTCAGACAAATCACTAACCTGGGTTTGGCATTTTGGAAGAGTAGGAGGAACACAATGCAAACTTTTCTCAAACTTTACTTAACCAATAACAACTGAGCAAGCACATAGGACCTGCACAGCGGCGTAGCCAGGATTTTTTCATTAGGGGGGCACAGGGGAATTGCTTTTCAGTGCCCCCCCCCCCCCCTAGACCTGCAGACTCTGCAGCTTATGCCCTATCCAACCTGATGATTTCTGAGGGCCAAAATATGCACCAGACTGGCCACCTGAACCATGTCCAATTCAAGGAATGGCCTGCCATCCAAGAACTGACCACAGTTCAATCAAGAGCTGTCTATGGTCCAATGGTGCTCGACATGTCCCACAGGAGCCAGCCAAACTATAACAGTACAATGAATGGTCTGCCAATGAATGGTCTACTTGAAGTATTATCACAGACAGTGGTGCATCTAGCTCATGCTTGAAGCTCCTAAAGTGGGATAATGACTGGAATAAAACAGTCTTCTTCCTTAATTGGCTTTTAAAATTTAAAAAAAAAATTACAATGATTCCTAATACGCTTTATGGACCTTCCCTTTAAATCAGTATTGCAATGTCAGCACTAATACTTCATGTGTGATCTTTTTATTTAAGCATTTCTTTTGGCCATGCAGTCCTCCTGGTAAATTTGATAAATATTCCCTTGTTATGCTTTCATTGTTTTTCTTATTGGGAAGATGAACAAGTTGTGTACTTTATTTACATTACATCATTAGGATAATCAAGGGAACAACAGACTCATTAAGACGGATGAGATGAAGCGTTCTTCTTAAAAATCGTATCCCGCAATAAATACGTATCTTAAATTCGTTGGGCAAAACGGAACCACACAATTTTAACAAACTATCAGTGAATTTTTCAAAGCTCTTTCAACGTGGTTGGTCTGAGTCAAAAGTTGTTTTTTTTTTTTCGATACTGAGTGCCCAAATTTGCTACACATCCAAGATCAAAATCAGTAAATAAAAGTCACACTCAATAAATAATACAAGGCTTTTTCCTTCGGAAAGCTACCATGAAATTTACAGAATCAATATAGCACAGATGCCATGCTCCCAAATGTGCTGATGTGGGTGACCCAAAGTATCTGGATTGATAATTACAAAGCAGTGACAAAACGGGTTGCAATATGTTTCTAATCAAATTTCCTACCATGGGAAAACTTACAGAAATTGTTCTATTTTTTGTATTTTTAACAAATCTTATCCAGCGTGGAATGGTGCACTTATTTGATTTTCTTCCTCACAGACAAAAGTACCCGCCTAGTTTTCTCCATAATTTCAATAATTTTCCTCACTAAATAAGACTCATCTTCCCAAGACTGTTTACAAAATATTCAAAGTTTCAACCTTGAATTAAACCTCTGGCAGTTGAAGAAATTCTATATTAAATTATCCTACAAAAAAGAAGAAAAAACCGCATAATCAAGAGGCCAAGTGGAAGTGTAGATAATCCTTAGCCAGGGCACTTTGCCAAGCTCCCCTCAGGCACAAGGCCCCTGTATTTGCTTCAGGACTGCCCCAGGAGGGGATTAACCCAACTGGATTGGATTCAGCTTAAAGAGATGGTACACAACTCTTTTCAGTTTTTTTTAAGCACCATCACTACTCAACAAACTTGGTTCTCCAGACCTGCTTCATGGAGGCAGCTGAGGCAATTGCCTTGATGCCCTTCCTTGAAATGTTCCTGTTGAAATTTACATTTCCCTGACAGAGGTGCCCGCTTTTAAGGAAAAACTGCCTTGCCCTTGCAAGAGTGGAGTATCAGGCCTGGTGCTCAGTATTTCAGATGGAAATATTGTTCAGTAACAATTGGTTTGGTACCAGTAACGGCTTTATACCAAGTGAGTTCATGATTTCTTACTAGGGACAGTGCAAATTTTCCCCTGGTAAAGGGCACTACTATGAGGAAATATACACCATGGCAAACCATTTTTGTCAATAGCAAGGGTCAGCCATGAAACTGCCACCTTCCTCCAATGTTTGCTCAATGTTGGTGTGAATTTGAGACCTGTGAGCTGTCAATTCTGATCACCAAAGCTATATACACTACATGCACTGCAGTGTATGTATCTTTAAAGATGTCAGACTCTCCGACAAACCATAGGGGGTTAATAGCTTCAAACCCCCCAAGGGCAATTTCCCCTCTCGCCCTTTCTCCACAACTTTTCGCCATTTTCTCATTTGAGCCAATGGAATACAGACTATGGTTGTCCTGGATAAAGAAACACAAACCAAGCAACGGGAGTTTTTGTTCTCCGAATTCACCTTGCTTATAATTGCTCAACAGTGCATTTTTTTATGACAGCCTGTTGTGAAATTTAAAAAACAAAATGTTTATATAAGCAGCTGTTACCAAGGCTAACAGTGAGTTTTGTGAGTTCACGATCTCATGTGCAAGTACGCTAAAAATTATTTATACAGTGTTATGTAATTTTGTTTGTAAGGATGTTCACAGAAATTTGACCGAGACTTCGGTAACTTTTCTGAACAAACACTTTGGCCCCAAGCATTTACATTTACTATCAAAGAGACCCATACCCAAGTTAAAGGGTACAACAAATATTATTAACAAACCCTTATAAGCCATTTTGACAAAGAACCAATCATTAACATTCCATGAGCATGGTAACTGAGAGGAACATTTCCTGGACAAAAAAGAAAAATAGTTGATAATTTTTCGTCATCTTGAATTTAGGAAGTGATTTGCAATGTCTAATTTGTAATTTGCACGTATGCACGGAAATGTCTAGGAGTGTTCCATCTCACGCTGTGACCTGGCAGGCATTTCTTCTTACAGGTGCCTCGGTCCATAGCCCAGAAATAATGAGCTTTTGCTAGTTGTCCATTGACCACTCGTGTGGAAATTAATTTTGTCTTGACAAACCTGGAATCAGAATCTTCACCTTTTCACGGTCAGTCTTGAAGTGACCGTGATAGAAAAACCTCGGCAGCAATATTGATTTTCTTTTATCTGTCAAGAACAGACTTTGACAGAGAAATAAAATGTATTGTAAAAACACCTTATGTGTACATGCTGAAGAAAACTTACATGCAATGTAATGAACAAGTAAAAGGTTCTCAGTAAATACATCTGTACAGCATGCACATATTTCGGAGTGTTTACCCCCAAAAAGTCATTTCGTTGAAGGGAACTTACTATTAAACCAATAATTCATTATTCATGATCAAAGAGTTACATCACATTGTGTCAATAAATAACTGCTTTGGATGACTCAATCTTGTTTATATTTTATATGCTGCATACCATCCCAGTAGACAGTAAGCTCTTTAATTATGGTTCTGCACAGAGGCAATTTCATTTTGTAGTTACACCGTAGGTTTACTCTTTATTATCAAGTTGGTGTGAGATCCTGCCTTTTTACCAAATATAGTGCTTTATAATAATGTGTACAAGACCCTTGCACCTAAGTATGTGAGTTTTTATCATTTGGGGTTTTCTTCCCAAAGATCCCATATCATCCCCTCAGACATCCCTGGTTTCTTCAGGCCAATAAGTCAGAGTGCAGGTCACCTTTTTGAATCGATTGGTTTCATTACCAGAAATAGATTCAACGATAATAATTTATTACAAGTGTACCAGTATTTGACATTGTATCAGAGTGTATTAAAATTAATTCTGAGGATAAGCAAAAAAGGAGAAAGTACACTTGACACTTATGACCCAAAATAACAACCTTCCAATAAACCAACCGGCTGTCCCCCTCTCAATCTGCTTATGGAGATTCCAAGACCTCCCTGGTGGCGGCTCCGTGTGAAACTTCTCAGCTGTAATCAATGTCCGTTATAAATACACCTACACCACGGTATGTACAGAATATTGACTGGTTGGTTCATCTGGTGCGACTGCTCCCGGAAAATTAGTGTGGTCGGATTGGTTTGAGTATTATGGAAACATTGACTCCTGAGGTGGAAAGTTGAATTAATAGTACAGGCAGTGAATAAATAACTCATAGTCATTAGGAAAGAACATCCAATGGCCATCAGATATTCTGTTCATAGATTTCCTTTTTCTCTGCAGTCTCTCACTCCTCAAGTTAAAAGAGGGCAGATTTTAGACAGTTGAAATCATATCTAAATTAATTTCTGCAACTCTTGTTTATTTGTTGTACCAACTTTTCTCTAAGTGAGCTCTCTCTAACGAAACTCTGACAGCTGTCTCGGGCATTACACTACATTTTTGTTCAGGGCAAGGCAGTTTTCCCTTTGAAAAGGGCATCTCTATAAGGTAACAGAGAATTTCTATAGGAAAATTTCAAGGGGGACCAAGGCAATGACTAGGGGCATGGAGGCAGTTGCCCCCATTGCCTCCATAAAGAATCAAGCCTGCACTAGTATAGAATCAAGTTGAGGACAAATTTATCTACCCAGTTCCTATCAAACATGTACATGGATTAAACGCATGAACACATCTATTTCCAAAGGTGAGAATCTTGGGAACCATACTATAACTTTTTGATGTTTTGACTTAAAAAGGTTAGTGTAAAAAAAATGTGAATTTAAAAAAACTAGAAAGACTATTGGACCTGACAGGGATAGTATTGGGTTTACAAGCTTGAAACTAAATCCACTACAATGAGGCCAGCGGTCTGGTGGGTATTATCATTTCTGACAGTGAGTGACTGCATCCTCTGAAGAGGATGACCTTGAACGTTGGGACTACACTACACACCTGTGTAAAACACTATCAATATGACTCACCCCTTAGCACATACATACATGTACATAAATGTAGAACAGACTGTAATGTGTGCAACGGCAAACAAAACAAGTCAGACGAAATTGCCCAACAATACCTCCCCCTTCAATGCACACAGTCACACAACTGAATACAAATAGTTGTACGATTGTTCGGAAAAGATAACTTTGTCTGTGCATTAATGCCGTGGGAACAATTCTCAGAAAATGGATTAGTGATCAATCAATTTCCGAAACATGACAATCAATTAATGATTTGTTATGATTAATTGGGTCATGACACATTATGTTTAATACCGAAACGTTGTCCAATACATTTTCCCTTTCACTTCAATGAAGTTACATTTAGAAATTGACTTTTATCCTACAAAAATTGTAAATCAAATCTGAGCATCCTGCTTGTTGGGATAACAAAAAATAGTAACAATGTTGAAATAAACTATCCCTACTTTTATTTTCCAAGATGTCATTGTTGTCAGTTTTAACCTCTGAGTATGTGTCTTTCATAATGCATCTAATAGAAAATACTCAACTGCATTCTCTTCCTGAATACATGAAGTGCCATCTGAACCATGTCTCCTTGTGCTGGTAGTTAATTGTTATCATGCTTCATACTTTATAAGATATTGACTATTTGTTTAATGTATTTAATATGTTGTTTTGGAATATCTTATTTTTTAGTTTTTGTAATGTGCCATGAGCGTCAAGACTTGACGGCTACCGGTGCGCAATAAGCGTTGGTATTAATATTTATTATTCCTACCAATGTTCAGTGTAGAACACTTGACATTAACACTCGCTCTCAATTCGAATGTCTTCCCTTTTATTTCCACTTTTACCAACACACAATTAGCACTTTAAAAATTAATTTTCTTGAGCAAATTTATTTCATGTAAAAGTTGTTTTACTACGAACAATTTTGTTTTTCCTCTTAGGGTTTTACTTTTTTTTTCGGCAGAGGGGGATGGAGAAAACTTTATTTGATCCAAATTTGGTCATAACTTGTTGTTTTTAATCTAAAAATAATAACTCTTAAAAAAAACACTCAGAAAATTTATGTATATTTTTACTGTCAAAAGTAATGCTTAGTTGTTGCTTTTTTTTCAAGGGGGGGGGGTCTCTTTTATGCTGGTGTGGGTTTACAAATTACACATTGGATAATTTAATTCCATTCCAAAGTCGATAATTGGGACATCAAGTTTCATTAAAAAAAAACATGAACTAGACTGATTAAACTACATACAACACTAAAACAAAAATGCAAGTCAATCATGCAGCGATGGTAATATAGATCTTTGTCTTGTAATTAAATCTACACAATGCACAGACTGGCGGGACATGCATAATGCATTGATCTTGATTCAAGGGAACAAAGGATCCCGGCTCTCACTGTTATCAATAATGGATGCGTAAGGGGATACCTGAGGGAATACCCCCCAGTCTTTTGTTAGAGATGATCTGCATGGAGAGCATGGTTTTCCTGACTGAAAAAAGACAAGCGTTTCTTTAGTTTTTACAGTTTTACATTGTAAACAAAGATAAAGCAATTTTGGTAAGTTGGTTCTCCCAAATCGCCAGCTCTGGCACATCTGGACAGATCACAAATTTTGACCAAGGTCTCCATCAGAATCCAACAGCATCAAGATATTTACCCAAGACCACATTAAACCTGGTGTCCAAGTGGACTAGTGTATTGTTATCAAGTCTGAATTTGAATCTTGGCTAGTTGTGTCGCTGTTGTGCCTTCGAGCAAGACACTTTATATTAAATTGCTTTGTCCTTTGGATGGTCCATAGGTCCCATCCCTGTATCTGTGTCTAGTGAATACTAAAGTCTAGTTATCATGGTTTCATGTACTTGCGTGTGTGGTAAGATAGTGTAAGGAATAGAACCCACATTCACATTGAAATGTAGAGATCACCACCATTGTTTCTCGTTCATCACGCATACTGTATAACCGCCTTTGTTTACATGTTTATACCATAAGCTTTGAAGCCGCGGCCATTAAGTGTTTGTGTTTGAGGTACAGCCTTGGGTTCATTACTAGTTAATGTTAAAAACAAATCATGAAACACTGGATTATCTACAAAAACAAATATGAACAAAAAACTGCCAATACTACTCAGTAGGGCCATGATAGGACTTAGCAGTACGAAGTTCATCAATTTCTCATAAAACCTTCAATTTGATTTTGTTGATTCAATTTTTTCAAGGTTTACTTTTTGCAGTTTGGTGTAACTACCAACAGATCCTGTTCCAAACATGTTGCCAAAAATTTAACATTTGCAGGCCTGATACTACACAGAGGCAATTGCCTCCATACCCCCCTGGCCGATGCCTAAGTGCCCTCTTCAGGTGCCCTTCACCATGGAGGAAGGATGCCTTTACACCATAAGTTCACTTTTTACTGGCTTTTTCAGACCATTTATATTACTATGTTCCTGGAAGAAGCAAAAAATTGACAGGAAATTGCGAGAGTGGTTTACAATAAATTGACTGTTAACTCAGAGTTTATCACGATGAACAGAATGGAATAAACTGTCCGTGGGATAAACCTCTTTTGATAAGCTAATGCCGACAGGATGTGACATTTAATAATAATAGTTTATTCCTGGCACTATTTGTGTATGGGAAAAAAGAACCTCTAAAAAGTTCAACTGCAAAAATACAACGTTGTACCTTTTCTTTGAAATGTATGGGTTAGTGCCTCTTTTATGCTTCAAATCGAAGGCCGTTGAAAGTCATTGGTTGATTTGTTAACCGAAGATAAAGTGAAAAGATTTCAGTTGAACTGCCTGGTGGCCTGTACTTTGAACAAAATATGACTAAAATCTGGAAGGTGGTTCTGTGAGAAAACTCTTTCCGCTGAATGAATTTCTATATTTTTCACTGTGTCAACTCATTAGCATGATCGGATAGAGAAGCTTTAGTTTCTTATGAAGATCACAATCATCCCATGGACTGACCATTATTAAGAAATAATACAAGTTGTTGATTGCTCATGGAATAGTAAAGTTAGCAGACCAACAAATGTTTTCATCTAAAGTACCATCATCTTTGTGAAAATATTGAATATAGTCATCTTTAGCTGCTTAGCCTGTTAGTATAAACTTATATTATAAGCATTCAACAAAACATTGGGAACCTATGAAAATTAGGCCCATTACAAAACACAGATTATGTTTTATGATTATAGGTGTATGTTTTTTTCATGAATAGTTTAAATTTAATGTTAACTACAAACCAATGATGTCCTGTCTTTTTATTGTATGGTCAAATTTGATATCAAATTTATGTGTTCTGTTCCTTCTGCATCAGTCACTTCCATCACTTCTTTCAAAATACATCAGACTTAGCAAGGCTGTTGATTTTGAGAAAGATTATTGCTTGTGATATTCGGTATTCCTTCTGTCTGAAAGGTGAAATACGACAGATGGACAACAGCCTGATGGAATAATCCAGACAGTATCATGTAGGGAATCCAAATGTGTTATTAATAATCTTATCTGTCAGGCATTCAACCAGGATCCTGGAATCCATGGACATCCCTGGGGGTTAGACTGAGAATCTACAAAAAACAGTTTTCAAAAGTTGTTAAAAAAAAAAAAAAAAAACTGCAAACTCTCTTTTTTCAAATATGAATCAATTGACACATGTTGGAACGTTCAAAACAACACTGTATTTCTCTGTGAAAATAAATACAGATCAAATAGAATGTAGATAAAGTTTTTTAAGAGCTAGAATTTGTCCAAAATTAAGAGAACTTTTAAAACAACTTTGTTTGAAGACATCAAAATCGGACCAGATACTTCATGGAGGCAGTGAAGGCCTCCGTCCCCATTGACATCGCCTTAGTGCCCTTTGAAATATTCCATTAAAAAATTTAAATTTCCCTCATCATAGAGTTGACCTTCACTTCTTAGGAAAAAACTACCTAAAAACCAGGCATAAAATTCATGTAGACAGTAGTTTTAAGGAAATGAGGTGGAGAATGACTGCGTTTCTTCTTTGATCCTGGTCTTGATCTTGACGCCCCTTTAGATGCTCTCATAGACCTTGGAAGTGGCATGTAATCAAGGCAAGTTGTCTCCTCCCTTACAGAAAAGGAATATCCAGACAAATGCCATTGTTTGTATTCATAAAGTGTATGTTGGATGAGATCATTTTGTGTACACGTGGACACAGTGTTCATACAGTCAAAGGCTAATTCTAAGCATGATCAAACATCAGCATAGACAGTGTATGAGTCATCTTATTTACAGGGAACCACTGTGTATATCATGCTGCTTAAAATCAAGGGATTTCCCACAGTGGTTGCATTATTCACAGTCTCCCCATACACTGGTTGTTCAATGAGTATTTTTATTTTTGAACAATACATTTTAAAGTCTAGATTTATTTGTGCTCCTTTATGCATACATTTACATAATGCTGCCTGACGATCTGTACTGGAACATGTTCAACTGAAACATGTTCAACTGAAAATTAGTTGAAGCGATTTCAAATTAGATTCATACATGGTAGAACACACTATGCTTCATAAAAAAAATGCACTGTTTTTGATGGACGCAATTTGTAATTTACATAATATTTTATATATTACATACCAACACAAGAATACAGCGTCAGAGGGTCCAGAGAGTCTGGGAGGTGTTTGAGGGTGTTTTGGGTTTGTTTTCTTTTTTTTGGGGGGGGGGGGGGATTGGGGCTGGCCCTTCAACATTCTACTTAACATTTACATCAAAGTGAGGGATAAAACAAGAGGAGTGACAAAACTGTTCCGGACACCCCTCTGCATGAAATCATCCAACCCATGTTGTAATGAGTTTTTTACAATAAATTTACATCATGTATTTGGATATGATTTCAGTTGTTGACCAAGGTTATGATTGTGAATATAATTCAAGGTTGGAAAGGTTTTGATCCATAAACAGTGTTGAGACTAACTGCTGTTTGTCTCTAATTTTAATTATCACAAGTTGCATATATCAAAGAGATTGTGACTATATTAATAATATCGTATGTGATCATAAAGAAATGCTTTTGAGAACTGATAACGTTTCAAATATATGCAAAAGGTCCCAGGAACAGACCATTAGGAGGCTCAGTACATTAGCATGCATTGCTTACATCCTGTTTGGGTAGTTTATGCAGTAGTGCACCAGAACCAGAAGTCATTTTGTTTTTCCTGCCCAAACTGAGCATGTTCCAACTTAAACAAATACATGTGGATGGACCTGTGTGAACTATAGTTGGGCCAGTGAAACTACACTTGGGTAAACAATTATTTTATCAGCCTGCATCCCTGTCAAATATTGAAATATATACAAACACAATTTGCAATTCTTTTGGACACATTGTCATAGCCATGCTAAGAAATAATACATTCATGCATCATATTCAATTTAAAACAATGACGCATCATATTCATGGCAGATGATACTTTTACATTTTTGACAATTATTTTATCAGCCTGCATCCTTGTTAAATATTTAAATATATACAATACAACTTGTAACATTTCTGGACATGTTGTCAAATGGCCATTCTAAGAAATAATGCATTCATGCATCATATTCAATTTCAAACAATGACGCATCATAATCATGTCAAAAATGTAAATGTATCGTCTGCCATATGTTGAGATACGACACATAGTCTGAATGCAACATTAAATTGGTTCTGATTAAACCACCGCCAGGTCAGGGCACCAGGTGCTCTGTGGTTTCACTCCTGAGACTTCACAATCTCCTGGAAATTCTTGAAGATGATTAGAGTTTTTTTCTCAGAACCATCACTTGAAACTAGCACTACTTCTTAAAAGAGATAGAGTTGTTTACCACAATATTGTTCAATCATATTTTTTTAATTGTACTGATAAGACAAGAGACTCAACAAATAAATATTACGATAGTAAGTACATAATTGTACTAAGTAGTAGTACTAGGCAGTAGTATACTTTTATAAAAATTGACAAAGTACTTTAATAATAACTGTAGTAGTACTGATGTAAAGATTAAAAATAAAATAATAATATTATTAATATTAATAATAAATATTACAATGAAAAATTGAGACAGAAAAGAGAGCTTATTTGAACTGCTTAAGTTATAGTCATGTGGTATTAAAATGGGGTAATGGTTTTTAAAAAAACAGCCTAAAAATATTCACCTTCCTGCCAACAGTGCCGGCAAACTTGAAAACTTTCTTGGCATCATCGGTCGAAGAAACGCCGGCTGCTCCGGAGCTCTTGCTTGTGGCGCCTACTCCACTGCCGACATCCGCCGCGGTGTCCCCCTCGGAGGTCGTACGGGCTTTCTTGCTGCAGGAAAACACAAGAGACTCCGCAGGATCGGTGATTCTTTTGCGTCGTACTCTCAAAACTGTAGCCATTTTCCCCTAGATCTCTTGGTCGACTTGAGGAAAATGAAGTATATAATCTGAAAAACTTTGAAAGTTTTGGGTCGATTATCAACCACAAAATGGGAGGATATGTCTGGAAATGTCGTTTGAAATGTTCATTGACAACGTTGTGATCGGCTTTAGCTGCGCGGCCTTTCACGTGCAAAACCAAACAGTTCTGTCAACACGATCGAACACACACAATCATGTTGATCACCCAACTTCCGCTGTTATGTACACATCACCCCTAACTTCAAAACGTGCACTATTCTACAGCAAAATTAGAGACATATATAACAGACAAATTATGAACACTTATTTCATAAGAAATATTGTGACAAGCAAAAAAGCGTTTTTGTTTAAAGTTTCAGCTTATACTCTAAACCATGTTGTTCAAGTCTAGAACTTGGACGATACCACTATACTTCCGTGTTCTCTTTTCCCGTCATATTTCTTTTAGTCACAAGAGGGCAGTATCATTCAAGATGGCAGCGCTCAGTGGAATTCGTCGTGCAAGAAATCCTGTGAAGATTGTTGGACTATTTTCTAGCTTTAGCAGACAGGTAACTGTTTTCTAAATGTCTTAAAAGTGTCTTGTGCATGTCGTTGGGATGATGGTTTAATTGGATTCATAATTCTTGAGAGGGATGAGATGTAGTCTTTTTCTAAGTTGACCGGCCGCGGGCCGTGGCGCTGTACTTTTTAAATTTTGACTAGGGTACCTAACTAGGGTCCTTAAGACAGGAGGAGTAGGAGTAGGACTAGGAGTTTTACTTTTAGGACGTCGACAGTCGTTTGACAAGTACTATTATTTAGTTGCGATAATCGTAACCCTCCGTCCTCCCGACGGTCGGAGACCGGAGGGTTACTACACAAGACTGGTATTATCCGTGTAACTAGCAGTTTTGACCAGTTTTTGCCAGACTCGTGATCAGATTCGTCCTTTTTTTTCTACTTTCCAAAATCATGACAGACATTCTAAACACATGCAGTTGATCTTTATTGTATGACAACGTCATCTGGAACCCTTAAAACAACATCATGAAAATATTTGGCAGAAAAAACGACAAAAACTTACCAAAAGACTGACCGAATATATCCATAATCCATAGCGGGGCCAACTAGTGATTTTGAACGTCGCACTTGCTTGGCAACAACCAATCAGCGTGACCCAACCAAACACGCATCTGGACGAGCCATGGCTGTCGTATGCGTACACAACGTCAGGGTGTGTTTGGCCATGTGGGGGTATGGAGCAGCACACGGTACTACGAGCTGTATAGTTTGTGCACGCACGATGTTCATACAGTACATGTACATGTACATGTACATAGATTATCGCAACTAACTATTATTGATCTCCATGATATTATGAGGAAGCATAGACAATTTGAAGTTGTATACTAATTACTATTGTAGACCCAGTAACTCACTGGGGCGCTGTACTCCTTTTTTGAGATTTTGACATTATCTGTCGTACTAGCGCCCCAGCTTGAAACATGTAGTAAATGCAACAGTCAGGCGGAATTAAAAATGCCTAAGACTCAACAGAATTGCTTGAAAATCGCCTACTACTGGCTTCTCCAAGTATTTAAGATGAAATAAAATGCATTTAAATAATTGTTCTCACATCATTTTCTGTCCTCCAAATCGATGATTTTTAGGGCCACTGACAACCCTGCCGTTACAATCGCCATTTTTATTACTAATTTTTTATTACTAATGTCCTGTTACTGTTTCCTTGAAAAATTATACTTGTACAAAATGAACTTGTACAAATCATCCCGAACATAATATGCTTTCTGTGTGAGGTTTCTACATGTGCCCAATTAATTATGCATCGCTCACAGTGCCGAGGACAATTAAGTTTGACACGCATATTTGAAACTTGAGTTAGTTAAAATAGCCTGCATTATTGTGTACACAATATGTTCAATTTGCACACTGCGTACGCACAGCTGCTACACAAACTAGACGGCAACCTCTTTCATTGTTGCTATGAATATTGTGGGCATGCGCGCAAGGTTTCACACATGATGTCAGTACAGAAAAGTTACACTGGAGATGTCAACTTTCATTCTATTTTCTTAAATAATGTCACCCAAGGATAAAATTATCAATTCTGAACCAAGCAGTCTTGGAATTATGGATATAAGGATTTCATGAACAAAACTTCAGCTTTTGCATTTTCGAACATTTTGGTCTCTACTAAAGTTTATGTTTGCTAGTCAGTGTCATAATCTTCATGACAACTTACAAAAAAAAGCTGCTGATGAGTTTAATATTTTGTTTTAAATTAAATTTAAATTTAAAAGATAAAATGTAATAGTTATTTTAATGGCTGATGAATTATTAATGTAAATAATTATCTTTATTAACAGCATGGCCTGCACATCCACGCTCATTGCCAGTGTACAGTTAGACAATCTGTCCTCAACAGATTCAACAACAGAGCAGCTTTCCAGTCGAGATGGCAGTACGCACAATACACACCAACGCTTGGTGGCGCTCTCATCTCATCACGATACAACAGTACAGATAGTGAGAATCTCTCACAAGGGACAGAAATGGTAGGTATTTCTCAGGGTCAAAAGTAAGCACTGTTTTAACACTTTTTGAAGCTTGGTTTTATTTATTTATTTGATTTTAAATCTTCAGACAATAAAATACATATTCACAATTAAAACTGTCCGAGTCAAGACAAATTAAAAAAAACTGTCATTGCAGATATGTCAGACCCAAAATTGAAATTTCAAGTGATTTTAATCATTATGATCGAGAATGTATTTTCTTTCTTTGCATAATTTTAGGGTCAGTTTTATTGTCAAGTGGATTTCTTTTGTCTCCAGATAATTCCTTTTGGTCATGTTTTGACATAAAATGATAATGTCTGAAAACACTGAATTTTTCATTATATTCTGAAATGTTCAGTGTTGATATTTATTGAATTTGTTGCAATCTTCTGCCAAAACAGCTAACAGACTCAGCAATACCATTAGTGGATCCATCTATAGTCACTGAAGTAGCAGCAACTACTGAGCAGATCCTTCAACCCATCAAGGAAGTCCCTTTTGCTGAGCTGGGCCTCGGGGGTTACACACCTGTCGGTCTTCTGCAGAGCGCCCTGGAGTTTCTCCACATGTCTGTCGGCTTGCCCTGGTGGGGGACCATCATTGCGGGTGAGGTCCACTTACCTGTGATTATCAACAGAAATATCACCTAGATAATGCTGACTATGTAAAAAGCTATTGGAATCAGCTGGGAATCCATGAGTTTTCTATTCATGCAAACAGCTCGTTTTTTCTGTGTGGCAGTCAATTTCCCAATCGGAAAATCTGTTTATGCGTGCACGCATGATTGGCGTGGCTGTCATTTGGTACCGATAGTCATTATCCACAGCTGACATAAAGGGTGTACGAAGTAAATACTGCCAGCTACACAACTAAGCATACCTCCAGTTCAATTTCTATTAGTTTGTAAGGGATTTCTGAAAGTTTGAAACTACAATAGGCTGTTCACCCTAGTCAAATTCACATCACAAACTTTCTTCATCTTAGTAATCTTCATTGGGGTTCTTTTGTAAAAAGGGACTTTTTGTAAATTTGTATACATTGTATTTTCAAGTTTTAGTTTTATTTTGACAGTGAAGAAGATAAACTACATTGAGTTGCTTTTTGTTGATAATGGTATTTAAATTTCCTATTCAGGGACAATTATTGCCAGGACATGTGTATTTCCAGTGATTGTGAAGAATCAACGGTATGCAGCAACACTCAATAACGTCATGCCCACCTTCCAGAAACTCACAGCCAAGATGAACGAGGCACGGCAATCAGGCAATCAGACAGAATGTGAGTCCAAATTAGATGCTTCTTTTTCCTATGAATGTGTCATAGTCTTAGCCAGTCAAAGTGCAGTGTCTGTAAAAACACCCTAATCCCATCTTTGACTTCAGAAAGGATAGTTCTTTGATAAGTGATGGGCTTTCCTGACAAACAAACTAAAACCAGACCAAATACATAAATACATACTTTTAATGTGTTGTGTTTATGGGATTATTACAGTGACAAGAAGCTCCATGAAAGTGCAGCAGTTCATGAAGAAGCACAACGTCAACCCATTGAAGAGCTTTGTTGGAGTCCTATTTCAGGTAGACATAAAAATTGAAAATCAGCATTCAATCAAACAGGAAAGCTGATGCCCCCTAATGTCAAATTCTTTCCCATGGTTTGCCTGAGTTTGATGTATTCAATTCAGTCCATAAAACTTATCAGCCATTGGATAAGACACACCAATCTTGTCAGCTTCAACAGGCTGTAGGGTATGCTGAGTGCATATTATGCTGAAGGATTCTATAGCATTTTTGAATGTTCATTGCCAAATTTCCAATTGACCTTATGCACATGACATCATTTAAGTAGAGCGCCCTCGGCTAAGAAGGTTGCCCATTGGCCCATCCTGCGTCCGTGTCGCGTATACAAATATGTGCATTTCCACTGTTTCGTTATCATTTAACCTCTAAGATGGCGGCGTGATGATGTCTATGCAATGATGGTTTTGAAATCTACCATTTTCAGCAGACTAACTGCAAAGTGTGAGCCTTATGCACAAAAGTATGTAGACAAAGCCATCACTTGTTGATGCGACAGCCAAACAATTGTATTTGTGTCATTAAAATTTGCCGATCCAAATAACATGACATTCTAACAAACTACATATTTGGCTGAACATTCCAGGCACCAATCTTTATCTCGTTCTTCATTGGCCTACGAAGGATGGCCAGCCTACCAGTTGAGAGTATGACCCAGGGTGGTTTGTGGTGGTTCACAGATCTGACAACAGCTGACCCATACTTCATTATGCCAGCACTGGCCAGCTTGAGCATGTTGGCTGTCATTGAGGCAAGTGCAGACTAAAGGCAGCGTTCTTAAAAGGGGCATTTTACCACCAAGCATTAACCCTGGAGTGACCATCATCTTTGAGTTTCTTACCTTTGTCCAGTTATTCTGCTTATTTAAATATTGCTCATATAATTTTGGTTTTACCCCCCGCACAGATATGTTATGAATAAGAATAAAGTCTAATAATAAAAAGAACATCTGCAAAGAAAAACAAAACAAAGGACAACAAAACAAATAAAAAATGGGGAATAATTTCAGAGAGGTTCTAAGTATTTTTCTATCAACTTAATGTAAATGATAATCCAGTTACTGTCAGACCCAGCCTTGCTTTACTTTAGACAGGCCCAATTTCAGTGAACTCAAGTTTAGAGAAGCTCAACTTGGGATGGTTACCTCAAGTTGGGTGGTAACATCGATGTATTACCAATACTAAACCTTTCTTGGAAAGCTAATGATTTGTTGCATTTTGTTTGCCCGTGTAGCTCGGTGGTGAGGCTGGCGTTAGCAATGCTCAGATGCAAAAAATGAAGACTGTCTTTAGAATCATGCCGTTTGCCATCCTCCCATTCATTATATCAATGCCAAAGGTAAGCACCTCTGTTATAAACTAAGATCTGAAGGCTGAAGACTGTGAGGAGGTTCACATATTAGCTTTTATGAAGTAAAGATTAAATGAGCCTGCCTATCTTAATACAAGCGTGTGTAAATGTTGCGTTTTTATTCACTGTTGTCCCCAGGCTGTGTTTGTTTACTGGCTGACGTCCAACATCTTCTCCATGGGTCAAGTAGCAGTCTTGAAGATCCCAGCAGTCCGGAAGAAACTGAATATCCCAGAGAAGATCAAACACAGACCAGAGGATGTCCCCAAGGGAGAAGGGTTCCTCAAGGGTATTAAATCAGGCAAGTGTTGGATAAGTTTACCTCAGCACTGTCCAAGCTGTAATAGATCCCTTAAGCTCACACGGTGCCCTCACTGAGGTGAAACGAGGGTGCCCCATCGGCAGTTGTATAAGGCCTTGGTTGAATTGGAGGCTATGTATGTGACTGTTGCTGAGGGTGTTGTTAAGGAGGTCCTATTGACCCAATTCGCCTGACATCATCATCACAATAATCTTGTTTGCACCATTTTGGAAGTGAATGTCTCCGTGTGTTATACAGTGTAGTGCGCATTTTAGGCGATGCAGGGTTTACATGTATACCTATTGACTTCCAAAATGGTGAGCGTGGCACAGTCGCCGCCTGTGACGTGCATGCAAGGGGTCAATACTTTACGCTTGTTGACGTGGTGATCCGGCCATACCCGTAGCCACCAACTCGGCCTTGGTCAAGCATGTCCATTGTTATATCTCTGCTATGGAGGTGTATGTATGGGATGTATTTCAGGATGTGATATCTTTTGTGCTTGCAAGGTTAGCCAGTGGTAAAGTTATGATACATCAATGTTTTTTTGGAAAAGGACACTCTGCAACTTTATAGCTGTCAACAAATACAGCAGTCAATCAACCAGAGGAAAGTTATTGATTTTGAGGAAGCGGCAAAATCAATTAATTTCTTGATTTCTTTATTTTTCCTTCCCTCAGGATGGAAGAATACACAGACAAATTATGAAGTTGAACAGAAATCAAAAGCCCACATGCAGAAACTCAAAGATGCCGGCATCGGGCCTGTGCCCCAGACTTTCAGCTACGATCCAACCAGACAGCAGATGGGAAGCCCTGCCCAGCCAATGTCTACCACGTCTGACAAGACGGCCAAGGACGTCAGGAGGAAGAGAGTCCATTGATGGTAGATACTCAATACCTTTATCACGCTGCCAGCATTGTCTTTTACCCTGTATGCAACAGCCATTATGAGGTACATCACCAAAAATGGAGCCTGACTTATTCCCCTTTTAGCCTCAGTTTGGTTACATCAATTTCAATGTTGTCAAAAAAAGATGGCTACCAAATGGTTATGGGCTCAAGTAAAAAGGGTATTTCATTATCAAGCCGTAACCATTTTGATAGTACCTTGACTTCACATGTAGTCATAAAAAGTAGGTGAAAGGCATAAACATTACCAGACCACTTCTTTGATAACCTCAACTTGGATGTGCATACTTCAAATTTAAAGCCATCATTTTTGCAGTGAGTTAAAGGTGTATTTTCAGGAGAGTTGGGAATGGTTTGTGTACAAATAATGTATAGTTAAATAAGCGAAAGGTTATTTATCATCAGGCAGTCTCCAAATTTTAAAAGTTTTCTTTTGAACATAAACTTTGTCTCGGACCTTTTCAAAACTGGTTCTCAGGCCGAGTGCAAATCAAGTGACTTTGAATACAGTTATGGCCATTGGTTATGATACGAATGGTGAAGCAATAGGCCTTTTCAGCAATCCGGCCAGAGCCACAGCAGAAGTTTTCAAGCCAGACATGACCTTAGTTTTATATTTGGATAATTGAAATATCATGGATATTTGAGTGTCCTTAATCAGTTGCTGCCGGGATTGTTTTTTGGTCCCACCCCCCTAGCAGAATTCTTTTAGCGGAATTGCCGGAAAAAAGTTTCCTTGAGGGTACCACTGGCACAAAGAAACCCAGACTTGACAATGCCAAGAGAAAAAAGATGCTTTGTTGGATCGTCCATTTAATCAGGGATTACACAAAAATTGCCCCTGAATGGCCACAAAATGCGAGTAAAATCACATCCTTTTTTTGTCCTTGTGTGGGTGAAACGAAGCATTGACGGCGGTGTATGGACTGCGCATGCTCCGTAGTTGAATGACCAGGTGACCTTCGGTCCGTTGGTCCAAAATTACATAAAGGCGTCGTAACACGACTTCCAGTTCAAGGCAGGGGAAACATTAGCGTGTTCTCAAGTCATCCGGTGTTAACTGGTAAAGGCTATGATAGTCCATACCTAATCTAGCATATCATTCTGTCAATGTGAATTTTGTTGAAATGCCAACACACAAATTTATACAATGTGAAGTTGAAACCAACACTTTGATCATATTTGTATGTTAAATAAAATGTGTTGCAGTTTAATGCTGTAAAATAATTAATGAGTAACAAACACTGTGTATTTATGTACATACGTTGAAAGTTTTGATCATTTGTTTGGTCACAATTAAGATTCACTGTAGCTGAAAAGAATTAAAATTGTCAATGAACCCAGAATATGAATTCTACATCTTGAAATTGCCTCATGGATGATTAGACGAGTGTACTTCTTGTGAATACCTAAAGAACCATGCTACGTGCGAGCCACAAACATACAGCCACAACTTGAACTGTGTTTATTTTCTCTAAAGTTTATTCAAATACAGCATCATCACAACACGACAAACTCTTACAAATATTGCATAAACTTCTTTATAAAATATGATAATAAAACATTTATCATAATAAACCAAATATACAAATGGGCATTATACAACAAACCACTTTGTTTCAAAGTGTTAAATTGTGAAAGGTATTTACATTGTAAATGATATATTTAGTTCAAAATAGGAAGGCTGCGATATTCCATCCATAACTGACTCCATTTCATTACTTTGCTTATGTTGAGCAATAGATTGTGACAGCATTTATAGAAAAATTTGTGCTAACAATCAACATCTCTCATTGAGAAATTAAGGAAATTCCCTTTCCCGTAGCAAAATAATTTTGAGCAGAGGATTCCATATTTGAACACCCTTGTGAAACTGGGCAGTCTTTGAGAGTGGTTTGATTCATCTTTTCAAGTGACTGTTAAACATGTGACTGGGCCAAATCTGCAGTCCTCTTTTAAAATTAACAACCTCTATAGTGTTGTTTACAAACCCTAGCAAAGCCCTGTATTAAATATGTGTACCCGATGCCATGCATTTTAAGCTGTAAATTACAACTCGTTTTAGAAATTGTAAATAACATTTGTACAAATAATGACTGCATTCAATGCATACACAAGTATGAGCTGTCAGAGCTGACATCCAGCACTTTATTTTGGTCACAACTTGAACTGTCACAAAGGTCATTTTAAGGTCTTGTGGTGTGTTGTAAGCAATACAATGTGCTATAAAGAGCGCTGGGACACTGCTATGAATTTCCCACCTGGCTCTGTATCCAAAGAATCCCCAATTGGGCAAATTGTACCTGTGCACAAGCAAAGGTTTTGTGTTGCCCTGTAAAATACTCGGGGGAACTTGTGCTACTATAAGTGCTGATCTTTCGCCAACAGTACAGAGTGACACAAACGTGACTCTATCTTCATCATATCCAGTGGTAACATTCCTTCATTCACTCTTGGCGTACAGTGAGACTACGGCGGGCGCCTGTTTCTCTATTCCTAGTTTCTTCCCATTGATGACGAGTGCCACAGGTGTGTCGACTCTCATACTGGAGAATTTTATATTCTAGAGGGAAAAAATCAGGAAGAATGATACAAATTACAAAATCTCATTCCCTTCCTGATCAAAATTGGATTAAAAGTTCTTTTGAAATTTGGAAATACTTGTCAAGGTTATCAATGAGTAAAAATTGTCAAATTCTGATATCTTTTAATCGTTGAAATTACTTGTTTTTGATACCTTGTGGTAAAAATTCAAACACTTTGAGAGTAATACTCACTGTTTTATCAAACTCAAAGTCGTTACTCTGAAGAAAAGGCTCGGGGACGGCTACAGAGTCTCCTATGATGGTACCCTGACCCTGTGCAATGTTGTAGATATTGACAGCAAAACAGGTACCCTCTGCATCAACCACTGCAAATGTACTGCACAGAAAACATCAGCAAAACAATTAAAAACAAAATTCCTTGAAACATCATATGCCAAGTGCAAGACTGGTGACAAAAGAAAAGTAACGCTAAGACTGGGGCAACAGAGGCCATGGCCTCCATGGAACTCCAGGCCTGTCATTGGCAAAGTTGCTGGGTCTGTTAAAAAAAAATACTTACAATGGTATCGGTTCGTCACTTCCAACGCTGCACACAACTTTTCCAAGAACCACTCTCTCTGGATTTGGTCCGGGCTTTAGTCTGGAGAGAGGGGTGAGCTCCAGCTTCACGGGGTCCCCTGTGGGTGGGGTGTAAGAGCCTCCACCGTAGGGCCCCAAGTCAGACTCTTTGATTGATGCTATTAACTGGTGAAGGCGCTTAGCTTTGAGTTTACCCTGTGAGTAAAAATTAAAGAAAAAAGAAATTATGTGGTGGGTGACAGTTCACAAGTTAAACAGGCGTTGTATTCATAGCTTGTCAACCGTCTAGTAAGTTAAAAATGTTTTTACCTTTTGTTGAACTAATTGCGTGACTCTTTGGAGGTAGGTGATGAGTTCGGATAATTTCTCCTTTGGTTCTGGCCACGTTGGATCCAATGACTGTGCCATCTTGTAACCAGCCAATGCAGCCACATAATCTTCTTGGAATTTGAAAATCTAATACCAGGAAAATGATAGGGATGAAAAGTGTTTACTTCCTGACAGTAAAGGTGGGACCAGAACTTTATTCTTTTCTTGAGAGGGGAGGAAACTTTCTTTAGAAAATAGAATGTCCATAGGTACATTCTGAAGAAGTATTAAAGAAAAGGTAACTCTGTAGAGACATTTTAAATTGAATACATACCAGTTTTGGAGGAAATAATTGTAACAATAATAATAGACTACTCACCGTTGCTCTGTTGAAATACAAATCTGGATTCGACTTTTGAATTGTGTCCTTCTCCTGTAAGGAAAATAAATAAACTACTAATTGCACTTTGCAAAACAGAGATCAATTTAGATGCAACTCTCATTTTGTTTTACTTCCTTCAGTTGTCATTTGAAAAAAAACGATTTTGTCCCTCTCTTCTTTCCCCAACCCTGTTGCTTACCGCTTGTGAGTAGGCACCTAGACACTGTTTGAGGATTCCTGACTTCTGGCCTCCGTTGAAGAACACTGTGAGGTATGCATTGCCAGCTATGACTGAATACAAAACCAAAAAACTACAATCAAACATCAAACTTGCATGCATTGCAAAAAATGGGCCCAGAATATGCACTGTGTATGCAAGGCAATGTATTAACCACATAACAACCATAAAAGTATGTCCAGCAAATTAATATTCCAACAACCAATCCTCTATTTACGGTCTACTCACACCACGACGTGCCATCGCTGTAATCCAGCTGCACTGCCTCCTTGGCATGCTCAACGCTCTTTTGAATGAACTTTGCCCTCTCCTCTGTCGTTTTGCCAAGTTGCCGCAGCACCATGGAGAGGTTTCTTAGTGATACTTTGTTTTTGGACTGGAAAGTAAATATAATCATAAACAGACAAATCTCAACAGGAAAGTACAGCATTTGATTAGAAAAATAAATTTTTTACTTGCCCAATTTTTTGCTCTACTTTATCTTATGAAATAACAGCGAAATAGATGTTATATTTTTCATTGTAATTTTATTGGGTCTGGGGTTTAAAATTATTTCGTTGGTTACCCTTCCCAAATTCCTTGAGTTTTACTTCTGATTTTAATTTCTTTATTCTAATCGTCCTAAAAGCAGTGAGTTTTTTTATGCACCCACTAGGATCATTTTATGTGTGTCCCCATGATTTTTTATCAACGGGTTTTTATCACTGCCTTTTTTTTCTCCTTAAAATTGATTCCCTTACATGATTCAAGGCTCCATTGAAGCAGTTCCTTGCCGCTTCAATGTCTTTATTCTTCCAGTAACATTCTCCCAGTTGGTTCCACGCTTCCACCAGCTTGGGGTCAAGCTTCACCGCTTTAGACAGACATTCCAGAGCCTCCGAACTGAACTCTGGCATGACATTCAGAGCCCTGCCACGTTGAAGCATATACTCTGCTCGATTCTTAATCTGGCCTTTATGACAAAGAAAATTCAGAATTAGTAGCTTTCTGTTAACTCACTAGGCACTTCAGCTGAAACCTTACCATTTCCCTAGGAATCTTTTAGCATACCTATGACCTTTGATCTTTGAACTTGGAAAATATTCTGTGAGATCAGACCTAACACTAATACTTTCAGTAGCAAGAGCAGTTGATCCTGTGTCTTTTGAACATCCTCTTTGGAATAGGGGCAATTCTCTAGACAACTCCTTTCATCAATATTTTAAAGGTGATTAATTGTTTTGGTAGTTGGGATGATCATTAATCCATGACGATCCCCCTCTTCCCTGATGCCTGACGGTCCCAAGGACCATCAGGGAGGAGGGTTACAATCCTCGCAACTATCTTATATTTTGGACACCCACTTTCATAATGAACAGCAACTTGCACATCCTATTTCAAAATCCTTTTGATAACCCAGATTGAGATGACGTACTTTGTATCTCATCGAATAGTGTGATGACCTTCCTGAGCTCCTGACCCAGTTCCTCTGTCTTGTGAATGGCTCGTTCAATGTCATTTTTCTCAAAGAAGTGATCTCTGAAGTCATAGAGACTCTGAACAGCTTTCTGAGGAGAGAACAGTTTGATGACTTAAACTTCAGTTAATTTTTTGTTTGACCTCAACTAATATTAATCAGCTCCATCCCCCAATCCACCTGCCTGTGTCTAGAGTAGAGGTACTTACACCCCTACAGATTATTCACCCCCCCCCCCCCATCCTCTTCCCTGCCTGGCCTTCTACCCTGGGCCCCTTCCAAACACCTTTTTGTTTGTCACACTTGATTATTATAGTTTTTTATACTAATACTATCATGCGATTACCCGTTTTCGGTCGACACCTATACCCGGTCACTCATTTTGATTCCTGTTTACCGCGAGAGGGCGCTAGATATACAGCAACGAGAAGTTTCATTCACGACCGATGTTCCTTACGATCACACACGCAAAAAATTATTGAGATTCAAGTTTCCTGTCGTAAGTTACACCCAAAAGTTTATAAAATGTTAAATTTTCAGTATAGATCACTAATACACTTTTTACTCACAATCAAATGTCTCTAAAAATTATAATCCACGGTCAAACATTCCAAATGAAAGTTTCATCGGCAAGGTCAAGTTCCATTTTCCCCAGGTAGAACGGTAGATCACGTGATTATGTTGCTAAGTGGGATTGTATGGAGTGCCAACATTGCAGAAACCTTAAGTGTATTTCAAGTGAATATGACTTTTTGTGTTTATACTGCACTCTCTGCTTAATTGCAATGGGCCCTAATGAAAGCTGCAATGGCTATATAAAGTTCATTTCTCCCCAAATTACTCATATTATTGGCCACTCTGAAATTCAAGATAATCAGAGTGATAAATATTTTTTTTTTTTTTAAATTAAAAATGTGTTGAGGAAATGGAATAGTCACTTTTATTTTATTCAGTAATATTTTTTTTATGAAGAACAACAAAGTTGTGTGGCCCAACTTTCACTTAATTCCCCTCCCTTCCCGATTCTTTGAACAATTTTGACAGATAATGCAGTTTCAAAACAAAAAAAACCATCAAAAACGTTCATATTTATGCCACGGACAGTACACAAAATGTGTAAAAATAATTGCACAAAATATTTGTAGGGCCTGACATTGTACGTAGCTAATGACCATGAATTTATGTCAGGATCCAGAAAATATGTCATCTTTATTACAATTAATTTTAGGAACTTTATGATTGGTTTTATAGGTTTTTTAATGGCAATGTTATAATTTTATTTCCTTCTCTTTATACAGACTGTGATACGCAAAGTAAAAGCCAGCTACAGACTATTTTATTCTTAAGAATGTCTTGATGATGAATACGAGGCTGTTGTTGATCAATCAGAAAAGCTTAACAAAATAATACATCAAAGCTACCAGCTCTGGACCTGCTCCCCTAATGAGTCAGGAAGAGGAACAAACTGCAATGCAAGAACTATTATTATGTTGACAAAGCAGAAAAGTCACATAACTTGATAAATAAATATAAATGGATTTGTATCAATTTAAAAAAAAATTATATAAATTTAGTAAAAACCGTTACATTTGATTTTAAAACAATTTATGATTTTAAAACAATTTATGTTAAAGAAAAATAAAGAAGTAAAAAAAAAGAAAAGGTGTCATGCTTTTCTCTTGTGTCATCTGGATTTTTCTCTTGGGGAAGGAGGGCACTTCAAGAAGTATTCATTTATTATGTTGATGAAGCAGAAAAGCCACAAACTACAGAAAAGAAAAGGATAATTGATGTGTATTATTATACAAATTTTATATAAGTTCAGCAAAAACAATCACATTTAATTTGAAAATAATCATTAATACCACTTTAAAGTAAAATAAAGAAGAAAAAGAAAAGGACAATATAAAGCAAAAAAAAAACATGTAAAGAAGAATTTTGCTATTTTATTAACCCAATAATCACCTCACTAGCCGCAGAAACAGTCTGGACAATCGTTATTATTTGTTTTTTTGCATTTTGCGCGCCATACTAGTTCGTGAAGTTGACAGAAACTGCCCCTGAATGGACCGACCGGAAACGGGTAACGCGACGTGTGAACGGCGAATACAGCACCGCTGTAAATTTAGGACGATATTTCGGAATTTATGACTGCAACTTCTGGGATTTCAACAGATTATGAATTAAAAGTGTCTTGTTAAAAGGTGGGTCAGATGGTTTAAAAAAATTTCATTTAGTTTCCGTTTCCGAACGATTTTTACCGTTAAGTGACCGAAAACCGGTCGCTCCAGGATACTACTTAGCATTTAGTAATACTATAGTAAAATAGTGCATTAGTGATTTTTACCCAATATTTAGACTTTTTATAATTTTTTGGTGCTCACTATCGACAGGAAACTTATTATAACCGTATACATGTAGATCTCAAAATAGCGGTATTGGTCTCTGTGGATCTCGCCCTTTCTTGCGGTAAACGAGAGTAGAAATTTGTGATCGGAAACAGATGTCGATCGGAAAAGGGTGACGGTACGATATGTTTAATCACTGCCAAATATTATTTCAACCCCCAGAAGCACCCGAAAATCTGATTACCAATATCTGATCACTTAATTATTACTTTTCAAGTTAACAAATAAATAGCACTGTTAGTGTTAGTAAAATACGTCACCTTTGCTCTGTTCAAAATATTTTCGTTTTCGTCTGCTGTTGCCATTGCTGTAAAGTGGTGGTTTATACACAACAGGTAGAATCAATAGATCAGTGGTAGGTCTTGAGCAACAACTGGTTGACACTTTCGTTGGCTTTTATTGGCTACTAACAATTAACTCCGCCCATCAACGACCCTACCACATCCTTTCTATCAAATACCCTAACAAATTAGCGTGTAACTTGCCAACCTCGTTTTCAATGGTGATCGAAAATATCACAACTGAACCATGCATTTGATCGGTACATTCCCAGTCCAGGGGTTAATAGCAAGCGAGAGGTATCGATACGGCGCACTGCGATGGTAGCGAGGTTGGCCTTTTTGTAAGCAAAAAGGAAGAAAACAAGATGTCGCCGACGGACAGACTTGAGAATGTGAATCCAACGATTCATTCTCGGTTATTGGACAGAGAAACCACCCAAGAAGAGGAAGACGATGACGTCTGGGACGAGATTGATGCGAGGGAGATTTTTGATATCCTTTTTGAATTATAAATTGAAGTTCGGTGTGCATAACATTTTATTTATTTAAAATTTGTTTTTCAAGAGGTCGGTATTACTTTATTAGACCCAGTAACTGGGGCGCTGTACTCCTTTTTTGAGATTTTTGACATTATCTGTCGTACTAGCGCCCCAGTCCGTGGTATATATGGAAAGTGCTCCGATTCGGAGTCCGAAGCGGTTTTTTTCTGAATCAGTTACAAAATTGTCAAAATTGCAACAAGGACTCGACAGAATTGCTTGAAAATCGCCTACTGGCTTCTCCAAGTATCTACGGTAAAATAAAATGCAGTTAATTGTACTCACGATCATTTTTGGTCCTCCAAATCGATGATTTTTAGCCCACTATCACGCATATATCAAATTTGCCGTTAGAATCGCCATTTTGAATGTGATACTCAACGACCGTTTCCTTATGTCTAAAACGCTGCGAGGATTGCGTGTTCGCTGAGGCCCTGACTTTCATATTGTTTTCCGCGCAGTCAACGCAGGATACCAGGCTGTGTGTAGCGCCAATGTTCGCTGATGGCCGGACATGCATATTGATTTGCGCGTAGTCAACGCAGGATACCAGGCTACACAGCTGGTATCCTGCATTGACTGCGCAAATCAATATGAATGTCAGGGCGTCAGTGAACATTGGCGCTACACACAGCCTGGTATCCTGCGTTGACTGCGCGGAAAACAATATGAAAGTCAGGGCCTCAGCGAACACGCAATCCTGGCAGCGTTTTAGACATAAGGAAACGGTCGTTGAGTATCACATTCAAAATGGCGATTCTAACGGCAAATATGATATATGCGTGATAGTGGGCTAAAAATCATCGATTTGGAGGACCAAAAATGATCGTGAGTACAATTAACTGCATTTTATTTTACCGTAGATACTTGGAGAAGCCAGTAGGCGATTTTCAAGCAATTCTGTCGAGTCCTTGTTGCAATTTTGACAATTTTGTAACTGATTCAGAAAAAAACCGCTTCGGACTCCGAATCGGAGCACTTTCCATATATACCACGGACTGGGGCGCTAGTACGACAGATAATGTCAAAAATCTCAAAAAAGGAGTACAGCGCCCCAGTTACTGGGTCTAGGTCGGTATGTTGTTTGTTCTCAACGTACATTTTTGTATTCTTAAATGGTGCACCTCTTAAATTATCCTATTTAAAATGGTAATTTAAGTTAATTATTTTAAAATTAAATAGAACTGTTTTTACTTCTGAGATATTAGTTATATACTTGTGTTTATTTTTCTATATTGTCATTTCTTCTCCTGTAGTTGCTGGCTCTTCTGCAGTTTGATTTGTCAATAATTATAATATTAAATGATGAAAAAATCACCATATCCACTTGAGAGTTGAGATAAACTTAATTTTTTTGCAACGTTGGCATGCCATACAATCCTACTTTAAAACAGCATGACTTATTTTCCAACTAAGGATAATGAATGAAACTTGATATACAAGATGAAACTTCTGTTTGGAATTTTTGACTTTGGATTATATTTTTTGACAAAAAAAAGTGCATTAGTTAGTGATTTATACCAAAATTGAGACTTTATAAACTTTTGGTTGTCACAATCGACAGGAAACTTTATTCTCAACTTGTTGAAGCCTGATGATAGCACATAGTGTGGATTTCAGAATAGAGTACTGGTCCCCGTGAATCTCGCCCAATTTCACAGTACACCAACCACAACGCTTGCGCTTTAATTATAACTGTTTGACAAAGTCAAAATGGTGATGTCACCAACTGCTACTGTTAGTCAATCGCAAGTGAGTACGATCACTGTGAGGGCGCTTGTTTTGGGTTTTTTTTTTTATTCATTAAACCGTATTTTATTCTGTATTTCCAAATCTAATTCATATTGTTCAGATCATTTTATCTTCAGTTGGACATCCATACACAAACTGTTCCATTGATGATTGTTCAGTGTTGGTTTATGTAACTGTTGGAAGATACATGGGGTGCTGTAGTGTAGATGCGTGTACATTAGCCCAAATTGTGTGAATGTGCAGACTAACATTAACCCTCAGTAACCCTCCCAAATCCTTCTTAAGTTCTTTATCATCTTTGCAGAAATGAAGGCTTCAGTAGGGCTGAGGGCTGTAAGTCCAAATAACAGTTGCTTATCACTGGGTCATGCATTCCAATCTTATTCAAGTCCAAGAAATTTGGTGTAGAGTGACAGTAGGAGAGGAAGTTATTGGAGGATTGAGGTCACCTGTAGTCAGAAAGGCTTAAGGAGTCGGGGTTTTAAGGCAAAAAAAGGGTTCTCTAGTCACAGTTTCACAGTAAGTCGAGTGGTTACCACTGATTTTTTGCATTGAATGTTGGAGATAAATGCAATGTTAATCAGCTAATGTAATTACCAAAAAAATGGCAAGCAAAGGCAATTGTGTCTCTGGAAGTATTTTAAGGGTTATACATTATTTTATTTACTAATTATAAAATGTAATAACTTGACAATGTTTTCCCTTGCAATCCTTAACTTTATTTTTTACATCTAATCAGACATATCAACGACCCGGAGCACCCCCTCAGCTTAGAAGACTTAAATGTCGTCACTCATTCACAAGTTGAGGTAATATAAGTGAAAAGGCCTTCAAATGGTCAGTTGCTTGTTTGGTTGCCATTGTTATTGTCACTGGAACTTTTTCAACTGTAGTACAGTTTTCTATTGCAGAGTAATAGACCATGTCACCATATTTACTAGAAGATTGACCTTGAGCATTCCAGGTGATTCTTAGACCATTTCACCATATTTACAAGAAGATTGGCCTTGGGCATTTCAGGTGATTCTTGGCAGGCAAGATACTACACACTGTGTGCAGTAACATCCACACAAATAGATCCAAATACCAAAACAGAACAGCTGATGAAGTTTTGAGATGTGCCCCATCTCTTTATATCAAAAGTTGATCAAAGCTGTCCGCTGCCATTTTCATAAAATTTAAAATTGTGAGTTTTCTTTTAGTGAGCTGTGTTCACTTTGTGGTCATGTGGCTCTCTTGTAAACGTGAGTTACATTGTCAATAGTGTCTTACTTCTCGTATTGTCGTTGGTTTTTTATTTTATTCAGGTGAATAACAGAGCAAACACTGTGAAGGTGTTGTTTACTCCAACCATACCCCATTGCAGCATGGCTACACTCATCGGCCTCTCTATACGTGTGAAGCTTCTCCGATCTCTGCCGCCACGATTCAAGGTGAGATTCTTTGCATCATAACCATGCTGAAGCCATCGTGTGTTCATCTCCCTTTCAGTTCTAAATTGAGGCCGGGCGGAAAACAGTCTGGTCACTTTCTGGAATTAAAAGAATTTGCATTCGTCGCTGCTATTGGCTCAGGGAACATGACCAAGATGATATCATTATGATAAAGGTCATCGTTAACCATAAACCCATGGAAACTTGTCTATAGGGAAAAAAAGAGACAGACAGAAATCTTTAAAGGCAATATCGCATCACCAGGCCTGATACTTAACAGAGGCAATTGCCTCCAATGCCTTGCCCCCGGTCATTGCCTTGGTGCCCTTGAAATATTCCAATAGAAATTTAAAATGTCCTCATAGAGGTGCCCTTTACCATAGAGAAAATGCCTTGGTGCCCTTGCCCTTTCAAGAACGAAGCAATCAGGTCTGCATCACGCTTTCCCTAAATAGTTTGGTTGTCAAATCTTTACTTTTGACATGCTCTATTTAAAAAAAAAACAGCATAAAATAATGAGCTAAAACACAAAAAGCCTCTGAATGTTTTCTCTCTCAACAGGTTGATGTGAAGATTTACCCAGGGAGCCACGCCTCTGAGGATGCAGGTATGAAGATCCATAAGAATAAAATATTCTTGGGGTATCAAGAAAAACGATGTGCTTAAATCCATTTCTGCTCTTATTGAAAATGCTGACAAACTCAGCAAATTTCGCTTAAAGAAACTCTGAATTTTGCCGTCAGATTGTCGCTTTTCTTTTATTTGTCACACTCGGTATACTCACTGAAATGATTTGCTGTTTATGTTTGCAAATGCTTGAAAGACACTCAGCATTGTCTGGTTTTGTAATTACCAGTATACAGGTGTATCTTGAGTTGTTTACTTAAAAAAAATTGTTTTTTCTTTCAGTAAATAAGCAACTGGCAGATAAAGAGCGAGTGGCAGCTGCCCTGGAGAATAACCATCTCCTGGAAGTCATCAATCAGTGTCTTGCTCTGAAAAGATGAAAACCTGAAATTCCTCCTCTAAAGTTATTCTTCTAACTCCAAATACACCAGAATCATAACTCCTGTCTCTGTGTCTCCCTGTTCCTAGTCCGATCCCCCAACCACCTTTTCCATGTTTAAAAACTGCTCAATATCTCAAATATATTGGTTCTCCTATTCTGTGGGTATGCCCAGTTAATTTGTTTGGGAAGGAACCTACTACCTGTCAATTATGGTCCCCCCCTCCACCCACCTACCCAAAAGATTTAGTTGCATGATACTTCATGGAGGCGGTTACCTACATACCCCTTGGTCATTGCCAAGGTGCACCTTGAATTGTCCCAGTAGAAATTTAGATTTTTCTCACAGAGGTGCCCTTTACTTAGGACAAAACTGCTTTGCCCGTACAAGATCCAAGTATCAGATCTGTCTTGAAAACTAATAGGAAAAGAAACTAGTTTGTCCCCTACCCATTCCTTCTCTACACACTCTGTAGGCATCCTCCTTTGAAATCTGAGAACAGTAAGGAGCTACAAAGCTGAATAACTTATTAACTTAATTTGACAGGTGTTCTTTTATTGTCAAATTTCAGTTCTCAATTAATACAAAAATCAACAAAAACACAAGTGTACTTTATGTTGGAATAATTTCTTTGCGCCAAAGATTTGTAAATGATACTATTGTCAACTTGAAACCATTTGAAAATACTAATTAATAAATTTCAAATGTTAAAAAAGTGTTTTTCTTTCCAAAAATTGATCATCGCCTTTTGTTTATATGTTTTCTTAAACTTAATTTGTAGCTGTGCTTCTGGAAGTTTGATTCAGTCACTACACACTAAAAGGTTTCAATGTTTGGTAAGATTGAAACGACTTACATCTGGTGTGGAAATCAAACTAGGGGAGGCTATTCTTTGTGATTGCCGAGTGGTAAATGTGAAAAGGTTATGAAATGTTTGCTGATTGTAAATAAAGTTTTAACAATAAAATGTGTACCTTGTGTTGTGTTGTCTAAAATTAAAACCAAAACTCTCACCCCCATTCCCCCAAGTCAGTGTAACAAAACGAAGTCTGCAAGGGACAGTGGCATAACGGCTTAAAGTCCTTGCCCCACCCCTCTTGCTCCCCTGAATGCCAGATCGAAAAAATACACAAACGAGTAGCTTTATACAACAAATAGGCCCCCAACCCACCAATGAAAATGTCTGGTTAGGCCACTGGTGAAGGAAAAGATAGTCTGGTGATTCACCGCCGCCAGCCACCCCCACCCCACCCCACCCCACCCCACCCCGTATCTTTGTTTTATTTCAATGTTTTTGTTTGAGGATATTCAAATCACAAAATTTCACAGAGATGTTCGTGAGCCCATAATTATTAGCGTAATGTAACAATGAGGGCGCTATACTATATTGGCGGTGTAAACCCCCCACTGGTACTCTGCGACTACTAACTATACAGATTCTATTTTTACACACAAACATTACGGGTACCATTGTTATTTAACTTTCGTTGGGGAAGGTGGAGCACGGAAAAATATTTCAGTATTTTTGTCAGAGTTCGAGAATTCTCTTTGGATTGAGGTAAAGATCGGCAAGTAATATGTAAAGCCTCAAATGTTTTGAAGTGTGTTTTATTTGGGGTTTCTGCACTCCCTCATTCTTTATGCATTCTTTGTTGACATTGTCACTGACAAAATCAGTGACAGTGACACTGTCACTTCCGGGTTTTTTGATTGAATGTAAAATAAACATTTGTATGACAATTGACATTCAACTATGCTGAACAATTTCAGCTTATACAATATCTCTCCAAAGCAATCATCCTTATAACATGTGAATTTTGGTTAAAAAGTAAAATTTATTACAAGACACGGGTGTAGCAAAGTTCTTAAACTAGCTAAAAAAGCTTAGGTAGGTTATTTTATGAATCAAAAATTAATATTTTTTACATTCTTTTTTAAATAGCCTATTAATTTTATTTTGTCGGCAAAAATTGTGTATCTGGCTGCCACTTTATCTCCCTTAATTTAGGTCCAATTATATCCTTGCCTGTCCGGAAAGGTTGACAGAGGTAAACAGAGAGGAACATGCCCTTTGAACGATTAAAAAGTGTTGAAATCATGAAAAATGAAGCCATTTTCACACCAACAGTGGTCTTGACAAGGCAAGGCTAATTGTTAAATGCCATTTTAGTTCTTTGGGCATGACTGTGCAAAAGTTTCGGCAGGGTGATGAAATGTCAGCTGGAATGTACTTTTTTAAGGTCAATAATTAGCGTTTCTTGCCACCAATTCCTCAAGAGGAACATTTAAAAAGGGAAAATTAAGCCCAACATCCATTAAAAATCCCTTAGAAAGTGGCAGTTGGGATATGAAAACTTTTCCGTTCGAGTAAACATGTTTTGTCAGGCTTCACTAAAAAAGGGGGGGCATTGTTCATGCAGTTGATTTAGAGTTTGCTCCAGTTATCCATAGCATGGGTTGACCTAGATCCATTAACTAGGGAGCTGTACTCCTTTTTATGAGATTTTATGACCGAAGAAGTCAAAATCTATAATAAAAAAAAGGAGTATAGCGCCCCAGTTGACCAAAGAGCAAGTTTTTATTTTGATGTTAGTGTTAGGCCCTATGTGAACAGTATGGACTGGTACATCATTCTGAACCATACATCCCTGGTAGTTTTAAATGAAATGCACCATGGTATGCAACCTGGGCTAATGTACATCCATAATCCATGATGTGTACAAGAAAAAGGGCAGTCGTTTTCTGCTTTTGTTTCCCTAGCATTTAGTAAATTAATATCAAGTGGAAATAGATTTTTGTGACAATTTGATGTATTGTCTTTTGGAAAGATGTTCAATCTGACTTATCAGTTTTTCACTGATTATGACCTAAAACATAATCACTTTTTGAGTATTTCAGATGCTGTTTTGGGTTAAAATGAAAGCACAAAATTGGGTTGGATGTTTTTTTCTTCTTTGTTTTCACGTATTGTTTTCAAACATTGTGACTGGAATAATGAAATGTATAAATATTTACATTTGTAATTTTTCTTTTAATCTAACTATCTAGTGCTCTGATGGGTTTTCCCCACTGATTTAATTAACAAGAAATCATCAAGATGACGAGTGTGACGGTTATTGACACATCGAGGGGTGATCCCTCGATCATCCGTCTCGCTGTTGAGATGGAAGGAAAGGGAGGCAAACTTTACTGCTTAGATCAGGTAATACTGTCTGTACAATTATGTGTCTTGTCCCGCACTGCTGTAATCCTCCAAATTTCATGACTCGACTTCGCTGAAATTTAGGAATTTTATATAGTAACTTGAACTTCTTGGCAAGAGGTCAAGCATACATGTACTGTATCAAGGTTGTCAGAAAGTCAAGTAATTTGATAGATATGAGATAATTTGTGGCTCGAGCACATAGAGAGTTGGGATTTGATTAAAAAAAAAAAATTGTTGTACCCTACCCCACAGTATTTTGATGGATATGGGAAAGTTTGTGGCTAGAACACATAGAGAGTTGGAAATTAGTTATAACAATCTGTTTTTACTTTACCCCAAAGGTGTTTTAATCACACTTGTTCTTTGTGATTCCGATATTTTAAAGTTCAACTCGCCTTCAATAATTATTGAATTGAATTGAATTTGTATCTCTTTGCTCTGTAGAACAAACCCCTTCTGAAGATCATTGAGGAAGTCTGCCACACATACAACGTCAGTAACCCTGGGGAATACGCCCTGCAGCACACTGACGACAAACTAACCTACATCACTGAGGAGAACCGTAGCGAACTTGCCAATGGAATGGTCCTCAAACTGTCCGACTCTGCTGTGAGTCCTTTCCTGTTGACTTTTGTCTGAATCCCGACCTTGCAATTATGAAAATCCGACTGAAATTTCTTATCGGACTTTCCACCTCGGATGTTTCATGTTTAGAAATCCAACTTCTGTCATTTTGTTGTCTTAAAAATGTAACATCAAAGTATATTGTGTTAATAAATGGTCGGAATAAAGGGCAGTGAAACCGAACTATTGGGGCCACAGGATGTTCACTATGCACACATAGATGAAGATGGAATGTTTTGAACCCATTGAGTATCATGCGCTGTGCAGTCATGTAATCAAAATATTAGCGGCAGCTGCGGTGCTTGCTCACATTAAATTTGAATGTTGTAAGAGTAAGCACAACTACATGTACACTGGATTCAGAGTGGGTTAGAACCCCAGCCTGGAAAGTCATTGTAGGTTTGTTTTTATTCAAGTTTGCCATAATTTGCTTCTCTTCATCCAGGTGTATTTTAATGGGATCTGTCTTTAAGTGCCTACGGTGTTACGAAAGTAAAAGTTGTTTTTTGACATGTAATTAACCTTGATGACACCAGTTCTATTCAAACAATAATTATCTACTTTTTTTGGGGATATACATTGTATTAGGGTAAAATGGCTCAAGAAGTCTTTAGTAATCTCCAGTCTGAGAGTCCAGATGACACGTTACAGGCATTGAAGAAACTTTCCAAGGCCTCGGCAGACTTGACCTTTGCCCAGGAGTTCTGCAACCGTGGCGGCGGTAACCTACTGGTACAAATGGTGGAAGAAGGCACAGAGTAAGTAAGAAGGCATCACCCTCAGATACTCATAGTAGTGTCATAAATGAGATCAGTCTTTGTGATGAAATTTTGACAGGCACTTTGAAAAACTTGTGGTTGGAAGTTTACTCCTCTGAAAGGGTGTCTGTGTTTTTTAACATATATTTTTAGACTTTTTAAAGCTCAGAAAAAAAAATGTCCTTAAAAAGTATTTTGGTTAGCCGGCTATAACATTATTATATTAACCATTAAACATATTGTGGCGTGTCGTGGTCGAACGGTCAAGCACACCAGACTCAAGCTCTGGTGTTTCTGATCAGCAGAGTGTGGGTTCGAGTCCCAGTCTTGACACTTGTGTCCTTAAGCGAGATACTTAACCATTATTGCTTCGTCCTTCGGATGAGACATAAATCCGCAGGTCCCGTATTAAGAGGAAGGAGTTGGCCCCGGTGTTTTCTGGTATGGTTGGCTGAAGATTGCGCCACAGCACCTTGTTAACCATCACATGGTGCTATGTAAATAAATGGGTCTTATAATTCAAACAAAGCTCCACATACCTTGTAGAAAAAAAACCTATTGAGTGCTTTGTGATAGCAATATATAACAACTGTGTATTATTATTCTTATTATTTTTTGTTTTGGCTGTAGGCAGGGAGATGCAATGGCTTTTACTCTGTCTAGCTTCTTGGAACTGATGGAGCATTCCATTATCCCGTGGGAGAACATCACGACCAAGTTTATCAAACGGGTATGTGGTACTTATACTTGTTAACATTTTGTAAGCTAATTTGACACAAGACACACATCCCTTTATTTTCCTATTAATTCAGACATTTGCAAAGATTCTGTAGTGACCTGAGACAGACATTTGTGGCATGTCGTTTTCAAGAGGTGTAGCGCACCAGACCCGAGTTGTGATGTTGTGATCATTAGAGTATGGTTTCGGATCCCGGTCTTGACTCTTGTGTCCTGCAACAAGACACTTAACCATTGTTGCCTCGTCCTTCGGATGGAACGTAAAGCTGTTGGTCCCATGTGTTGTGAAAGGCATGTTAAAGAACCTGTCGTTAAGAGAAGGGGTTTGTTGCCCCGGTGTTCCTGGTATGGTCTGGTGCAGATTGCACTGCAGCATCTTGTAAACCCTAACAAGGTGCTATAAAAAGGGTCTTGTAGTACAAAATGATAACATACCTGTCATAACAATAATGAGGGCTTTAAGACGCTTGTGATAAAGCACTATAACTTGATATTATTATTAGTTTTAAGCATTTTCCTCTTTCCTCTTTACCTGTAGACAGACTTTAGTTATGACTTGTCTAGTAAAACTTGTCATAGATGTATGTTTTTTTCTTTTGAAAACTGAGCAGTTGGGAGATCACTTTAAATTATTTGGCCTAAAACTTCTTATAATGAGCGCTTTGATACACCCCTGGGTGTCATAAAGTGCTATATGAGAACCAATTATTATTACTTTAATTTTGTCCTTTAATTCAGAATATATTTATTCTGTATACAACCAAAGCTTGTATCCTGTTGTGTGATCCCCACTGCTGCCATAACCCAGGTTGTATCCTAACCGGGTCATCATGAGCAGATAAGGTATAGGCTTGGCTCCACAAAGAGCAATAGGTGATTGGCATAAGTGGACTACCCACCAGTATAGGGCTGAATAGATCGGTTGTCAGCACACTCGTACGGCATCAAAGCCTGACTGTTTATATGTATTTTCTCCCCTCAGATTGCAGCCTATGTTAATCGTACCCACTCAGCCGTCCTCCAACCAAGTGATACTACAATAACTCGTAAAGCTCTGGCTATCTTAGAGAGTCTGATTCTGAGCAGGTAAGTCCACTGGAAGTAGAGGGGGAAGTTCTCACCAACATCAAAGTACAGCCCTGGCTCACACCTCCATGAAAGTGAACAGGAATCAAATTTTCGGGAGACATGCAATCTGCACGTTTTTTTTCAAATTGTGATGTAAGAATATTCGCCTCGCTTTTGCAGCTGTTGTAAAGTGTGAACTGGGCTTAACATGTTGACAGACTCACAATGGTGTTCATTGCATCGGTTGAATTCTTTCTGTGCTAACATTTCATCAAAATAACCACTTTTGGGTGTTGATTTGTTTAATTTCAGTGGGGAGACAAAAGGTCATGGTCTTGTTCTTGGTGCTCTCTTGAAGTGTTCCCATTGACTTTGCCATGTTTATGAAATGGAAATGGCCTTGCCTCCAGAGTTGAAATTCTGGGTCCATAGATAGTATGCCATTCCTTCAAAAAAATACTTAAAAACACTGCAAATTTCTCTAATTGTAAGTTAACCTACATATAACATAACCTTAACCCAAATTCACAAAAACGACAGCAAGCTTTGAAGGACTTGGTACTTCTTGGAGGAAGAGAATGATATGTTGAGAACACAACCCCAAAACCACAAGCTGTTCATGAAAATCAATTAATACATTAGTAATAATACAAAAGCAAACTCATTCTTCATTTGTGAAGAGTTCAGGTACTAACGATGTTTCCAAATGGAAATTGACTAAAATCTTTCCTTTGTACAATTTTTGTAACCTTTTTATTTTGACATAGAGGGCAGTCGGATACCATTAGGACGTAAGTGCATCTGGTTTGAAAAAAAAACACTTTTTTACTGCTTCTGCGATTGCACACATTTTTTCCCCCCATTGTTTTCACACAATTGTCAACGTTTATTTCCTTTTTGTTTTAGGTTGACACATACTTTTTCTCGCTGTTTTCTAAAATGATTATAATTTTTTCCCCCGATGGAATCTGTTATTTTTAATGCGAAAGATGAGCAGACAGTTTTATTTTTTAGTTCAAAGTTTCTTTGGTTGAAAATTGATCCTGATTCCAGTCAACTTAAGAAGCGTTTCCGTTAGAAATGTTGTAGTTCCCAGAAGAGATCTTGAATATTGATCCAAATGGTTACACAGCCATTTTTATACCTGTCACCTCATCCAGTTTGTTTGTGGGAACAAAAAAGTCAAGACCTTTTCAACAAAATGTTTGTTGGGCAGTTTTATCGATTGTAGTGACTACAGGGTATCCACAAAAAACATACTGTATATCCTTTGGACCAAGACAACATTATTAATAGCAAACAAGGAGTTGATACTGCGGGTTTTATTCTTTACTTTCCACACCCTGATCCTGAAAGAGACAATTTTATGCGTAGTGTAATTATTTGTACGTATAGCTTGACTATTTTGTGTCTTAAAATGCACGCTTGTATTTTGCTGTTGTAAAAAAACCAGGGACCAATTCTATAGAGCTACAAAATACACACATGCCTTTAGCACAGAATTAGTTTACTTAGCCAAAATGGATCTCCAGCCAAAATACCATGTTATATACCCAGTGAGTGACTGGTTCCCCTCAGGGTGTTTTTGCCTGGTATTGTTTTCTTCCTTATAGCTCTATGAAACTGGTCCAAGGCTCTTTTATATTTTGTGATTTATTTGTACGGAGCCCCTAAAGAGACAGGGAACACACACACAAACGGAACCAATAGAACAAAAAAGTATTTGGTAAATAACATTTTGAGGGAACACGATAACATTTAGAAAGGAGAAAATAATGATTTGAGGGAATGAAATATTATTTTAAGGAATGAAACGGTATTTCGAGGTAATTTTATTTTGTTTTACCTGTCCCTTTTGAGGCTCCATATTTGTGTATTTTTGGGTATAAATTATGAAATTTCTTTGCTCTAAATTTTGGTGTTGACATGGACCTTGCTGATTGTCTTATAAAGATGCATCGCCTGATTTGTTCATCAGGTCAATGGTAAAAAAGTTGATTGAAACATTAGACAGTTTTTCCCTTTAGTCGAGGACGCTATAAACTTTCATTTGAGACACTGAAAAAAACCTTTCAAAGATCAGTAACAGTTAGTGAAAACACAGTTAAAAGATACCAATGTAGTTTCTGTCGGAACCTGACATCGCATGTTGCAGCAGCCATGTACAAACAATGTGCATGTTACAAAATTTATTGTTTGTGTGCGAAAGTATTTTAGGTTTGGTTTTTTTAATTGAAAGAATCATCTGTCAAAATTTGGTCTGAGAAGACGCTTGAAATGTTGTGGTCTTTTGGCAAAAAGAATTTGGCGATGCATCTTCTAGGCTTTTATCATAGTGCCATTGTTTTGGTTTTCTTCTCATTTTTGCCTTTGCTTTTTTTTTCTTCTCTCAATTCAACTTGATTTAACTAAAATGATGTCACGTCCCAATTAATGGCATCAGCGGCAGCTATGGTCGGAACGCTGAAAAATCCTATTCTTTACTGATGTCTTTGAAGCCATCGACCATAGCCATAGCCGTAGTCCCTTGATTCAGCACGGCACATGGCCGGAAAGGAAAACAACCTGGTCCCTCTTAACAGAATTGAAAATTGGAACTGTCACTACCAATGTGCACACAGGGCACCTTACAAAGATGGCCACACCATGACAAGCATCTATGTCCTCTCAATCCACATAGCTGCATCAGTCCTTTCTCTGTTTTTGTGTCAGTTTGAAGAGTTCTGCACAACACTTGCCCAGTTAAATTCACATTGTTATAAAGAGCCATTGCACACTATACTGTTTTACAGCTTTAGAGAAAGAATGACTCCAGCAATTACAACAATTCAGTATGATCATCTATACTCATTTCAAGCATTGTGTTTTGGGTTTGGACCACCTCAAGTACCAGAACTCTTCATGTTATATAATGCACCGACTTGCGGTAGAGGCTGCAGTGTAGAACAAGTCTCAAGTAGCATTTGTTTTTATTTCAAGTCAACATTCAGTTTATGTTGTTTGCCTTTCCTGTTCAGCTCTGAGTTGTATATCAGCATTGCCAATGAAATCACCTTCCCCAATCTTGTGCCGCATCTGGAGAGGTGAGTTGTAATCTTTTTATCTGAAACAAAACAAAGCAAAACCAGAAATTATAAAAAGATGGCAAACACTGAGAAATCAGTTCAAAATTTACATATTAAGTGAAAGAAATTATCAAAACAACAACCTCTTTTGCCACACATCTCAGGAAGTTTTTACTTAACCCAAAGATTCAAGTTTTTAAGAGTTATAAAGGTATATCTTATAAAAATCTCTAAGAAGAAAGAGGTTAGCAACCCTTTGTGATATCTGTCACTTTTAAACTATCTGTCAGATCTTGCACTTAGTGTGAAGTCTTTGGTTCTAATGGATTTTTTCTCTGATCAAATATAGGCTTCAACAAAAAATAGGTGTAGCAACCTCAAGAACACTCTAGATTGTCTGTCCAGCAAATGAGTCTTTAAATTCAGGACCCTACCTTACTATGGTTTCACCAGAAACTTTAATCTTTGATTCTAACATTTATATTTATATTGAGATCTAAGATCAATAGATTAAAACAAAAGAGCATAAGAGTTCTCATGTAGTGATATATTTTCTTTAGATTGTAGTTTTGCTGATTACTATTATCTCCTTAATATTTTCCCATGATCCTCTTATTTATTTATCGTTTGTTCATCCGTGTCATTGTCCACTTGTTTTGTCAGTTTACGTTTTTGTTTGTTTGTTTGTTAGGATGATTATTTCTTTGTCTGCCTGTTAGTTTGTATGTTGTCTGTATGTTGTCTGTAGGCTTCCCACCTCAACGCTCTGCATCTAGGGCCATTTTTGAAACCACATCTTCTGCTTGGGCTGTGGCTTTTTAGGCTCCATCTGCCTGTCTGAAGCCCTGTACTGGAAGCAAACGTTTTTTAAATTAATGACGGAGCCCAAATTGGAGCCTAAGCCCAAACCATGGCTTCGAAAGAGGGCTAGGATTCACCTCACTCTCGCACTCTTATTGGTTTCTCCTTCACTTGTTTCATTGGCCCACTTTTGTATAGTAAATTTAATTTAATTAAATAAGTTAGTTTACTGTGCTTTATTTTATTGCATCAGTGAAAGGCAATGAAATATTTAATGGTCATTGTTCTAGCGCAACGATGACATCGTTAATGAGAACAATGTATTACATTGGAAGTCATGTTTGCTGCCCTCAGGGACCTGCACAACAGAACCCCTCTCTACTCCTCCGCAATCACCTCCACCTCATCCTCCATGTACCCTAACCCCTACCCCTACCAAGCCTTCCCATCCTCCTCTGGGTATGAGCCCAAATATCCCCACCCACTCGGCAAGGGTGGCTTTTCTTCCTGCTCGGCCAGAACCCCAGTTGTGTAAGTCACGCCCATTTTGCATGCTTCCCTGACCTATTGCTCAACAACTAAAGCATCCCCTGCATGTGCACCAGACTGCTGTAATCCTTCATGAGGAATAAAATGACAGTGTTACATTCACAACCACCCTCAAGGTTCAACATTTATTTATTTCTACAGTATCAAAATCAATCAATGACAAAAGCAGTTACAAAATGATACAAGAATCTACAAGTTGTATTCCTTAAGATACACCCCTTGCACTGGCATCACATGCATCTACAGTCTGCCAGTGGTCTGCAAGTTTGGGAGTCAAATCGCGCATAAAGATATGGTATGCGTCTAAATGCGCACCCTCCCCCTAAAATGTGCTCTGCACAGTAAGACACGGGGAAACTCCTCCCAAAATGGCACAGCCAAGATTTATTGTAGTGAAGACATTAGGTGAATTGAGTCAATAGATAGTTAATCCTTACTGCAATGTTTATAGAGATACTGCAGAGGAATATGATAGGAAGCAAAGCTTGTAAGCATGCAAGCTCATTGAGCCCCAAGTTCAGAGAAAGCAAATGACAATGGAAAATACATGTAATGAGTGGTTCAGTCTTCATGCAGCACGAAGTAGGGCTCCGTTTGGTTACATTGAGTTGCATGGGATGATAACCAAGATGGCTCCACCATGTATTGATAAGGGTCTGTTGTTCTAAAGAAACCAGATGTCCCAGAACCTGATGTCCCAGTGAATGTATTTACATTAATCTGATTGCATGGTTTGTGCATTTATCACAAGGAGTTTTCCCCTTTTTTCCTTGCCCCCCCCCCTGCTTTGCCAACACCCCCCAAGTTTGCCAACATATCCCCTCCCCCAGCCACACACACGCACACACTTTATGCTCATCATGTAAAGTACATGGAGGATGAATTTTGCCTCGTGCACACGATTGACCCAATACATCATTATCTTTGTTTTAACAAACTTTGCTTGACAAAAGACTCTCCACATTGCACTTGGTGATCAATCAGTCCTGCATTAAAGTTTTGATACATTTGGAAATCAGACATTCAACTTCCCAAAAGATAACTCTTTGCCCCTCACTTGCCGCCAGCCCCCCCCCCCCCTCCCAAGTTGTAGAGTCCGGTTCCACTGCAATGAGCATTTGAACTTTGCCAGCATCAGGCCTGGAATTTCATATTTGAAGGGGCAAGGCCATATTAATTTTGCAAAAGGGCACTTCCATTACAAAATAGTTTAATCTATACAGGACTATTGGAAAGGGCTCAAAGGCCACAGGGCAACACAGCATGACATCAGTTGCCTCTTTGAAGTTCCTTGCCTGCTGCATGCTGAACTGCCTCATAAATACCCAGGACAATCTCAAATGACTCGTTTGACATTTGAGATATTAATTTATCTTTTTTGTTATTTGATTTGAAGTTTGTTTTTGTTGAAGAAACATCTTTAATTTGGAAAATGCTTTCAATCAGATATGATATTTGAAATTTGTATTTTTTTTTTCAGCAACAAGGATCCTGTTATTCAGCAAAATTGTCTGGCCCTGATGAACGCCCTCTGCCTGAGAGCACCGGAGGAACGTAAAAAGGTAAAAGTTGGAAAAGGAAATGCTTCAAAGGGTTTTATCAGAATTCAGTTTTCTAACCGAATCCCGCAGAATTTATGACTGCCCTAAAAAGCATTCTAAGAGTCTGAAAAGTAGCCCTCCTATGCTTGCTAACATTTTCCAGCAAGTTGACCAACCATTTGAAACCACTCAACTGCAGGGGTTGTGTATGGTGACACTACTGTGCACATGTGTACCGTGTGAATGCATTAACCACATGATACTATATAGTAGGCTGGCATAGTTTATCTATCGTTCAAAAAAACAGTGGACATATTGAATGATCTTATGGGTAGGAGGGTTAAATTAACTTATAAACTGGAACTCTTTCAAGATTATTAACACAATGATGTCTTTGCAGAGACTTGAAGATTCGTTATCTTCTAAGGAGATCAGGACGGTCATCATGGAGGTAAATAAGATGCTTATGTATTCAAGTTCTGCTTAATATCATTATGTTTGTTATTGTCCTTTGGTATTTCAATATGAGCCTCCTTTTGGTTTTCTGAAAATGCCCTCATATTGGTTTGCCCTTTTTTTTAACCCATTTCACTCATTTTGTATTTCAAAAAGATATTGATTGTCTTTGATATGAATTCATTGTTTGTATTTGTTTACTTTTTTTCCCTTTTTTTTCTTTTCTTTCTTTTGTAGAAAGTTGTCCGGTCTCAGAATATAGGGACGGAGATGCAACACCAGCTGTACGTCTTCCAGCAGTTGACCTTTAACCTCCTGGAGAAAAAGATGAACACTAAGATTGACCCTAACAATGAGGTAAACTGATCACACGCCAGACACGGCAACAAGTAAAGTAATTAAAGAGGAGCTCTAGAGTCAGCTTTCAGTTTTGTGATGCACTTATTTTCCAATAGATAGAGTTCTTCCAACAGTGGACAAATGTATGTAACCTCACGTTGAAATCGTGTAAAATATTTTATTTGATACTTGCACAGATTGAAATTTGAAACATGGCGTCATTGGATGTCAATAATAAATAGGTTTGTACATTTCACACTGGAATTTTTTGATAGCCAAAAAGTCAAATTCAAGGCTATTTAGATTGAATATCATGGAAGTTCAGGAACGAAATTAAAAATGTCCCTGTACCGAAATGTACAGAAACGTGACGTCATTGGATGGTTTGGATGAAGCAAACATTGATCCTGTAGATGTGGTGATGTAAAGAGTCTACAACACTCCCTTTCTTTAGGGAGCTTCATCACCAGACCAGTAAGATATTGTAATCAAACTTCTAGAACTTTCAATTTTTCGGACTTTCCCACCCCTGTTTAAAGTTGATGTGGATCTGAAAAAAAATTGAATTATTCAGAACATCAGGACTTTCCCACCATGCAAATCTTGATGTTTTTTCCTTCACCAGAAACACAGAGAGAACATCATTGATCTTAGAATGATTGCCTTCGGTTCCCACGGCGACATCAGGAAACCATCCACGTCAGCAAATAACGACTACAAGAAACTGGGATTCACGGTGAGTCCTTTAAATTAATTTCATTATTACATCCACGAAAGAAAGAGGGGGACTGAAAGTTTTTGCACTAGCTTTGTTGGCAGATAATGCATAGTTACATTGCTTATCTGGAAACACCCTCATGTCAACAATCATGGATTCTCTACTTTCATAAGAGTTGCTTTTGCTAAAGGTAAGCAGCGCATTCACATAGAGGCTTACTTTCAATAAACATGTTAGACTACGCGAGGTTTTTTTCCTAATTGTTCACATTTTATTATCGTAAACAACTTATTATACATTTTAGTGTCGTGACCTAGCAGTCTACCATATTGAACTCAAGTTCTGGTGGCTGAGTCATTGGAGTGTGGGTTCGAATCCTGGTTGTGACACTTGTGTCCTTGAGCAAGACACTTGACAATAAATGCTTCTCATCACCCAGGAGTATATGGATACCTTTGAGTGTAAAGATTATTGGTGTGAATGATTGGCAACCTGTGCACCCATTCAGCTGCTGGTTCTGCTTAAAGAGTTGTGAGGTTTCAGGAATGCTTAGGGCCCGGTGAACAGGGTTAATAATATCATTGACATAAGGGTGTTTTCCATAAGGGTGTTTTCAGTTATGAGCATTCTTGTATTGTAATAATACTGAGGGACCTTCTTAGCAGGAAATTATGATTATTATTCTCTCTTGTAGAACACTTCCAATCCTACCATGGACTTCATGTGTGTACCGCCCGGCATCCTTGCACTGGATTGTATGTACTTCTTTGCCACGACACACAACGAGAGCTACACTAAGGTAACTTAAGCATTTATATGTCAGATCACCTTTGTACTTTCATTATATCACAATTTTAAAGGTCACTGCACGGTGAAAAAGTGCTTCCTGATTGAAGTACCAAGGAACCAGTTTCAAAGGGTGTGCACAACAGTGGTAAGGTTGAAAATATAGTTCACAGATTTACACATATTTTAGGCCGTGTCCGAATCAAGCGAGTTCGGTTACGGCTATGGCCGCTGGATGCAACGTTGAAGAATAGGACTCCTCGGCGTTCCGGCCGTAGCCACTGCCGAAGCCATTCATTTGGACACGGCCTTACATGGTATAAAAATTGTCACGATAGAAACTTCCTTTGAAATAATTTTGTTGTGAAATGCTATGGATATTGAAAAATGAGTCAAACAATTATTTTTGATCTCACAAGTCCGAAATCAGATGTTTGAAAAAGGTGAAAACGGGGATAGAATTTTGCACAACTTTCTCATGACTCTGATGGCCGATTGAGCAAAACTTTCACATGTTTATTATTTCATGTATATGTTAGGTCACAAAAAGTGTGAATACTGGTCTTTGACAATTACACGTACATATGTTGTTGGCGTGCGCTGAGCAATAATTGTATGTGTTGACAAATTCTTCTCCTTTTTTGCTCTATTATGAAACACTTACAGGTTGTACTTGAGAATTCTTGCCGAGCAGACGAGCACGAGTGTCCGTTTGCCAGGACCAGCATCGCACTCACCAAAATGCTGTGTGAAATTTTGAAAGTCGGCGAAGCTCGTAAGTTTTTAATAATGTTACTTCTGATGGATGTTCATGTCACCCTCTGGTGATTTTTAAAGCACAAGCTAGGGTGCAAAATTGATACATTTGAAAGTTTTGACTATTAATGAAACAAGCTAATTCTAGAGAGAAAAAGTCAAAGATAAAGCCAAACAATTTACGGAATTAATTTTGTTTAGAACCTCTCTGGTGATTCAGATTTGCACAGCTGATCATCTGTATTTCCCCCCCCCCCCCACAACAGCTACAGAGACGGGGCAAGAGTACTACCCAATGTTCTTCTCCTGTGATAACTCCTTCAAGGAGTTCTTCTGTCAGTGTATCCGTCTCTTCAATAAGACGTGGAAAGAGATGAGAGCTGAGCTTGAAGACTTTCCCAAGGTAGTCATTAGAACTAGCTTACAACACTTGATAGCTTATGTAGTGTTGAGTATTTGTTTTGTGTAAAAAATATGAACTAGGTGAACACTTACGGTAAACATTCAAGTTACATGGCCCGATTTCGAAAATGAAAGACATACGAAAACTTCCGCACATGCCAACGACAATGCACAAAATACATGTAACTTGCAAAATTGTTTTGTACATGGCTGATGGACGTGAGATAATGTCTGGATCCTGACAGCAATTCATTTTTAGTTTTTAATTAACAACCATTTATCATTGGCAGTTAGTTAGTGCCAGACCTTAATTGAAAGCATATAACTTTAAAACAGCAATTTAAAATTTTAAGCTAAATTTTCGGGTCAAATTGGCCAAAAACAGACCTAGCGTTTCTAACTTTTAAAAAAGGCCTTAACCCCAACAGCAGGATTTGCTTGAATTTGATGCACAGGCGGTGGTAACTATGCTTTTAATGAGGACCAGGCTTGCAGCTTTTCAATTTATTATTATTTTTTTCCATCCTTTTTAGTGCCATAGAAAAACACTACAAACTTTTGTGTGCTTGGCAGTTTCCATATTTTTCTTTTTTGTAATTACAAAATTTCTGAAGGACAGGAATTTTTGTCTGTAATCGACCGGTCTGGGTCTAGAGTTGCTGTATGCTAGTACAGATTCTAATGAGCTCAGCTTTACACAGAAAAACAAACTATGTTTGACGTCCAAGGAGTCCAATTAATTTGGAGAACCTGGTGAAAACTTAAGGGAATTGAGTTATTATTCTCTGTACTGACATTTTTTTTCTCCTCTTAAAGGTGATGAGTGTTGTTAAGGACCAGATAGAGCGAGCTTTGAACAGTCGCTCACCGTCCATGGATCAGTTTTGGACCAAGCTGTCCCAACTGAATTACACTCAGATCTTGAAGCTCCGTCAGCAAGAACGCTCCGATAAGGAAGAGTGGAACTCACAGGCCACTCCTGTTGTGTGAGTTGAATAATAATAATGATAATAATAGTAGTTAATATTGTCTACCTCTTCCAATCAACACCATCAATACTACTGTGTTATTGTTTGAGTAAAAATTGCTTCGTTAGCACACATACCTCATCTGCGTGCATTGTGAGCAGTTTAATCTACTTACTTGCAACATCATGCTTGTTGTCTTTCTGGCCGTTTGTCAAATTAACTCCAATGATGTCATTATGATTGCTTTTAAACTCTGCAGGGAATTACGTGAAGAGATCAAGCCGGTCATCATGGACCTGATTAAACAGCAGAGACTTAATTACCTAATGAAGGGCACACAGTTTAATAAGTTCAACAGAGCTGGAAGGGCAAAAGGTAGGCACATAATAATTTCAGGATCATTTAGTTCTCAACTTATTTAAGACCAACACTGAATAGTATGAGGCACAGAGACCGAGGCCTGCAGGTTTCAGAGTTAACTCGAAGTGGAGACTGACTGAAACCTGAAAGTTAGAATCTTGAGGCTAAGACTAAGACCACAGGATAATACTGATACTAAAAGGTCAAAAGCCACTTTAGATTGGAACCAAGACAGAGACTGAAACCTGGAGGTTGGTGTCATGAGGACAAGACTAAGACCAGCATGATAAGACTGATACTGAAAGCTCAAAAACCAGACTGAGGCCTTGAGGTGTAGAATAAAACCTGGAGGTTGGTGTCTTGAGGCCAAGACTAAGCAGCAAGGCGAAGAACAAACTTAAACTGAAGTAGCCAAAGCCTACAGGCCTGAAAATGGGGGTCTAATTCTCTTATCAGGAACAGGATACACAGGTCAAAACAGGGGGGGGGGGCTACAAAGAGATGTTTCGAGTATTGTCCATCTTTTGATGATAATGTGTCATCAAGAGTTAAAACACTCTTCCAATTGCTCACATTTCTTTGTTGCTAGATAAGTTTTGGTATTGCCGGCTGTCACCCAATCACAAGATGCTTCACCATGGTGACATAGATGAAAGTACAGTACCTGCTGCTGAGTCTCTCCAGAACAAACGTAAGTTCACAATATTAATCTCATCGAAATCAGTATCCCATGTTGACTCCTCAAATTATACTCTGCTACTGGAATCTATCCCACTACCTGTTGTTCTACATGTCGCTCTGCTGCTTTTAGTTCAGGGATGTCGCGGTCCAAGGCCTTATTTTCCAGGAGACACTGTGCCTAAAAATTGTTGGCCTTCAAACAAATCGAAAGCCTTTGAAAATACAACAGAGAAAGTACTTGCACACACACAGAGGAAGTTTTCCTTTTTAAAATTCTGATAGCATCTCTTTGGAATTAGGGAACTGAGTTTAGTTTAGTACAAAGTGTACCGCATATCTCAAAACATGTAATCCGTTACAAATGAATCCATCGTTTAAAAGTGCTATAGAATTGGCCCTGGAGCCTAGGGCCTACAGAACACTGGTGCTTAGGGCCTATGTAACACTGGTGCTTAGGGCCTATGTAACACTGGTGCTTAGGGCCTATGTAACACTGGTGCTTAGGGCCTATGTAACACTGGTGCTTAGGGCCTATGTAACGCTGGTGCTTAGGGCCTATGTAACACTGGTGTTTAGGGCCTATGTAACGCTGGTGCTTAGGGCCTATGTAACACTGGTGCTTAGGGCCTATGTAACACTGGTGCTTAGGGCCTATGTAACACTGGTGCTGAGGGCCTATGTAACACTGGTGCTTAGGGCATATGTAACACTTGTGCTGAGGGCCTATGTAACACTGGTGTTTAGGGCCTATGTAACACTGGTGTTTAGGGCCTATGGAACACTGGTGCTTAGGGCCTATGGAACACTGGGGCCTAGGTCCTATAGAATCCTGGTGCCTAGGTTCTATATGGAACACTTAAAGGGGCGCTTTGTTACTGACCATTCTCAGATGTTATCCAAACTTTTGTTATAAGCATAACAAACAACTTTCAAAAAGCTCTTTTTACTTTGAGTGTTCCCTTTTTTTACTTCTGCTCCTTCCTCACCCTCCAGATGATGGAGTCATCCTACCCGACAAAGAAAAAAAATGTTGCAGGTGTAAATCATTATCCTCTACTTTCATCATCTCTAGTCAACAGTCAATGTTTCATTTATCCTAAATGCTTTTGGGATAAAAGCACAAGCTTATGTCATAGAAAAATCTTGTCACATGATTTCTTTTTCGTCTCTGTAGTTCCAGTTGCAGACATTGAAGATCTCTTGGTTGGAAGGGATTGTCCTCATCTCAAGCAAATCAGGGTAATCAAGTCAGTTTTTGTACCATCAGAAAAAGAAGAAGTTTTGCAGTAGTTTGATCTGAAGCTTTCTTTGACTTCACAATGCTCTTCTAACTGATCACAGGGATCTATTTGTGAATGAAAATACTTTGCAAACAGAGCATTTGACCTTTGTCATTTGAACTTTATCTCTCACAGGGCAATGTAACATCAGCATTCTCCATATTACATCATCCACCAGATCAACATCTGGACTTTGTGGCACCCAATCAGGAAGCAGTAAGTACTTAATCAACCAATCGGTAGAGCCTGTTAATTTCAGCAATGTCAGAATGCCAGAACTGTTGAATCAGTTGACGTGTTTGAAAACTGATTATATGGGCAGTACGAGTTCTAACAAAAGTGTTTGTTTAAGACTTGCATCTTGAGATCTTATTTTAAGTTTAAGAGGAAAATGAATCACAGCTTTTTTGATGATGAATTTTATTGACATTTACGATTCTTGTCCTACTTTTCAGTTTGACATGTGGACGGACGGCATCAATGCCTTGCTAGGGAAGCCCATGGTCAGTAAGAAGACGGAGGAAGATCTTGAGATGCTTCTTAGTATGGAGATCAAGATGCGTCTTCTAGACACCGCCAATGTCCCCATCCCCTCTGAACCCCCTCCAATCCCGCCCCCTCCCCCAGATTACAATTTCTACTATGACACACTCTGAACATATGTTTCTTTGTCATTTTTTTAAAGGGAAGTTACATTTTGGGAATTGAGATGCTCAGTTTAGTGTAAGGGTCATGGGGGTTGGTACAATAAGTCTTTTGTCAGGTAGATTTGGAATAATGCCTGGTACGATGACTTGGTTGTAGTTAAGTCAGTTGTCACAATGGAACACTTAAATTGGACTGCCAATACTATAAACAATGATGCTATGTCATAAGGGTGTCATAAGGTTAGGGGAAGCTTTTGTACAGCAACCGGCAAAGCCTGGTACCATTGTGCCAAACACATTCATTCAGGTCGCCGTCTCTTACATAACAACGCAAAATCGTGCCCTAAACCATGTGACAAAATAATTGTCTCTAGTCTGAGGAGTTCAAATTTAAGTGCTCATGGGTGACTAAACAAGTCAATGTACCTGACATTCAAATCTAACTCACAGATGGCTGATTAGAGGTGTGTGCTTTGTCCAATCTTTTTGTTCCAAAAAGCCTACCAGAAGGTTTCACAAGTTGCCACATTTTGAATTTTAGGTATTGTATGTTCATTCCAGTGACATGATTACAAGAACCATACCATTACACTAAAGGGGTGTCCCAATTTGTCTTCGGAAAGCTAATGCTCATTTTAAATTCTTTAAGTATAAAATAGTCAATATAAAAAGTTAAAGGATTGACACATTAATTTTTTTTTTTTTTAGAAAGTTACATTCATTACGATCCTCTAATGTTCAATAAACACATCATACATTCAACCTGTGAAATTTGCACTAAATAAGTTTCAGTTTTATTCAGAAAAAAAAAATCCTGGACCTATTTCGTGAAAAACTAGACAATTTAATTCAAAGTTTTACTCCAGCTGTGCTATATTTTTTTTCATGAAATCATCAAACTGTGATCCAAATTTTTCAAGAGAGGCATAAGTGAAAGTGATGCTGTCGCTAACCTCCACATGTACATAAACATCTTAAAACATTGAGCCATTTTATAGTTTGTTTTCCATTGACGATTGTATAGATTATTGTGGTGATTTTTGTTCACCCATCTTGGTCTTCTTCAATTCAAATCAGTTTGACGGAAGTAAACCTGGGAGGTCTAAAACGTCTGACTCCATTTTTGCTAAAATGCTTAAATGGAACCAGTGGTTATTGCCAGGCATACAACGTTTCAGCTGATGTCCTCGTTTTTGGGTTTCTCGGCTGTGCCATTGGAAATTGAAAAATACAACACAAAGTCTAAAGACAGACTGTCTTTAGTATAAGGGGCACCTCAAAATGAGGGAAATGTGAATTTGTACTGGAACATTTCAAGGGGCACCAAGGCAATGACCAGGAAACAGGGATTGCCTCTGTGAAGGTATCAGACCTGTCCTATGCTTTAACTATCTAGCCCCTGTACCATCTGAAGCTGCTGGAAAGTTACTGAGGCAAGAAACTTGCCCTATACTAACAGAATCATTGTTGAAAAGATACCTAAGATTATATTATTTTTTATACAATTCACATCCTTTTTTCTATTTATTGTCATTGAATAACAGGTTATATTAAGTTTAGAAGTAATAACTCACTAAGGAATAAAATATCACACAGGGGGCCAATTTCACAAAGTGCCAAGATTGATCTTAACTGTTTATCAATCTTAATTGCAAAGCAAATTGTGATGTCACAAAACAAATCACTATGGAAATATTGACAACTCATATCCAGATGAAAGTAACTGCTTTGTGAAATCCTACAGTCGATTTCACCAAACTCTTCCTAACTTAGGAAAAATCCCAACTTTAAGATGCATAGTGATTTGTATTGTGACATTACACTTTCCCTAGCAATTAAGATTGATTCATACACTTGTGCATCTTAAGATTGATCGTAGCACTTTGTGAACTTGACTGCTTGACTTCAATAATTACCTCTCAGTAAGGACTAATTGTTAATATTTTATGAATTTTAAAGTTATACTTTTGAAGCCTTTGCCAGGTCCAATTTCACAGAGCTGACTAAGCAGAAAGTATTGCGTAAACAATTTCTGCTGAGTAAAAATTGGCTTGAAACCAGTCATAAACAGTACATATCCGAGGGTGTTTTGGCTGGTAACCGATTTCTGGTAACCACAATTGTTTTGTGCTGTGCTAATTTTGAAATTGGGCCGTGGCATCAGACACTCTTCTGATTTATTGCTCTAGGTATTTAAAACGAAAATGGTCAATGTCAAAAAAAAATTGCCATTTTGTGAGCGTATGGAACAAATGTCACCTCAGCAATTTAATAATAGCTTGTTCCCAGTTTGAGCTAATGTATGTTCTTTACAAGTCAACTGTGACGAGTAGAGTGGAAATACAGAATAAGCTTTATAGTAAAAAACTGATTGCCTTTAAATTTCTCAACGTGCGATCATTATTGTGTTTTTTGAAATGTCATTTTTGTTTTAGGATATCATATGGCATGCTATAAAAAAATCTTAATTCCCTTTATGCTCATTACTCCTGCCAGTTGGGCGATTATTATCATTACCATCGTCATTAATGTTATTCCAAAATGAGCTGATGAGCGTTTCCTCATATCTCATGTTGCAAGGTTTTGCTTTGAGACAGTTGAGGCAGCTCAGTGACTAAACAGTTGACACAGTGTGGTAATATTTCACCACTGACGCCGCACTGCTCCAAACTGGCTTCTAAATTTTTAATGCATCCCATTTATTTTTCTGTACCGTGTTACAAAAAAGGAAGAAGAAAAAAAAAAACATGAAGACACAGTAACCTGATTCAGTGTGGGAACCTGTAAATTGAAGACATGTTGCGCAAAAGCCTTCAAAATTAACGTGTCTGGTTGAATGTAAACATCTTTGTACTCTGTTACATTGTAAGGACATCTAGGTCTTGTAATTTAATGAGGTTTAAATATGGTTACTCAGATGTTGAAAACTTATCTCCTTGTAAGAGCCCTCATAAAATGCTAAACATTCTAAAATATAAAAGGAAATATTTTCTTAAAAGCTCTTGAACCAACTGCTGTGTATTGCAGACAGTTTTTTAAAGTATGCTTTACCTCTAACGAGAATGAACATCATTGTTTTTGTTTTTTTGGTAGAGAATGTTAATTTCATTGCTCAAATCTAAGTGAATTAACAAGTAGTAATTGATGAAGTTTGAAGTTTTGATTGATAAGCAGATTTTGTCATTCATTTTGGCGCATTTGTCATCTTACTAAGTTCAAAATCATTTCTTTCCTGTGACCTTTGTGATTGGCAGCCATTTACCAATTAAAATATGATTTGATATTGAATTATGTGAAATAAAGATGAATGTAAAAATAAAACCATGAGTTTGTCTGTTTCATTGTTTCTCATCGTAGCTTTTGTTATCATGTGAATATAAATGTTCATGATGTTTTTAACATTTACTTCATTCTTATCAAGTTCAAGTTAATCAAAAAAAAATGTAATTGTGGCTACCTTTTTTTAACTTCTAGTTAAACAAATATTTTTCTTTTATTAACAAGTTGTTGGTTGGTTTTCCTTTTAATATATGCTTACCTCCCGCGCGCAATGGAATCGCCCATGCGCTGGTTTTCTTCACATATTTTGGTACATACGTAAAGGATGGCCGATGTGACAGCATGAGACTCTGACGAAGGTAAATAAAATCTTCTTTTTGATATTATTGTATGGTGTTTAATCACGGGTTTATCACATTTCATTAAAAGCAATCCTCTGAGATTAGTTTGAGTAGTGTAATGTGTTGTATATTGACAAAAATTTAGTGTAAACGAAGCGTGAAAATGGTCAAGTTTTTTGGCGCAAGTGATGATGGCGGCGTTCGGTAGTTGGAGGGATGCCGTTGTCATGCCGCGCTGACCCGGCTTACCTGGGCTGAGGCTTGCAACTCGCCCCGTGGGATTTTATTTATCGATGCACTGATTGTGAGATTCTTGGACAATTTACACTGCACTTCACTCTGTTTTCCATGATGTTTTGTGTGTAGCTGGATGCGTAATCAAAAGAAACATCTGGGTCAAAGTTTGGAAAGAAAAAAAACATGTAGAAAGTGTCGAACATTAATGTTTATTTTTAACAATAGAGGATTTGGAATTAACCTAGTTTCTGTGCGACACCATCATTGACATTGACTGCATCAACTGATTTATTAAGACCATTTGTTGCTCCACCAGTACAACCCTGGAATGACCATGAAATATCTACAAAAATGTAGGCGGGTCACTAAAGAACATATTCCTTTCATACAAGAAATTAAAAAACAAATGTTCTCGCTACTAGTACTACTACCTAGTACCATAGTTGCGATAATCGTAACCCTCCATCCTCCCGACCGTCGGGAGGATGGAGGGTTACGATTATCGCAACTACTAGTAGTACCAGTACTACTACTGCTCTAGTACTCGTACTAATTTTATTTGTCTGGGGGTCAGAAGAAAGGCCTTGCTCATGTCACGATTCTGAGATTTTATAACAGTATGCATTGTGAATAAAAATGTATTTTGAAACTATTGAGAATTGAGCATGCCAAGATTTTAAAACAAATTTCAGAAGAACAAAAGTAAGATTAAACCCACTTGATTCTGAGACCAGTCAACACATATTTCATAATCTGATTATTATTTATTAGGCTATTTTAAAAAAAAGTACTGCAAAGCTCTTTTTCGGTAAACAAGGATGATACTGAGAGTTGTCTCTATCGTTAAAATGTAAAAACTGTGTGATGTATTACATAATGATTTTGAATTGAATAACTTCTAATTGTTATCTTTTTTACTGACTGTAATTGTATTTATTTGTTGAAAGGGTAACTTAGCTGACATTGGAGTCAAATCTTAGATGTGCACTTTGAACATTCCATCCATTCCATTTAATAAACCGTGTAGACGGGAAAACATGAGTCAGCTACAATACCTAAGTGTTAGTGTACTGTAGGTTTTGCCCTTTTCATTAACGCACACACACAAGCTGGTAGGAGCCAGTAGAAAAGTCAGAAGTCAAAGCAGTATACATACGTGGTCTGTGAAATTAAAAGTATGGGTTTCGCTGGCACACAATCTAGGAGATGAAACAAATCATGGCATTAGACGCCCTTGCTTTTAAACAGGAAAGAAAAGAAAAGAAAAAAAAGAGAAAAAACAGATGTGAAGTGAGACATCAATTACCATTATGATCTCTAGCTCTGAATCTTATAATCTTATAATAAGTATAAAAGCAGATGTAAAGATTTATTTGTTTAGGAAACTATGTAGAAAATAATTAGATGGTTTTTATAAACAGTGTCAACATTTAACTCAAAAGTTATCCTCCCAAATACTGTAGCTTGTGTCCCAGTTTCAGATTTGGTTAAAAAAAACAAATTATTTCTCATAAGATACAGATCTGCATCAACACACCTTTTACTTGTAACATGTACATGTACCATACTGCCACAATTTTGGTCAGGGTCATGTTCCATAATGGCATTGATCATCAATTAACTGATTCCCATTAACCACAAACCCGATACAAGTCTATTTTCACTCCTAGTCTTGATTTGATTTTATTGGTTTTTGATGGAGTCTCAGGGGAAAATACATAATTCTGCCCATTGATGGCTTTCTGGTGTAGGCCTACAGTTTTGCTACATGTAAATTACATTATGTCAGTGAAGACAGGGCTCAAAATTTACACTGGACCGCAGACCCGAGGCCAGTGATTTTAGTATTGGGACTAGTAAAGTAAACTCAACTGAACAAGTCCGTGCTGTTGTGTTTTTCAATTGAGTAATATTAACACTTCATTGTGGACTATCTATAAAAAGAATGATGTTCAAATTATGTTCATGACTTTGAGTCTGGTAAATACCTTTCAATTGTGTAGCCTTGATTTCAACGCTGTGTGATAGCTTTGCTTAAAACCCCAGCCGCACGAATGCGATGCAACCCTAGCCGACCGACAGATTCAAAAAATAGCACACCACACTCTCACCATGCACTCATGTAGTGCTAGCTGTGCGAGCCCTGAAGTCAAGGCTATCAATAGATCGATTGTGCGACCCACGTCACATGACCTATTGTGGGTATTGATTGTAAACAAACACAACGTCCTCCATTGGAAAGTGCGGTACGGTACATGATGATTGTTGCCTTTGTTTATTCGATGGAGGCTTTTCTTTCTCGAAATCTGTGAAAAATATTTCAGAGTTTGTACCAAAGACCTTCGAGTGGCTGAATAAAGCCAGTAAGGATAGTTCCAACAAGTCTTGGAAATTGTACAAGTAACGTATAATATGCACGATGTGTACTAAATAGTGCTTGACGGAACGTTTAGGCCAGACGACCGCGATCACACACTTTTCAACACAAGAATTTCAAAGTTTTGAAGCTGAATTATCCAAAGAAATTTTCTAGGTATAAATGCTCACTTTCCAACGTTCTTTACCCTTTGTTACAGTGTAATTTAGACCTGCATTACAAACAAAATAATAGGCGGGTGGCTACATACATGTACTGGTAGTGCATAACTCAAAATAAACCTCTTGAGTCCCATAGAGATGTGTACAACAGCGCCCTCACTGAGGTCAAAACGGTCGTAAGTTTACTGTAGGAAAATGGCTGTACATACCCTCTATTCCTTTCAACGTTGTCATTGTTATGGCAGTTGTTAATTTGAAGAAATAATGACCAATCAGTGTTTGTGGGAAGCAATAAACTCCACTAGCTGGACCATTTGCAGAGAAATTTGACTGATTCTCAGGTGTTTTAACCGACATTTGGCAAGCGGACCACTGTTAAGGGAGAACGCTGCTCTGATGTGCTACAAAAAGTACAATATGTAACTTTATTAGGCCTACATGTTAATTTATAAGTGAAGATATAGGCCTATACAGGTAAATCATTCCCAAGGGATAAGTGTTAAAGTGCAAAGGAAAAATTGAAGCCATTCCTGCACTGATTGGCCTTGTCTCGTTTTCCCCATTAGCCATGTTAGTGTCTAAGTCTGGGAGGGTTTCAGTCAGATCGCTTCACTAAGGATGCTCTAGTGTTTTTTGTCTTTTTTATTGATCACTGATCAAAAGTGATGCCACTTAGCGTACTGTACAAATGTGCTTAAACGCACCTTTTTTCCCCTTTCATTTTATTATTAAAACTAAAACGTATGCTACATTATATAATGATGGTAAGGTTTTTTCTTCAAATTTATGTGCATGTATGCTGCATTGTACACAAAGTACATGTATGCCTGCACTCCTGCAGTATGTGCACTACACATATTATTTTGTCGAAAAAAAAACATGCTGAGTCAGTTTTTTCAGCCATTAAAACAATTTTCTTTCTCAAGGTGAATTCATGCTGTTACTATGCACTTGAGCTAGGCCTGGTGACAAAAAAACATAATTGTATTATTATTAATAAGAAAAAACTCATAACAATGCTGATACAATGTCCAGTATTGTATATAAACATCTTTGAATCTCCATTGATAGAAATTATCTGGTTGCTATGGTAACATGCTCAGCTAGCTACGTCTTTATTATGGAATAAGTGCAGGGGAATCATGGATTATCTCCATCTACACTTTAGTAAATTGGATGAGCCTTGAGAGACATCTTATGATGTAGATTGGGTCCTAACTGGAAGAAATAAACTGGCAGTTTTTAATCTCAGACAAGGTATTAGCATGATTAGCCAGCAATGCAAATTTAGACATCTTTAACCCTTACCCTCCCAAATCATTATCTTCTTGGCCAAAATGATTGATTCAGAAGGACAGAGGGCCTTAGGCCAAAAATAATAAATCACTGGATCAGGCATTTGAGTCTTTGTCCAAACACCTTGGTTTGGAGTGACATTAAGAGAAGAGGATATTGAAGGATTGGGATCACATGTAGAAAAAAAAGAAGGTAAAGATTTTAATACTCCTTACTTCAAATTTGGACATTTTATTTCTTCATTTCATGTTGAATATTTTTACACAAATTGTGTACACAAATTGAAGAAATATACAAATCCAGGATTGACTAATGTCGCTCCGCAGCTGGAGATGGACAGATGTGTAAAATCCAGTTAGGAATCTCTGTATGTCCGTACTGTACGCAGACAATCTCATGAAGGATGTTGTTCCTATAAACCAAGATGCGACAAAAGTGAGAATTTTTTCCAACACTTTGCACCTAGCAGAGCAAAAAGGAGGGCCTCCAATTGGTCCCTTATTCGACCCAAACAATTTGCCTGACCAATGACGCATAACCCCACGGAAAACTTTGGCCATATGCCCAGTGGTCAGCTTGCAGCTTGAGACCCCCCAAATTACCTGCAGTCAAAAAGACACCCTGGTAGCAGGTTCCGCTTTCGTTAAAACCATGAAAATATTGTAGATCACTTGTGGTGAAGGATTTTTATCAAAAGGAAACTAAAGCAGCTGAGAAAACAAATTTGGCCGACCAGACAATTGTTTCTTCTAGGAGTGAAGTCAAAGTTGAACTGTCAATCAGGAGAGGTTCTATGCGTCCAAGATCCAAGTTTGTGTGCTACTGTTAACACACTCTAGATACAAAACGGGCTGCCCTAACTTCAACACCCTCACAGGTCATCAAAACAAAAACAAAAATGCAAAAACAACTCATTTTTAGTCCTTAAGGCTGCATTGCACATCTCAATCAACAACAAAAATTGAAGCGACTTCCCCATGCCTACAATAGCCCTCATTTAAAGACGTCTCCAATTTGACAGAAAGACCCATGCGAGTCATTCACCTTCTGCATAAGTTTCATCATCTCGGCGTCCTCGTAAAAAAACATGAAAAACAAAACCCTGCTGCAGCCCCCCCCCCCTCCCCACAGGGAAATCACATCGAGTGGAGCAGGCAGGTGAAAAACAGCCTTGGAGATGCAGTTTGGGATCGTGGATAAGAGTGAAGCACGATGTAACAACACCTGCCAGACTAGCGGATGATTACGCATGACCCGGACATGATCAAGTGGCCTTAACATAATGTTATGCCACAAAAATACAATTTTAGAAACATTCCTTCTTCTTTTTTTGTCTTTTTATGACGTAGAAGATATTAATCTGTTATTTCAGATTGCACAGTGAACCAGTGGTCACACCGCAGAGTTTGGTCAATCTCATTTTTTTGTTATGTGCTCTTTTTAAAGTCTGTAAAAACAAGTTTGCAAAAAGCTTGAGTGTTATTGAGGTTCGGTACTACAGCTATTAGGCAGCGGCTTTGTTACCATATTTTTCTCAGATTGTTATTTATCTGTCTGGCGTTTTGTAAAACCATGGAGGTAGTTTAAAGAGAAATTTTTAAAAATCTGTTGTTAATTTATAAAGGGTGAGCAACCTATGTTACTCCCTAGTTGAGATTCTAGTTGGATGATGATTTTTTTGTTTTTTAATTGAGAGTTATTAAAACAATTACCATATATTTTAATGAGGGTCTTTTATTGTGTTTAACAATGTCCTTCGTTGTTTTCTTTTGTCTTACTGTTTTGAGCATAAGACATGGAATCATTAATTTGAGGGCAACTCATCTCTGCTTATGAACATGTCATGTGGGTCATGATTATTGATAGTGGCCTAGATACATGTTATTCTTTTCAATGGTGCTTTATTGTTTCAATAGCAATCAATTCGGCTTGATTGAAATAATTCCCAATAGAATCCCTTCCTCCTCCTCCTCCATGGCAAATGTGCATAATTTTTCTATAAAAAAACTTACTCAGTTTGCAAAAATGATGTTTAAATGAAGTTGTGTAAGTTGCCTGGGTCCTCCATTTGTTTGTACTCGAGTAAACTACATTTTAGTTAATTAAACAGTATTTTTGTCGACTTACAAATTTACATTTTCAATATTGAAATAAGTTTGTTCTTTATTTCCTCTCTTAGAAAAATCCACACTTTAAAGCATACAGAAGTTGAAGAGACTTCACTAGTTTTGTTTACTTAGTTACATTTTATGTACAGAGTAACCATGACACTGAATAACCATGATTTCCTCAGTTTTTTCTTGTTTTATCTCTTACAGTACATTTTATGAACTAATTCCTAAAGGTGAGTGTGTGGTTCCTACGTACGACATACACATGTACATGTAAGAGGGCAAGGAATTGGCAACATTCATAGCAACATAAAGCTATTTCTGTGCATAAATTAAACAGCTTAACTAAATACAATAATAATTATGTCAAAACGCAGTGTTTTTTACATGATACATGCATCTGTACCATTCCCCCATTTTGTGGAGTTTGTGGCTGAGTGCATGTACACTCTTTGCCACTGTTGGCCTTTCCTTCCAACTTCCACAGTAGGACACCCCCATACCAAAAAATGTCCTTTCAATACCTTTTTTGGCCTTGAGCGAACTGGCCTCGCTGCCCGCAAATATTTTGTCTGTTTCTGAAGCTAACAAGGTCTAGAAATGGCTGAATTCCAGGCCTGATAGAGTACCTGTAGTGTACATTTATAGGACTGAGTGTTCTATATGGTACTTATTCTCTGGTGTGAAAGCTTTCTTCTGATCACATCTTGATCTGAAAGAACTGCATTGTATGATTTACATGCATGACAGCGAGGGCAAGGATTTGGCAACATTGTGTTTCTTGTACCTCATGATCAGGGAGTATCATTTTACTCACATATATTGTGCAAACGCGTGTTTACGAGCTCACCTTGCAAAGATGTATCCAAATGTTATAAATGGTGATTTTGTCAAGTTTTGAGTGTCTCTTCCCTTGGGGGACATGTGAACTTGTTAAGATGTAGAATGTCCGTCCGTCCATCCGTCCGTAGTTCGCAGAACATTGTTGGGTCAACACTAAGTATTGAATGCCTGTCATCAGAAGCTCCAGCTTAATACAATTGCCGGTCTGCCCGTGGGTCTGGGAGATCTATTTCCCCCCATCAAGGGACCCACAAAGTCGTCACTGCCGGCACCTGGACGATGTCAGCAGCTGCTGGATGAGGGCTAGCGGCATGGGACATCCCTCATGTTTTTTTAAATGTGTACATTAAATATGATGTTACAAAAGGTTTTAAAAGCAAGTTGAAGTTATTCATTGTTGTGACATATTCGTTGTGACAAGGATGTGCATGGCATTCATAAAGAGATGATTGTCATTTAATAATCCCTTACATCCCAAATCATCCTATCAAATTGCCAACGTGAAGGATTCTGAAGGATGGGGCGGATTGGCCCAAATAACACTTGCTTTTCACTGGGTGAGGCTTTTCAATTTTATCTAAGTCCAAACAATTTGGTGTGGAGTGACTTAGAAGAAGAGGATATGGGAGGATTGCGGCTACATGCTGGCACAAAGGCCTAGTCTGTTGTATTAAGGTTGCCAAATCATATACAATGTTGCCTCAATGTGACCCCCCCCCCAAAAAAAAAAAAAAAATAATAATAATAATAATAATAATAAATAATAAAAAATAAAAAAATAAATAAACATAGAAAAAAAATAATGATAAGTACAGTAACAAAAATCAAGTGTTACTCTCCAACACTAATTTCCAGGCTACTTTTTGGCTCTTCGCATAGAATCCTTGCTCTTTAGGAAGTCTAACACCAGAAGTACAGCTAGCTCAACATCCAATCAGTGAGACTCTGAAGGCCAGTACATGTATGTCCCTGTCCCATCAGGTTTGTTAGCCTGGCATGCTAGTGAGAAAACAGCTATAAAAATACCTTGAAAAAAAGTTAGTTCCATCAGAAATATCTAGACAGAAAACTTAATTACATGTAATTTTTTGAAAGGAAAGTTCAGTTCTTGTAATCTTTCACATTCAATGCCTTTTTGATTGAGTAGCATCAAAATTCAGGAATGAACTTAAAAACATTCCTGTACAAAAATGTACAGACCCATATGTACTTGAAATGTGATGTAATTTGATAAAATTCGCATTGGAAGGGTATCAAACACAATGACTTTTTACACTATTTTAATGTAAGGTTAGAGACTTGTACTTTTGTTAAGGACTCGAACCTATTGGAAATCGAGTGCATTCACAAATCTAAATTGCACCTTGGAGCCCCCTCTTTAATTTGGATCCCTGCTAGCTGTAGGCATGATCAGTTTGGCGGTGCAGTCCTCAGGACAGAGTGTAACCATGGAGTCTTTCTCCATGGTTTAACAGAGTCTACTGTTTGATTTTGATGAGTTTGGGTGAGATAAGAACATACAAAGATACCGTAGCCCCTGACCCTAACACCAAAATAACTAAAATAAGAAAAGGGCAAGAAATGTAAAAATAAAAACTATTGTAAAAAAAAGCCATTAATGTTTTACCTTAAGCGTACTGCTTATTTGGTCAGCCTAATAAAGACATTCAACAGTTTGAACAACTTTGCTCAAACTTTCACATTGACAGCAAAAAACAACAAGACGTTCTTCGTGGAATATTAGACAAGAGAGTGGTGTGCGAAGCTAGAACAGCAAGAAATTGAGCTGAATAATTGTGTTTCATCCATGAATGGTCAGACCAAGGTTAGGTGAATGCATACAGTCATGGTACATCTTCCAATGTGTTTATATTCTTAAAAGAGCAAGTCCCTTTTTCTTTTGGTAAAGGGCATCTCAATAATGCACATATCAATAAATTGATTGTGCGACCCCAGTCACGTGACCTGTAGTGGGTATTAAACGTAAACAAACATGACTTGCTCCATAGGAAAGTGCAGTACGGTACATGTACATGATGATTGTTGCATTTGTTTATTGGATTCGAGGCTATTCTTTCTTGAAATCTCTGAAAAGTATTCCAGAGCTTGTACCAGCAAGGACAGTTCCAGCAAGTCTTGGAAATTCTACATTTAACGTACATGTATGTATGTTCACGATGTGGGACTGGTAGTACTACTACTAGTTGCACGACAAAACTTTTGGCCCAGACGACCGCTCGCGATCGCACTCTTTTCAACACAAGAATTTCATAGTGTTGGAGACGAAATCATCCAAAGAAAAGGCTTTCCAAATCTGTGTGATTCCTTTGTCTATTTGAAATTCAACAAGGCTAGATTTATATGCTCACTTTTCCAACGTTCTTTAATTTTTTTTAACAGTGATTTACATTACAAATAAAATAACAGGTTGGTACATCGACATCTGACGCCGGTAGTGCAAAACTCAAAATAAACCTCTTTTGTAGTATACTTTTGTATACTCTGTCGGTCACATCATGTATTTGGACGTATTTCGCCATCAGCTGAGATGATGTAGTACCAACTACAGGTCACGTGATGACATGTAAACATCGGTCACGCAATCGGTCTATTGTAGTGTCAGCCCTAGGGGACCCAGGACTAGCGGGGACTTGGCGTGGGGTGTAAAATTGGCCCAGCGTGATAGTCCCGCTATTGCCCAGCCGGGCGGAGTCCTTGTTTTTTGCATAACCCTAGCTATACCCCGGCCCTGGCATGCGGGGCATTATTTTACAACCCCTGCGTGATCACATGCCCAGCATGTGTGGCATTTATCACCACTATTGTGTTTATCCCCGCTACTGTCCCAGTAGGGAGGGGCAACAAAATGTACAACCGCGGCCAAGTCCTCATTATTGTCCCGGCTAGCGAGGCTTGGTTTTTGTGCACATTCCTGTCTATGTTCCGGCTACTTCTTCCAAAGTCCCGGGTCCCCTAGGGCCAGAACTACAATTGATGCATGTGTAAGGGTAAGGTAATTTTTTAACAGTCCACATGTTCATCATGGGTACCAAGGCAGGCCTCGAATTAACCCACAGCATCCCCAGCAATTGCCATAGTTCCCTGTGCTTTTGCTGTGTTGCCTTTCGCAAAGTTACAATACAACTTTACCTTTTTATCATAGAGGTGTCCCTTACCAGAGGCAAGTTGCTGTGCCTCTTCAAGAGCAAAGTTCAAGGCCTGCCGAGGCAGTGACAAGGGGGCATGCATGTAGGGGCAATCATCTAAGTTGCTCTTTATGGAAAAATCAGGCCTGTACATGTACATGTTTTTTTTCTTTTTTTTCTCTTCATTTTATTCTCTGTTTTTATTACCTTATTATCCATTTCGCCAATTATTCTATCACTGTGTCAATAAGTCAGCCTGATATTCAATTTCCGGTGGTGCTTGCATTACCATTTGTAATCACCCAGGCAGTCAGAGTTGGGCACATGTTTGATTGTCCTGTCAAACATCAAAATTATTATCGTCCACTTTGCGAGATTGTTTGCGTCAAGCATTAATCATCGGTTTGAGGGGAAACCGCTCTGCTCTCTGGCCCTGCTTGGTATAAAATAATAAAAATCTCACTGTATTTATTTACATACACTGTGCATTTTGAGTGCTCATGTGGATTGATAGTCAGAGGCTACCAGCTGTGGTAATGTGTAGCTTTTATGCATAATTCACGATGTGGAAATTGCATATCTGAATAAAACTGATGTGTGCGGTTTGCAGTTTGCAAGGGTACTATGCATAATTCATGATGTATGCGCAGGAAAAAAAAAGCTCAAATGCATTTATTTAAGACTTGGCGATCTAATGAACATGTTAACTTTAAATACATATGTATACAGTTTCTATAAATGATAATGGTTGCATCCAAAATGTATTTGAAGTAAGTGTGCATTAGTTAAACCTGGGCTTCGTTCCACTTGCGCGAACATATTGCAAAAGAATGCAAACGTTCACACTAAGTGGGACAGTGAGCGCAAAACTGACTTGACATACATGTATATGTCGGTATGGTGCCCCACAGTCATGCCATTTTCTTTAAATTTTATAGTTTGTGCTTATTATTCATGTACAAAAAGCTTCACTCCAACTGCTGCATAAAACCCACCTTTAAAAAACTTACATCATAATTTTTTCTTGTGACAACAAAATGCTATCATCTGCTTACCTTTATGCCATCTTAAAATTGTATGGCTATTTTTCAAGCATCCTCAAACATCTCAGAAATACGCTTGCCATGACTGAGTTGCTGATGCTCGCCAAGGATGGCGGTGCAGAACTTGTTCCTCCAGTAATTGTTTACAAACAGTGGTGAACATTGGCAAAGTTTGTGTAAATGGAACGCACCCCTGTAGTGTACATAATCTGTATAAATAATTCATTACTTGTGTAATGTGGCATGTCGTGGCCGAGCGGATAAGAACACCGGACTCAAGCTCTGGTGTCTCTGATCAGCAGAGTGTGGGTTCGAGTCCCGGTCGTGACACTTGTGTCCTTAAGCAAGACACTTAACCATTATTGCTTTGTCCTTCGGATGGGACGTAAAGCCGTTGGTCCCGTGTGTTGTGTAATGCACGTAAAAGAACCCAGTGACACTTATCGCAAAGAGAAGGGGTTCGCCCCGGTGTTCCTGGTTTGATCGACTGCAGATTGCGCCACAGCACCTTGTGAACCATTACATGGTGCTATGAAAAGGAACAGGTCTCATACTTCAAAAATGTAACTCATCATACCTCGCAGGAAAAAAATACTGAGTGCTCTGAGACGCCCATAAGGTGTGATAAAGCGCTATATAAAAACTGCGTATTATAATTGTGTATTAACATGTTAAGATAACTTTGCATTCATTTTGTGAGCAGAGTTCCTTTTGGAAGGATCATGTACAGTTTGTACATGTAGCTTTGAAACTAGCTTGTGTTCACAATGATGGCAATAGGATGGACGGATGTGTAGTTGGTATTACATCATGGAGCAGCTACATGTAGCATTATTCATAATGTTAATTTTGCATTTGAATACAGCTCGTACTTTATTTAGACAATACTCTGTGCATTTGATTTACATTCACTTAGTCTTACATGGTGTTAACATTCACTCAAAATAGTTTTATATCAAATGCATAAATACGAAAAATTCTGCATTTTTCTAGGTGTTATAAGTTCAAATGGTTTACTTTGTCACTTAAGTTATTCAAATGAGATGCGTGAACACACTGAATGATGCATTATTCATGATATTTTACTTGAACCCCTTGCTCTCATGTTGTACGCAAGCAAATTGACATAACGTACTCATTTACTGTTTGTGTGACATCTCACTGCAGGCTCTATGGATTTTTTTTTACAATAGATCTTAAATTTTCATCGGGGATAAAGAATAGTTGTGTTTTACACAGGTGTGCATGTTACATGTAAGCACTGTAGCCTGTATACTCAGTACTTCCTGTGAAAAAACCCACAGGCATAATACTCGGGTAATACTCATTTTTTCAGTTTTCTTTCAATGCGTAGTGTACAGTGTAGTAATTTCTAATATAGAATATAAAAATTCAAAAGAAAAATTCAAAAGAACATGTACACATGTAGCGCTCTTCATCTGAAAATGAAAAATTTGTCATGAAATAAATTATTCAAGTAATTTGAATATATCAACTGCATTATTCATGACTTGACATCAATTCATACGCAAGCACCCACTCTCGTATAATGGATGTGACTCTATTGTTACAACGGCAGCAGCAGAGATGTAGTAATCTAGTTGGAGCAATTACAACCCTGTAGTCATCAGCATGTGTGAGGGTTTACCACTTGTCTGTACTACATTCACGTTGAGTACCTGCACACAGTGTGTTTGTCGGCACATCAGAGAACCACCAGTCATGGAGTGGCTGTAGAAATATTTCAGAGTCTCGTGTACAGACTTTGATGTTGTATCATCAGCACTGCGTGGTCTCACAGGGTGTGTGTGTCACGGTTACTCTGTATGTTGTGCGGTTATGGATAAAAATGGAAACAATCTGCTTTTTTGAAACCGGCTGGTGTGTATGATGAGAAGGCTCTCTGCTGACGTGTGTGTGAATCTGTTTGTGTTGAGCATTACCGGACTGCTATGTTAATTTCGCTTTGGATATTATGTGTTTGTAGTCATTTCACAGTATGCACATCTACAGTCTGTATGTGGCCAGGGAACTTGGCATATGTTGTCATGAGGTAGGTTTATATGTTGGCTGGTATCTCTACTATCGTAGTCTGGTTAGTGAAATCCAACTGTTTTTTATTGATACATTGATTGCAAGAATGTAATTTTTTCTTATTACTTTTTTTTCTTTTCTCTTTTCCAGCAATCTCATGTCATGTGATCATCATAAGACATTAATGCCGACCCAAATGTTCTGTTCGTAACAACGTAACCCCCTCGATCTGAGCGAGGAGACGAGGGCTTCGTGCGCGCTCCGCAGGTGCAACGGCAGTCTCCAATGAACGGCGGGCGCTTCGATTTTGATGATGGGGGCTCTTACTGCGGTGGTTGGGAGGAGGGGAAGGCCCACGGCCACGGGGTATGCACCGGGCCCAAGGGCAAGGGAGAGTATAATGGGTCATGGCACTATGGTTTCGAGGTGACAGGAGTCTACACCTGGCCAAGCGGGAACACGTACGAGGGCCACTGGGAGCACGGCCGACGCCATGGACTAGGGGTGGAGAACAAGGGGCGATGGGTGTACCGTGGAGAGTGGACGCAGGGGTACAAGGGAAAATACGGGGTTATTCAGAGCCTTGCCAGTGGGGCACGATATGAGGGTACCTGGAGCAGCGGGCTGCAAGACGGGTACGGACAAGAGACGTACGCCGATGGAGGTAAGGACTTAGTTAATCAGATTTTCCTTGTCTGGTAACTCATTTGTTGACTAATTGGCAACACTGCCAACCACATCAATTGTATTGTAATGCCAAGGGGAAAGACTTTGACGGCAGTAGAGAGCAGCTCTTTGAAGGACGATTCCTCAGGAAACCTCCCACTCACTGAATTCTAAACCCCTCCCATTGACTCCTATCACTGTTGACTTTTATTGGATGATAACATACACTTTGTACATGTTTACTTCTATGCACACAGCTGAATTGAAAGTGTTTGTGAGTGTGTGCAGATTACATTAATTTGTATAATAATACGGTCAACAAAAATGTTTTTTACTTCACGTAAAGAACTCTTTTAAAAGCTGCTAGCCATTCTTATGGATGCATACACACAAGTGCAAAAGTCGTCTTGCAGTGTACACTGCACTCATTAAGGAACAAAATAATAGTTTGACCCAGCATTTGTCTACAGCACCAGAGGGTGGGCCGTTGTCTGCACCTGCAAAACTTGTCTGCACCTTGGAATGGTCCGCAAACCTTTACAAAAATAAACCCAATCCTTGCGGGCATACACTGTGCCTGTACACCTGTGTGTCATTGATCATGAGAGACGAGAGATGCCAGTATAAAAAAAATACAACAGCCGTAGAATTCAAGCAGGCCTAAGTGCAATATCATAAAACCAAGTACTGGTAGCCAATTCTTGTGCTTACCCCATGTACATGTACATGTAGCAGCCAGAAATATGTCTTTGTATAGAAAATGGGATTTATAAACCATGGATACATAAAGTAAACTTTTAAAAAGTGATAAAAAGTTATAGTTATTCAGAACTACATACAGTGCATACAAATGTCCATTTTTAATGCATTGTCATCATAATAATATTACTAATAAAAGTTATGAATAATAATAATAATAAGGATTTAGGAAGTGCATGCCTCCACAAAAATGTGCTCAAGGCGCCGCACAAGAGAACAAAGAAAATAAACAAGTAACAATAAATACTTGAAAGTACAAGCAATGTATCTCAGGTACTGTATAACACGAACATAAAAATGTGTTGGAAAAAGCATTTGACAGGAGGTTTGTTTTAATACGTTTCCTTAAACAGTTGTCGCTGGGATTCTTTTTTTTTTGGTCCCATCTTCTGGCGGTATTCTTTTGGCAGAATTGCCGGAATATTTTTACTTTGAGGGTACCGCTGGCACAAAGAAATCCAAGAGAACAAAGATTATGTTTATTGGATCGTCGAATGTTTCACGTAGCGTGAATTACAAAACATCAACCACTACCTACGGCATAGGAGTGGCAGTAAGCACAGAACCGTGGCTCACTTGCCGACTCACTCTGACTTACCTCCATTGAGCCGAAATACAAGACTAACGCTTCGTTTCACCCACAAAAAGACCTAAAAAGGTCTAGAATATTTTGGTGTTCTCTCGCTATTGAGAGGTGGTTTTTGTGTAATCCCCGATTACAGACCTTTGTCCTGTTGTTTCAAGAAGAGGATTACGAGTTACGAGAGGCTTCCACCATTGTTCATTCATTGTATTTTGGCTCAATGGAGGTAAGTCAGAGTGAGCTGGCAATCAAGCAATTGTTCCGTGGTTATTACTACTCATATGCCGTAGGCAACGGCGGATGTTTTGCAGTTCATGGAATGTGAATTTTACATTTTCTCAGTTGAAAAACAGAAAACAGACGATCCAACAAAGAGAATCTTGGTTCTCTTGGCGTTGTCAAGTCAGGGTTTCTTTGTGCCAGTGGTACCCTCAAAGAAAAAAGTCCCGGCAGCAACTGGTTAAGAGCTGGTTAAGACAATCAACATTAACTTGTAAATATTTCTGTGAGAAACTCAGTAACCAGTGCATTCCTTTTAAAAATGGGGGGTGATGTGACATGCTTGATAATGTAACACCACGAGCTGCAGTGTTATGGATCCGTTGAAGGGGATTTAGCTGTGCCAGTTATTTGCTTGCAGAAATTAACGGGCAAGTTACTAATGGAACAATTTCCCACAGTTGCTTTTACAAAAGGGAAAGTGCAATTGAGTAAACTCTTTCCCATCCCCAAATTGCCAAGTATAAAAGCACCATCCAACCAACCTGTAAAAATCTGAAGAGATTTTGTGCACTTGCAATTGTTCATGGGGCTCTCTTATTTCAATTGCTGTAATTGAAAACAAGCAAGAGTGATTTTTAAAAACTTCATAATGCTATTTTCTTGACTTTGACAGTATTTCAGATATGTCTCTTTTGGATTGGTAAATAGTGGTCATTATCTACTTTATAATCAGTGAGCTTGATCAGACTGAAACTAAGGTGTGTTTTTTTTTCTTCTTGAATGATTACAAAATCCTGCACATGTACATGTGCACACCACCTTTGTCTTTAACGCAGGGAACTATTGTTTATGCACTTTTGTTGATGAAGGATTTTTTGTTTAAACCGCTCTGTGAGGTTTTGGGTCCAGCTCATTTGCCTTGGAATCTGTGCACACAGTAATCAGTGACTGTGAGAAAAGGCTTTAGGATGATGGGTCAACGTGGTACCCATCAGCTACTCAGCAGGAAGCCACGCTTCAATGCCAGTTCTGTTTCGCCGTCTCATAAAATGTTCTGATAACGAAATTAATGAATTGTTGAATTTAAATTGAATGTATGGAGAAATAATCATCACTGTTATTGTGAAAAGATTTAATTATTTTATCTCAGCTTGATCAAAAGAGACAATCACATACAGTTGGCGGATAAGCCTAATGGGTGGCATTTTTTACATTACAATGTTACACACAAGTTGTTCAGACGTCATAGACCTATGTCCTTGCTTCCATTATGCCATGTGAATCAGTCATTTTAAAAAGCAATTTACATTAACTTCAAACAAGGACTACATGTACATAAATGGATTAAAAACTGCGTGAGCATTACCCCATCCCCAGCAAACCTGCTGAATATGTGTATGTTGCCTGTCTTGGCCGGGCAGTCAAGCACATCAAACTCAAGTTCTGGTGGCTGAGTTACCGGAGGATGGGTTCAAATCCTGGCCATCATACTTGTGGCCTTGAGCAAGACACTTGACTATGCTTCTGATCACTCAGGAGTAAATGGGTATGTGTGAGGGTAGTACATGTAGATAGATCATTGATGAGAATGATTAGCAACCTGTGCACCCATTTAGTTGCTGGTGCTGCATACTCCAAAGGAGTTTAGATGATTTAGTGCCTGATAAACAGGGGTAATAATATCGTAAGGTGCTTTGAGAGGCCTACTTGGCTTGAAGAAGCGCAAAGTAAAGACATTAATATGATTATATTGTTGTTATTATTATTACATTGAGACCCAGAATCGTGGTCATAAAGTTGCCCTTCTCTTGTCTTTGGTGCCGACAAAAAACGTTCCGAAAGATTTTCAAATGTAGAAAAACATGGCCATGCCCCTGTAATCATGAATTTCCAAGCTGAGTAATGTTGAAATTGCACATTTCTTAGTGAAATGAGCTCTACTTATTACAGGTTTTGTTTTGAGTCCTTTTGTAGGCAAAGCAAATTGTAGTGCGCAATGTAATATATCCTTATTTTATCTGTTATTAGTATTAATATTATTACTGGTTTATTAAAAATCTGCTCATGGCAGCCAGCAGGCTGAATTACAATACAGATTTACATTAAAAAAGAACTTACAGCTAAATATTATACATTAGAAATACAAAACAATTTAAAAAGCAATGAACTGAAAAAAACATTGAAGGCACTTAAAGAATAAATAAACAAAGAATTAGGCTGACCAGAGTAAAACCAAACCTTAAAGCAAACAAAATGAAACACTCCACTACAACAACCAGACAGTGGAATAAAACATAGCAAACAGAAGAAAAAATAAGTAATAAAACAATAAGTACATAAACGAGCATACAAACAATAACACCCCAGAACAATCCAACAAACACCACAACCAATGGATAACACAACACTGAGAAAAAACTAAAACAAAAACAACACTAACAACAACAGCAACATCAGACGGACGGAAAGACTAAGATAATAATATCAAACACAAATTGGCAAGAGAGTTCTGTTATAGATAAGTAGTTTTGGGTTTTATGTTTTCTTTTTTGGATGGGGTAAAGTACAGCTGCTCTACATTGTATGATTCCCTGCAATTTGCACACAACAAATGAAACCAAAAATCATGAACCGCACAATATGTGTGCACATGTAACATAGTCAATAACACAAATTCAAAAACTGTCCAAAATGATATATGACGCCCATGCAAAAAATATTGCTGTTTCAATGATCTATGTAAACATTTTGCTCTAATTAACACTCACCCAATATGGCCTCAAGCCATATGTTCATAAAAAAAACGATGCAACACACAATAAATTAATCCAAAACATCTGTGTTTTGTTCAACAACCGTTTCATCGCTTCACATTATGCTTCCCTTACAGAAATTCTGTTTAAAAAAAAATAATAATGAAATAAGAAACACATGTGCTGAAGTGCTATTGACTGTCAAGCCGGTATTGCTAAATGTGTAGATTTTTCTTGTGTGCATCTGTAATGAAAGTAGACACGTATACTGCTTGCATAACCTAGTTACATGTAGATTTTGTCCCCCTCAGTATGGTGAGCGATAGAGAGAATCTACGTGTTCACAGCAGACTGGAAAACAATCTTTTCACAAGAAAAGACAAGTCCTGGAATTTTAACTGAGGTTTGGAGGGTAATTGGCCCTCAGGTCCATTAAACATGATTAAAAAAAACTCCCACAGATACTCCGATATTTAGTGAGGGTTTTGTCTCAGGCAGTCACCATGCCCTTCCAAATTTCTGGTTTGAGTACATGTGTAAAGTAACCATTACCTTAACATTTATTGTCAATTTACTCTCCTTGTTGTTGAATAAACAGACCATGTAACCTTTGTTTACAAAAAGAGTGACCTTGTACATTCTGACAGGCGAGATACTACACTGGTTATATGGGCAATTTTATATTTCTTGTCATAATTTTCGCATAAATTCAGGAGTGCAAAAACATCAGCTGCACACGTTTTTGAGATGTGCCCCCTTTCTACATAGCAAAAGTTAACAAAAATCAGACAGTGTAATCTCCATAAAATGTAAGATTTTATGTTTTTTTCCATTGAGCTGTGTGTACAAATCTGCCTGCTTCATCTGTGGCTCTTGTAAACATGTAATCTCACAAATTACATGGTCCAGGCCTGATACTTCATGGAGGCAATGGAGGCATTTGCCTTCGTTGCCCCTGGTCATTGCCTTGGTGCCCTTGAAATGTTCCAATAGAAATGTCCTCATAGAGGTGCCTTTTGTCAAGAAGAAAATGCCTTGGTGCCCTTGCCCTTTCAAGAACGAAGCAATCAGGCCTGATGGTCTATAATGCAGGTTGTCATTTCAACAAAAGCAAACACTGTTGCAGGCATGTGATTTCTCAGGTTTTTTCCCAATTTTAGGATTTTCTCAAACCTTGCACCTTGTTGAAAGAAGTAAAGCAGTCACCAAAGGGAGAAAGAAATGGTACAGATTGTGTCCAAACCTGCAGCGATGCACAGAGTCTGTAAATCTTCTAAACTGTAAACATCTGGGAGGTTCTGGGTCTAGAATAAGGGGGAACCCAGGCCTGAAAGCTATTTTTCAAGAATCTCATCATATCTCGTCTCTGCTATTGATAGAATTGTATCTAGTTGTTGGTTTAACAGAAAAGCAACAGGTTTTCAAGATACATTGTTTCTGCTCTAGAATGTGAGAGTCTTGGGTTCGAATCCCACTGGAGAAGTACATGTATGCCTGTAGATTTTTTTTTTTGTCTGCAGAACTCGAAAAGCAGTGAGTGCGGTAAAACCACAACATTCTTGTTTATCCCCAATGCAAAATGTTACATCTGTTAAACAAGGTTTTCAGGAATCAATTTCAAAGATTTTATCATTTTTATTTGTTTGTTGTTGTAGATTCTAAGTTGCTTGGCATCTGAAAAGCAAGCTTAAAGCTTCTTGCATGTACCCCAAAGCAAGATACCAAACATTCATTCAATTATTTATTTATTTATTTCATTACACATCCAACAGCGCAAGGGCCAATAACATGCATGGTGATTATAGGAAACGAGACGGAATGTTTAGTTTTAGGTGTGGGAGAAAAAAAAAACCAATGTGGAAAACCTACATCAGGTAGGGAGTGAAAACCAATTTCACATTCAAATCTCCTGTCGGAAGTGGGATTTGAACCTGGGTCCACAGAGGTGAAAGGCAGGGAAAGAAACCACCAGGCCAATCTGATCCCCTGATCAGAAGGTATCGTTGAAGGCATTTCTCAACTCTGGAACTGTGTGTGCATGCCCATGGTTTTTTATGTGATAATTAAGTCTCAACAACAAAAATAGAAGGTACCATATTGTCACAACTTTCCTAGCAAAAAACTGCTGAGCTAGTCAGATTATGAAAATGGACAAGCGTGCACATTTTGAGTTTTGTGGCATGCCTTGTTTTTCATGGTTGTTTGGGCAATTCCACGCTGCATGAGAAAGGGTCACTTCCATTAGAAGATGAGAACGTCTCTGTGACCAATTTTGTTGGGAGCCTAATGCCAAGACCAGTTGACCCAGTTTTCATAAAGCTGCTTAAGCAACAAATATTGCTGAACAAATTTATGCTGACCAAAACACAGGAAAACACAAGGAAACCAGTCACAAATGGTGCTTATGATATGGTATTTTGGCTGGTTACCTTGCTATTTCCGATAAGCACAAATGTTTGGTGTTTTGTTAATTGTTGTGATTTTAAAAGCAGCTCTATACGTTGTTGGACCGCGGGCAATGGAGGCCATTGCCTTCTTCATGTTCATGGCCTGTTTGTTTTAAACCAGGAAGAAATTCAACCGAAATTGGTGCACTGTAATGTTAAAGGAGACATTCATTGAGGTGGACAAGTTACAGGCAGTTCTAAAAACAAAAAGAATGTCTTAACACTCCACTGAGAAACAATTTTTTATGGCCAAATTAATGCTATAGAATAAAAATTCCCAAGTCTTAGAATTTATTACAGGCAGTTAAAAACATAATGTTGAAAAGTCCTCTACACAGAAAACAGTTGTTTGGGCCCAAATAATGATCAGCTAGATTAAAACCCACAGTGCTTACAAATTGACTTCAAGCTGGCTTGTGTATTTTTCTTGGTGACACATTTCCGGTGCAGAACCAAGCTCTGATAAAATCCAGTGTACACATATTTTGTTGGCTTAATCCCTTCTCTTAGCATTTAAAAATAACTGATGGTTTAACTCAATATCAATGATCACCAAAAAGAGAAGCGGGAGAAAAAAAGAAAAAAAACGTGTGTGTTACCTTGGCAGTCTGCACGTACACACTGACCTGCGTACATCACTGACGACAACTCTAATGTACTACAGCCACGTTTCTCACTCACATTGCTTAAAGGGACTTCACATCAGTCTTCTTCTTCTTCTTACATACGGTCCTGAGTAGGTCAGTTTGTAAAGTCAACAGTCTTAAGCTGGTGTTGAGCCTGGGGGTTGAGTTGGTTGAGGGGAGTCCTAGCCTCCTAGGTGATGGATTGAACTGTCTTCACTACCTTTGTGCAAACCCTCAAGAGATATAAAAAGTTAGCTTTGAAAATGTCAATAAAAAAAGCTTTCAAGAATACATCTAAGCATGGATGAAAAAGCTTTTTTGTTAGGTACGTGTAATTGGTAAGTTTTCACTGATCCTTTTGTGCTTTGCAAGATGAGAAATTTTACGTCAGACTCTTGCACCGTTTTTTCTTAAAGAGAGAGAGACTATTTCTCAGAATTATTGGAAGCAATGCCAACTTTATATACTAAGTCAGCCTTTAGACTTAAATAGTCAGAGTTTTGTTCTCCAATGATCACCCAACCTACTGTACAGTGTTGTTCAAAGTTCATGCATTATTTAGGCATGCAACTTCTCAGCTGGTCAGCTGATTTCCTCTTCTTTTCTTTATGTCAGTGCCATAGAACACTGAAAAACACTGTACAACGTTTTGTATTCCAGGCACATGCCTGATCCTTCGTTCTTGGATAAGGCATAGTAGTTTTTCCTTACAAAAGGGCACTCCTCTGAGGGAAATGTAAATTTCTATCAGAACATTTCAAGGGGCATCAAGGCGATGACCAGGGGCATTGAGGCAATTGCCTCTGTTGCCGCCAGAAAGAATCAGGCATGCAGACAGTTTTCTCTTCCTCTGTGTTTTTTTGTGTTTTTTTGCAATATTATCAAATGTTTTACGAATGGTTTTTGGAAGAGCAAATTACTCCTGTCCACTTAGTCTAAGTCTCATCAGAATATGTATGTACATGTAGGTGGTCATCTGTTGTTTTGGGTTTTTTTTTTTTTGGGGGGGGGTTAAGTTTTTTTTTTAGAAAGCACTGAATTGCAGTTTATGCTATGTCAGGGATTTTGTGCTCAATCATACATGCATAAGGCTTATTTTGATTTTGGCAGATCAAAATAATTAAAATGTTGAGGGGGAATTCTCTCTTGTACACGTAGCAGTATTTCAGAAAACCATCAAAATAGTAAAAACCATGCACACTTTTCCCCATGTAAACACATTGTCTTTAACTTTGATTGTTACAACTGAAATTAAAATCGGGGGGTCTTCAAATTCTATTTTCTTGGCTTTGATAGTATTTTAGACAGAAATATTCCTATGGCAGATTGGTACTGGTATGAACTTTATCATCAGCAAGCTTTCAGACTGATACTAATAAAACAAATTTGAATGAATACCAGTTCTGAATTTTTCCTTTCACTAACTAACTACTCATTAATAAAAGGGTCTAAGGTAAACATAACAAATTTGCATGATTTAGGATACTTCCATTTTCATCGTTAGTAAAATGTCAAAAACTAAGTAACATTCTCCAAAACAATGATGTCAAAAACACTTCAACTTCGAAATGTTTCACGGGATAGTTGGTACTGAAAAGTAAGCTTCCAGCTGAATATACATGTACATTAATTCATTAATTTTTCTCTTTCAATGATCACCAGTCATATATTATGCACCTTTAACGGTGGATGTACGTTATGTTGGTAAATAGCACAAGCCTCTTGAGTTGTCTTTATTTTGCATTTCATCCGTGGTGGTTGAAAAGATGCCAACTTGGCACATTTAAGAATGTGTTCTAAACAGAATCTTTTCAGTCATGTAATGAATGTTAATTTTTTTAGCATATTAAAAGTCCGGGTGGGATCTACATTTCTGTGAATGAGAGGATTTTTTTTCCGTCACTGAAGTGGGTGGATTCTTTATAGAGCATATACCAAGCCTGTGATTTGTTTGGATTTTTTTAAATTTTTTTTTAAATTTATTATTATGATTTTTTTTATGTTGATCTTCCTTACCTCCAAAAATTGTTGGACAAATTTAAACTTGCAATGGGGGGGGGGGGGGGGGGAGCAGAAGAAACACAATGCTCTAGTGTATTATACTATCTTTCTGGTTATAAAACCAAGTAACCCTCAAAAGTGCCTTGCACTGTGACCTCTAGGCCTGAAGATACTTGCAAAGAGGAGATGTGAGAAGAAATCTCAGTCTTAGATGTGGGAGGAAAACCCCATCAGGGGAAAACCCACGCAAACAGGTAGGGATTGAAAACCAAATCCACATGCGAGGCTCTGGTCTGAAGTGGGATTCAAACCGGGGTCTACAGAGGTGAAAGGCAGGGAAAGGGGTTCCACTGAGCCAACCTTCAGATTACCATGTTATGTTCACTAGGTACATAAACATGAACATCTATTGATGCACTTTGTAGAGAGTCTTTAAATCCTGTCGACTCCTGTGGAAGTTCAAGAGATTTCTTCTCTAGATCAAGAGACTCCACAGGTCTTTCAGGTCTTATAAGTTTTGTACAATCACACCTTGGTTGTTAGCCCTGGTAGGACGTCAGTCTCCATTACACTGTGTAACAGAGACTGAGGCATCCTACCAGGTCTACCCAGTGTATACCCTGAATGAAAATATCAGATTCTCTAACAATCAATTTGATTTGGTTTTTATTATAATTTTTTTTGTTTTTCACACTTGTGATCCTTAAATTTAACTCTTTCAATTTAATCCAATGTTACAGGTATGTTTTTTTCCTTACCAAGGCTACATTTTAAAGAGCCCTTAATTAAGAGTGAAAAATTGCCTTGCAAAATTGTTTCCTAAGCAGAAAATTACAGGGAACAAATAAAATGATATTCCGTTTGTGGCAAATTTTTGTGTTTTAAAAATGTACACTATTATACGATGTAATTAATATGTTTGTATTATTTTCAGAATTCTTGATATCAATGCCTTGTTTTGTTTTGTTTTGTTTTTTCTTACCTGTCACACATAGAAGTAATAATTAATTCAATGCAGATTGCACTACAGTACTTTAGAAAAGAGGTTTTTTTTATCCTTCCTTTTAGTTTTTTGTTCTAGGTCTGTATTTTGTTCCAACTTCTCCCCTTTTGCAAGAAGTAAAACCTATTAAAAACCCATTGGGAATGGCCTATAGGGCAATGCTTATGTTCAGTAGTCCAACAGGAAACAACAACTCAAAAATATGCCCCACTTTAAATGTCTTTCATTCAAATTGTTGTTTTCTCTCTCAAAAATATCCCCAAACGGCAATTATTTTTTCCCATTCAAGTCCAAGATGAAAATGACTGCTAGCGGACAAAGTTCACGGAGCTTCCCGATACATTGTACAAGGCTGAATCATCCTTCATGGCCAAAGTAAGCTTCTGATTTAATAGGTTGTTAATTTGATAATCTGCCAATAACTATTTGTGATGTACATGTACTGCAGGCTACTGAAGAGAGAGTGGGGAAGGGGGGGGGGTTGTTATTTAGTTAAGGACGCCAATGATTTTCCACTGTCTTATCAAAACAACATCAAGGATAGATTCATCTATAAGTCCACCATGAAACACGTTACTCATACTATCGGATTCTGCTGCGTGTAGCGGAGGTACAAGTTTAAAGGGAAGGTTGAGCGTTTGAAGTTCAATTTGTTTTTGAACTTCATTCTAACTCTCCACTGTCTGTGCATATCCAAACTGAATGCTGTATATCACTTGCGTATATGGAGAAGAAACTTGATTCAGCTGCATTTTAGTTTGATTTTCGGTTAGCAAGGGACAGTTCGTTTATGATTTTTTTGGAAGAGCATGTTCATTCAAAAAAAATGTAACTTTCTTGAAACTTATCTTGATCATGTAACCATCGGGTTGGTGTTATATTACAGGCTGTGATTTCTGAGGTGTTTTTCGGATTTCAGGATTTTCTCAAACTCTGAGCCTTCTTGAAAGAAGTAAAGCAGTCACCAAAGAGAGAAAGAAATAGTCCACATTGTTTTCAAACCTGTAGTGATGCACAGAGTCTCTAAATATGTTGAATTGTAAATGTCTGGGAGGTTCGGGGTGTAGAATAAGTAGGAACTCAGGTCTGAAAGCTATTTTTCAGGAATTTTCACGGTCATGTCTTATTCCTGATATTAGCCCATGTGGATTCAGGGTGTCTGTTTTAGATAGTCTGTTTTCAATGTTGACACCTTTCTCTGTTTTTTTTATATATATTATTCCCCGCCCCTCTTTTCTTCCTTCTTTTTTAAATATAAAACAGATTGATGTACAGTAAGTGAGGCAATTTCTAACACTCAATCATTCAATCTGCCGGTACAGCAAATTCTGACGACCCATTTTCAGAATTCTGGCTTAAACCCTGAACCTGTGACATTTTCATGAAGGTCAGCTGAAAATAAATATGTTTTAGATTTTCCTCATTCAGATTCAAAACAAAATTGGTGGGGAGGGGGAATTTCTATTTTATGTTTTATGAATCCCACTTCTTCACATCCAAAGTGAATCGAGGGAAGTCAAAGTCGGATATTTGGTACTATTAGTCAAACCTGTACATGTAATTGAGAAGACACAACAGACATGAAAACTACAAAATATTTAATACCAGTCAATGAGATTTGTTAAGAAATTTGTCTGAAAATACACTTTTCTTTTTGAGAAAAAAATACACTGTTAGAATAAGAAATAAAAACGTCAGGGCGGATGTTATTAAAAACCTAAAAATGTCCATTGTAATGGAAGATTTCACATCTGAGGTTTTACTAGAAAATAACATTGTGTGTGGAGTGAATAACACGTACATTACTAATAATTTATCAAGGATTCATGTCTGCTCATTGTAGGTTTTTCTCGCCTTGTAAACAAGTTAAATGTATTCCTCTTTTGTCTTCAAAAATTACTACCAAATTTCACATTTATGATGGTTATTGATTAAAATTAAATTCAACTTTAAACAGAATTTAGATTTTACTTGTACGTTGTGCACAAGCAGTTTACACATCGATGAAAAGTTATTAATTTATTTTTTTTTATTATAATTATTTTTTTTATATTCACCAAAACTGCATGCAGGTGTATACCATAAAAATGTGTTCTTTTTACAATCATAATGCATTTGTGTAAAACTGAACAAGAACTATGTCAGCCAGAATAACACAAAACAGTTATACAATCCACGACTGTGACTGTAATGTGATCCCTGGTACTGTAATGTAATCCCTGGTAATCAACGGAACAAATATAACATGAATTTTAAAATTGGGAATTCAATCGGAATACAGCCAAAGGTGATTGAATGTACAAACCAATGACAATCCCATCTGGAGCAAAGGTAATACAAAGCAAGCAATACTATTCATATTTTTATTACTATTTGTTTTATTATGATTTTACCCTTACATCACCGGTGTGTGATAAGCATTGGTGCTCAAGCAAGACGTTTTGCATTGCACATTAAAAACTATAAAGCAGACTTGTAATGCTGTAAAGGGTGTTTTTATACATGAATGGATGATGGGAATTGTAATCAAGATGTTAAAGCAGCACCTACTGCGCAGTTCCGGTGATCACTTACAGTCAATACAAAACCCTTGCACATAATGCTGACGATGTTCAACTGGTGTGTGGATGCAGTGTAGATTTAGTATCCATTATTGATTATTATCTGGTGCACAGACTGGTAATTAGCCTGCCTATTGTTCCATCAATGCCTCGTTTAGTGGTCGTCAGTCGAGTGGGTTTATGTGCTCATCACTAAAATAATGAGTTGAGGTTTTTTTTCCTGTTTGCTTTGGGATCATGTACAGACAACTCCCAAGTGGTTATGTGTATTTTATCATGCAGTGATGATATGATATGTTACTATTTTTGCTTGGTCATCTGATTCATTTTATAAATGAATAGATGATTTGAATCATGGTCAGTATGGTGGAGCTTGGAACAGTTTGTATGCTGGTTTGTGTGTTTTTGTTTATACTCTATTTTTTTTTATTTATTAATAATTACGACTATTAAAGGAAACAGCTTGTTTCTTTATCATCGGCCATCTTGTGTTTGAACTTTCAATTTTCATGTATTCTTCTCTTGCTGTACTTGTTCAATTTATAATCATGCCAGAGATTTTGTTCAGTGTGTACCTGGGAAAAATTATTTTACATGAGAAGAGCGTTTCTTTTAGAATATTATTACAAGACCAGTTAAGTAAAACAACAAAAACACAAATGTGATATCATGGGGTGGTGAGGGCGATAGATGGTGTATGTGTACCCCAACATGTAGACTGTACATTTATCAGACATTTCCCCTCCCCCAAGCACCAAGAGAATGAAAAACCAGAAACAATTTTCAACAGCTAGTAAAATAACTGTTCTTCACTAAGACTATAGACCGTGTAAAAAACTGTATTGAACGTTATTGTTGTTCTTCTTCTTTTCTTCTCCCTCTCTCTCTCTCTCTCTCTCTCTCTCTCTATCTCTCTCTCTCTCTCTCTCTCTCTCTCTCTCTCTCTCTCTCTCTCTCTCTCTCTCTCTCTCTCTCTCTCTCTCATGCCCTAAGTGTAAAAAGATTGGTGATCAATGTACATTCCCTCCACATGAATTTTTAGGAATTCCAGATGCAGCAAAATCAATAATTATCAGATGGTACATTCAGGGTGTTTACTTGAAATTCAAAATGTCCTTGGGAAACTACATGTTTGTTCATAATGATGAGCATAATGAAGACAATTTACTGTCACAATAATCCATAGATGTAACTACTAGGGGGGGAAAAAATGCTTGTTTACACTGAGCACAGACATCTCAACCGACATTTTGTATTTATTTATTTTAATTCAGGGAGATTCAAAACCAATGCAGTACTTGAATGTTGACTCAGTGTGATGTAAAACTGTTGAGAACTATGTAATCTACATTACTGCGTTCTTACATGAAACATCACATTTATTATGGGCTGCATGGTTTGTAATACTCGTCTAGTATTCCATCCATAGTAGATTGATGCTGCTCATGTGAAGTGTGGCCAGATATGCAAAAATGAAAAATAAGCTTGTAAATGAAAAACACTCTGACAACCCTGAGAAAGTACACTAGTACCAATTGCATGCTTCATCTAGTATTAGTAGTAAAAGTTAATGACTTTCAAATTATTGCTGTTTCAAACGGTTTCTTGCCATAATTCTACACATACATGTACATACATGTAAACCATACAGTTTTCTGCTCTAACGATGCCATCTCATTAAACTTTCCAAGAGTAAATTGGTAAATGTTATACTTACAGCACTTCATGTTCTTGCAGGCTACGTCGGAATCAAGTGTCTTCGGCTACGGCAGTGGCCTGTTGTCAGCAATGACAACAAGTGAATAATAGCACTTTTCAGTAACGCGTCATGGCTGCGCGATCTAGTGTAACGGACTCAAGTTCTGGGCCCAATCATAGAGCTGCTTAAGCAGAAAATATTGCTGAACAATTCTCTGCTAAGCAGAAATGAGCAGGATACCAGTCACAAATTGTACATGTGACATGGTAGTTTGGCTGGTGACCTTATTCTGATAAGCATCATTTTGTTGTGCTTAGCTATTTTTGTGCTTAAGCAGCTCTACGAAATTGGGCCCTGGTGGTAAAGTCATCGGGGTGTGGGTTTGAATCCTGGTCAGGACAGTTGTGTCCTTGAGCAAGATGTGGTATTTTAATTGTTTCTCTTTACCCAGGGGTATAAATGGGTACCTGTGAGGGTAGAGGTTGATATTGTGTTTGAAAAAGCCTTCTTCTTAGTATTTTTCAGCAATCTGACCATAGCCAGTTTTTGTCTACTGCCAAAGCCATTCATTTGGACACAGCCCTATTATCCCTCTAAATGTACCAGAAAAAAAGTAAATACAAAATTAGGGTTCTTTAAAAAGTCACTATAGATGGTCAGGAATGTTCCACCCTTTTTGATAAGTGGTGTCATCAAATTGTTGATCACACATTTATAATCAAAAACATAGTTTTTCGTTTTTTGATGAGATTTTTGTAAATTGGTGTGGAGTATTTTGGAATTTGGGTACAACAAGTATACACTATTACTGTTCCGTAGTGAAATATTAAGCCCCCAACCAAGCATTAATACAAACCTTCCCAATGAAAAATCCACATGTACACCGGCTTGGTTACCAGTGTCTCATTTGCATAAAAGGTAGTAACCATTAAGCAGGTGTCCGTTGTATCTTATAGTCATCAAATGATTGCTATGAACCATATTAAAAATGACAATTACCTTGATTGAAATAGACAAGGCTGGTACTGTACAGAATGGGGGGGGGGGAACCAACATCGCATGCATCAAATGCACATATTTGTTGGAAGCCGTGATGCAAACTGGAAAGACATCAACATGAATTTTGCCAGAGGGTCGGCGTGGCTGTAATAAGCTTTTGTCGGATTAGGCATGTGGAAGTGAAATGATGAGACCGGAATAAATATGAAATATCCATCAATTTATGGAATGGAAACCTCTGCTTGGAGAGGTTAATGGAGCCGTGCACTGCTACTTGGGTTTCTGTGAAGACGCACATACTGTGTATGTTTTGTTAGTTTACTGTTCCTTTCCTTATTTAGACCTGTAGGAAAGGTTTCTACATAATAATAATAATATTAATAACAATAATAATAATATAATAGGCATTTGTGTGGCACTTTTAAACAGTAATTTTAAAGCACCTCACACTATTACTACCTCTGTTCATTGGGCCTTAAGCATTCCTGAAACCATCTCAACTCCTTTGGAGTATGCAGCACCCTTTACTTGTAGATTACATTAATGTAACACCTAACATCTCCTTGGTTAAACGAAACAAAAAAAAACATGGATTAAAGCTAAACATGCAAAGTTGGACAGTTACTCAAATAAAAGTGCATTGGGAGCTGGAACGTTCTCACATCGGTCGTGCTGTGCATATTTTATTTAAATTAAGTAAGCAATACTGTATCGTCATCTTGCTAGGAGCACTAATTAATGCTGCAGTTTTCACACATGTAGTGTCTTAATTCAAAGAGAGTAAGCATACACTGCATGAGTAGCAATTGTGCCAACATTACCAAGGCAGTAAAGTACACTGATCGTCTCAGCTGTTTTGGCAACATTACCAATAGAGTACATTATCTTGATTCAAAGAGAGTAAGCATTGTGACAGCATGTTAGGGGATTATTATCAATGCTGTACATACTTGAGCTGATTCAAATCAACCAAGTTTTGCTTAAATGACCAATGTTGTACCTTATCTTGATTCAAAGACAGTAAGCACACCAATAGTCTCAGCAGTTTGTACAAGAGAGTAGGCTACCAGCAGCAGCCATTTTGACATTAATTTGCCATGCCGTAAGTTATCGTGATTCATAAGAGGGCATGCACGTGCTGCGTTCTGCAGTATTACCAAGATTACACTCTGCCTTATCTTAAATCGTTAACCAAAGGGCCTTAATTATACAATCAAGAGCCATTAAGCTTACCGCAGGGGTAATAAACTAATCAGTCATATCTAAACTCCGTCCCAGACGAGAAGTACGTTCATAATTTATGACGATTGAAGGTTGAACATGTGTATTCATTGCAATATCTCATCTATTATTCAAAATGTTATCCCCTCCTTCCGGCATGTCGCGTAAAATAAAGATGTTAAAAAGACGAGGGGTTAGTAGGGCTTAGGGATCCTCAAACTCGTACCTTGATGATCGCAAAATGTTGGCTCCAATCTTGAGTACATCTTGATCAGTGGTGAACCGTTACAAACAATTGACTGAGAACCCACAGGCACAACAATTATTTTTGTATTTATTTATGGATGGATAATTCAGCCCTTTGTGTAGAGCAAAGAGTAAAATGTGGCTTAAGGTGTGATACATGATTTGGTTATGGTGAGAACAAATACAACAGCTGTTTAATCATTTCACAGCTTACGTTTTAAAAACTTGATACCAGGACACAGTTTCATAAGCAGACAATGCTGCTCAACAATTTTCTGCTGAGCAAAACATAAGCAGGATACCAGTCGTAAATATTACATATGAAGTGGCATTCAGGCTGGTACCCTTATTCTGGTGAGCATAATTGTTTTGTGCTTAGCTACCTTTTGTCCTGAAGCAGCTCTCTGATATTGGGCCCAGCATCAATGCTCTGGAGAAATGTTTCCGTCTGAAATGCTATCATGTGCAAGAACATTGTTTCCCCACTCTCAACTCTTCATATTGAAATAAGCATCTTAAAAAATCATGGCAAAATATATGATTGTTATTTGGTGTTTACTTGAAGAAAGGCAACCATTTTTTTAAGCTATTTTCCTCTATTAAAAGCTAGAGGTTTGGAAAGAAATATAAGAACATATAATTTACAAATTTCAATTTTTTTTTTCAAATATATGTAATGTCTGTTTAAGGAACTAAATTTCTGTGACTGCATGTGGAGTCATGAAAATGGGTATGCATTTTATTATGTACCCTCATACATAATTGAATTCAAACTGCATCAGGACCCAATGTCTATATGTTTTGGGGATTCAGCATATCTTAAAATAAAATACATTGACACGAGCATTCTCAATTTGAAGAATCCATCATGTTCAGATCGTGCATGTGCCAATGAGCAGAGTGTACTGCACAAGCTTTTCTTCTCGGTGTCTTGTCCGCCATGCCCTCCAAACATGCAAGTCATTGATCAGCTGGTTGCCATAGAAACATGAATACCCTCCGGCTTGAAGATTGGAGGGGGGAAGCAAAGGCGGTCAAAAGCATTGGCGATGATGGTGGGACGGACACAACTCAGAGATGTTTAGTACATGGCCAATTAGAGAGCTTGATCTATGGTGAAAGAGGACGGAACAGGAAAAAAACTGGGTGAAATCGATCGAGTTAGGTGAAGGCATGTCAATGGATAACTTAGTTCTTGTTGATTTTTCAGCTCAAGTGATACATGTCATGTTGTAATTTTGATGAGGTATGCTGAATTTCTTCTCTGTTTTTGTTTTTGATGCAGAAGTATTGTTTGCTGACATCCAGTAAGCTAAAAATTTGAGTCTACCAAGGGGCTGTTTAGAATATAAACCAGTGTAAATAAGTTGTGATTTTAAAAACAAATTGTTTTGACCCACTCACCCCAATTTTGGATTTTCAAAATATTGACTGACTATTCAATGTATATCCTACATACTGCAGGATAAGTGACGCCTCAAAATGAAGCAGATATTTTAGATCACTACAATTTTTTAACCTTCACCCACCCACCCACCCACAGTTTTGAAAAGAAGTTGACGTTTTTGAACATCAGTTATTCTGATTGGCCCCTAATCAAATATGCAAGTAAGACATGCGTGGTACACCTTTTATCACAACGGACACAAACAATTTTAAAGAAAAATGTAGATGTTGACTAGAATTTTTGTTTGACAAACTTGAAAGTGCCTTTATATTCTGTGTGGACAAACAGCTGGATAGTTGATTTATAGTTAAATAACTTTTCCAATGTTGGTTTTCTGTCAGTTTTTCATAATGAAACGTCAATAAATTTGATTGGAGTTATTCAATTTAATGCATTTATTATCTTGCTTGGAAAAAATATAAATTGCAAAGGGACTTGTCACAAGGAAAGGCAGTAATGTATTTTACAGTGAAATTTACACAAAAGGCATTATAGTGACATTAGAAAAAGCATTTTTACTGTCGTGCTCTTATGTTCGATGTTGCAATAAAATAATCAAAACTCAAATTACAGAGTAAATGCCACCTACCATTGCTGGGACCTTCAGACCCTCCAAACTAATCAAAGGACGACATGATACAAGATTGGTTTTTGAAGGAGTACTTTCATTCCAATCTGGCTTTCAAGAGATGTGTCACTAAAACATAAAGCTATAAACTAGAGGGGACATATTGTGAAAACTTGCTGTTAAATATGCCTTGTTACGTCAAACTCTGTTTTGCATGCAACTTTTTGTAATAGTCTTGTGGCATTTTGGTCATAGTTTCCATCATGAGGAACAGTGACGACATGCACCAACCCTACATTTTGGTAAACTTTCAAACCATTTGAGAATAGTCCGTTGTGTTGAACATGTATATACACCTTACTAGAAGATCAGTAATTCAACACAAAGTCATCTTGCTGAGTCCTTCAAAATCAACCGCAGGATTTGGATGAGTTTTGATGACTGAGGTACATTTGACATTCACCTATATGTACATGAAGGTACAAAGATGTCCCACACAATCTCATATTGATTTTGGAGGATTGAGGCAGTAGGCATCCTACATAAACTCATATTGGTTGATTTTGGAGGATTGAGGCTGTTTCCAGCAGGGAATGTATAGGTGGTTAGGGCAAGGGTTAAGGTGGAGATACATACAATGTAGTGTACATCTAGGTACCAGACCTCAAATTGACTTAAATACAGCACCCACAGCAATTGCCATGGGTGCCCCTTGCTTTGCAGTGGGCCATTTGTAAAGTTCCAAGGGACGGGAAAATGTATCATTTGATGATCAAGTGACAGTGCCACAACAAGAATCTGAACCTTCCGTTTTTGCAACAGGACACTCTAAAGTGGTAGAGATTATCAAAATCATGTTAATTTTGAAATGAGTCAGTCGACAAAAGTTATACCACCGCCCCATAAAATATGAGATTGTCCCGAGCCGTGACTGTTTAAAAACAAATCCTTCAATAGTGTTTTTCCTTTCTGGCTAACCCATCGTAATTACCTACAGTTGATTTTTCTAAATGTGTGTATAATGCTAAGAAGCCATAGTACAGTGTACGAGAGATATTTCTTTTCCATTATTAATTGGTGTTGATGTCAGGGGAACATGACCCTGCAGGTTTTTCTTTATACCTTTGTACTTGAACGTATAGAATGTCCTCAGGCTGACAACTTCTTCTATTCTGTGGAAGGCTACAAGATTTTGGCCAGAAGAATTACAGCGGTGTATGTATTTGTTTTAATGAATAATAAGTTGAGAGGGATAGTGTCACAAAAGCATTGCTGAATTCTCTATTGGCAGTGGATTATAATCAAACAAATATTAACGAGGGACTTACTATTGATTTTCACGTCAAGATTTGACAGGGGGATTTGCATGAACTTAAGAAAAACATCTTTATAGATCTCTCAATATATTTTATTTAGTACAATAATAATGTTTTTATTTATTTTATTTTTTTTTGAACATCCATAGTGCATTATCTCCAGGCTTCTCAATGTAGGCAGAGCTAAGTTTGAATTATGAAACCCATTTATCATGACACCTTGTAAGGGTTTAGAAGCATTGAAACACCAGGGCAAACCCCTTCTCCTAACGATAGGTGTGCTTGGTTTGTTTATTTTTGTGTGTGTGTGCCTTGTGTGTTTGTGCATTACACAACACATGGACTCACTGCTTTTACGTTTTACGGTCTATTCGACTGACGAAGCAATTATTGTTAAGTGTCTTACTCAAGGACACAAATGTAATGATTGGGACCCAAGCCCACACTTTGACAAGACCAGAACTTGAGCCCGATGCACTAAACCGCTCGGCCCTGACACTCCATATACAATCCGTATAATCTGTGTTGCTAAATTTCTATTTCAAATGCAAAATATTGTATCCAAGGCATGGAATTACACGGAGGCCATGGTCGCTGTGTTGCCCTGTTCTTGGCCTTGGTGCCCCTTCAAAAGTTTCCCATAGATTTTCCACTGGAAGTGCCCTTTGCAAAAGGAAACTGATGACATTCCAGGACAGCGGCCAATTTCATACAGCTGCTTAAGCACCAAAAAAGAATAGCCAAGCACAACAAAGTTATGCTTACCAGAATAAGGTTACCAGCAAAAATACCACATCACATGTAATTCAATCGGTCAGCGGAGTCACAAGAAAACAGTGAAAAACCCCACCATCGTTTTTAAACATCGCATTACAGACTCAGGAGATCAAAACTAACTGTTTTACTCATTTCTCAAACACTGTAGCATTTCACATGTTTCAGGCAAACATAGTTCAAGGGAAGTTTTCCACCATGACCATCTTTATACCATGAATGTTCTGTGTAAATCTGTGAGAATTTATATTGTCAATTTTTACATACATTATGCACCCCCTTTACAAAAAGCTCAAATCCACATCTGTATTTTGGAACTCAGAAGGATGCTTAGATATATATGTTAAGATGGGGTTCCCATGTGTTCAGCTTGATCCTCTTCAATCAAACCACTATCCCCAGCAACAGGGGCTAATGCAGGCCGACATTACACAGTCATAATGCACAGCTCGGTTTCCATGGACGTGCATCTGCACATGTTGGCATACAATCAACTGTTCCTTGTCGGCAACAACAAAATCGCCATTGGAGAATTAAGACGCTGGGGATGGATGGAAAAGCATCCTGGTTGCGTGGCTGTGCTTGTCTTCAAGACGTTGATTTGTACTCTTCCAAAATTTGAGGAAGCTTATATACTTTTGTCCTGAGTGGGTCAATTTATTCAGAACACTACTTTACTTCTTGAAGCCTGTGATTTTCCAGTATTTTACATGTCCGTGTATGTTCTTAAGAGTAATTAAAGACCTACATGTAACTCTTCAAAACCATTTTCTTTTATTTATCTCCATTCCTTATCTTGTCATCCAGATATATCTTAATCAAATAGCAATGATGGTTTTGTCACAATCAGTCGGGATGTTTTGCATTTATTGCGGTGTTGACATACAATCGAAATGTTTACAGAAACGTCCGTTGGTGTGGACAGACCCATCAAGGTGATGTGGGAATCTGGTGTTTAATTACAGTTCCCCTTCTCCCTATCTGGACTAGTGCCCCGCATCCTTTTCCATCCTTTTAAAGGGAAGTTGTAATACATGTAATACATTTCTGTTTGGTTATTGTCAATAGTTTTAAGACCCATTGCATATATATGACGTCAAAACCTGAAAGAGCGCCCTCACTGAGCTCAAAAGGAAGACCTATCATTGGCTGAGAGTTTTGTGCGGCGTATATACACGTGCGCATTCCCATTGTTTGACCTTATGCAAGGCGTCTAGATCAATTTAGATTGTCTGATTTCAGCACACATGTATTGGGATAGTGTGAAAGTTTTATTTAGGTGTTGTGGCTGAGTAGTCTCATGCACCAGACTCTGTTCTGGTCGTTGTCAGAGGTTGGGCTCAGGACTCGTGTCCTTCAGAAAGACACTTAACCATAATTGGTTTGTCCTTTGGATGGGGCATAAAGACATACACCTCCCCCTGTGTTGTGTATGGAAGGTACAAGAACCCAGTACACTTATCATTAAGAGAAGAGGTATGCCTTGGTGTTTCTGGCATGGTCGGCTGCAGATTGCACCACATCACCTTGTAAACTCTGACAACAAGGTGCTATAGTTGGGTCTCATATTTTAAATGTTGCTCTTCATTCCTGTCACAAAAATAATGACTGCTTTGATCAGGCATGGAGGTTTCTCCATTTTTCACAGACTTCTGGATTTCACAGAATTCTTGTTGTGGAATTTTTTTACTAAAAATAATTTGTTTTTCTTTTTTATAAAATGCCATTTTCATACATCCAGGCCCTCGTAAAGCACAGTACAAAAGTACTGTAGTTTGACTACACCAAGGTGCGTACACCATCTACATTTAAGCACAGAATGCTGCCATCGATACAGGGTTATGGCATGGTTGGTAGCCACCAAACCCTCCACCAATGTTGTATGCTGTTCAGGGCTGATACTTCGTAAAGGCAGTTTCCTCCATGCCCCTGGTCATTGCCTTGGTGCCCCTACAAATGTTCCAGTAGAAATTTACATGACCCTCTTACATGAAAGAAGTGTCAGGCCTGGCTGTCTTTAACCGTCTTAGAGACTATAGCAGCTACAAATGGCTTGTACTAAAATACCCACAGCGACTGCAGACAGCCATCAGATTTGGCCTACAATGTACCTCCACTTGACCATAAAAGGTCTAAAATCAAGTTCATGTCCCGAATTGACATTTTCAGATGTTTCCGATGCAGACATACCTGCATCGATTGTACCTTTTACATGTACTACATGTAAAAAAGAATTATAACATGTTATTCATGTTACTTTCTCCAGACATTTTTGCATGAAAAATCTTGTTAAAATATCAACAATATTAGCCATGTGTGGGTGCACAGTGATGATCACACAGACTTGAAAGGTCCCTAAAGAGTTAAACAAGACACACACCTTGAATTAGCTATCGCTTAATGTCTCATTTTGAGCCTGTGTTTCCTTAAATTGCGGAAGGAAGACTTCCACACCTATCTCCATCCCGATCCATCATCTGACAGTTTTCAACAGTTTCTGTTTTTCTTTCTCGCCATATTTTAAGACTTCATCTCTTCACAGTCTACATTGTTGGTGACTCCAGGGTGGCAGGCATTACATTGCCCAAAGGAATTAGAAAGCTGGTCTTCCCAAATGATTTTTCTTTCCTTGAAATCTGTTGTTTGTAGCAAAAATAAAAGGCCAACATATGGAGTCACAAATGGGTTTTTTTATACGTGTTGTCAATGTAATGGAAGTCACTGTGGAATTGTCAATATAAATGTATATTTCAAGCAATAAACAATGAGGAAAACTGACTGGGTAAATTTTTAATCAATATTTGGTTGAACAAAGAAAAATTTACTGGAACGGGATTTGAACCTGCGACCACCGGTTTAATGTACCGATAAACCGGTGGTTCAAATCCCACTCCAGTCAATTTTTCCTTGTTCACCCCAAAATTAAATGTATATTTTCTTGTACCTCTTTTTGGGTTCTATTATGCACACAAGTCATGCCAGTCAGTAATCAGGTGTGATTTGGTACATGATGTATAGTACATCCAAAAATACAATCATCTGTGTACCTTTATTTACTTTGGTGAAAACTAGAGGATTCCACTCTGATAATGTTTTTTAGAAACTTTTGGATATGAATGAATGTACTCCTCCAAAAATCAATGATGTACCAATTACCCATCCTGTTACAATAATGTATTCTGAAAACTAGGGGATGTGAACTGATGTACTCTTCCAAAAATCCAACGATGTACTATCTCTTTCTGATAATGTTTCTTGAAAACTGGAGGATTGGAATAATGTATACTTCCATGAACCAATGATACATCAGTATTATCACCTTAAAGGTTTAAAGGTAAGGGATAGTTTTGGTAATTACTCCAAAAATAAATGACGGTCCATAAAACTTACTTGGTATGGAGCAATGGAGAGCAGTTAAAAGTATAAAAGATTGTGAGAAATGACTCCCTTTGAAGTAACGTAGTTTTTGAGAAAGACGTAATTTCTCGCTGAAATATTTTAACCTGAGAAAGCCTTTTTCATGTAATGAAAAACATGCAGTTTCAGCATGTCCGGATCGTTCTGCGTGGAAATCACTGCTCCAGATTTTCACCGATATCTCAAGATTGGTAACATCTTTAAACAAAATTTTCAACGGTTAATTTTGTGGCATATATCTACAATTATATACGATTCCAAATACCAAAGGTATGTCCTGCCTCTAACATGTACGGACACCATTACTTTTTGTATGATGTACATGTACACAATAAACCCTTCATCATTGGGCAAGGAAGCAGGGGGTCCCTAAAAGCTGCTGAACATCAGCTGTGCAGTCGGTTCACTGGAGTTTTGTACGTCCAACGAAACGTTCCATAAATTGTTTGAATATTGTGAATGATCATGGCCTAAGGGATGGCCTTGGAAATGCCCTGAACTTTAGGGATCATTTACATTCAGTCTAGTGGATGTCTCGATACTCTCTTCATTATGGCCTATGGTTCATATTATTATGTGCGTGTATAGAGCTAGGAAATTCAAAGACAACTCTGCCCAAGGTTTAACAGAGGGTGCCGTATGTACTCTTTTTAGGACCAACACCCCTATTAAATATGTAGCAAGTATGAAAATCAGTAAAAAAAAAAATGACAGTCAGTAGTGAAAGCCTTACCTTTAAACTATCTTTGAATTTCCCACTCAACTTGGAGTTGAATAAGAGACACTCTGGTATGTAAAAATTTAACGAACAAACTGTCAGTCACTGTATAATTGATTGGCATTTCATTCAGAATGGCTTAGTTGCCATGCATGAAGCCCATGGAAGTATGAATACCCCACGTATGAAAAAAACCAAAACAACTTCATGATAATTTTTAGCGTCTCGATCTCCAGGGCGGAAATGATGTATACATTGAGACAGTTGTGGAGGAAACCACACGTCCAGTTCTCCCCCCCCCCCCCCCGTTTGCCACCTTTTCACCTGTCAAACAGCCCCCCCTGACATGTGCACAAAGGCAACTTGCTAACAGTCAGAGTCAGAATCAGTGAGGGGACGAAGAAGATGACGGCCGGACAAAAGGCTGTGTCGTCCTTAACAATGGCCGTCATTGAATCACGCCATTATGCGTATTGATCAGGACTTGTTACCATCAGATAAAATCATAGGACACTGTGACTGTGGGATTTTACACCATCTAGGTTTCATGGCTGTATTGTTCATTGGAGTACGATACAAAAAACACGGCTGAGTTTCTCAAAACCGTCAATTTATCTTCACACAAAAACTCACAGTTAGAAAATGCCAGACTTACCAAGTTTTAAATGAAAATTCAGGTTTTTCTTGATAGTAGCCTAAATGTAAATGTTCAGGATGCCCAGTTCCATGTTATTTTGCAAAAACGGGTCACACTTATCAGAAAATTTTGCTCACCTAATTTATGGGCTTGGGCTTGAGCCTTTTACAAATATCCCACACAAGGCTAGTAAACCGTGCTATTTACATGCCCACAGGATGGTTAAGTAAGCCCAGAATATCTATGTTTTGCCACAAAGTTACATTTCAAATGCACTTCATATCCATTGATGGTAGGCATCGCAACTGGGTTTGTTACATTCAAAGTCACGCTCACCAAAGAAAAGTACAACTGTTTTATTTTAATAAAAACTGATGACATCTACAGCTGAAAAAAATATATGAATGTCATAAACAGGTAGACTGCACATTTTTAGTAGCCTGTGTCAGACAAGTTAGATTTTTATTTATTTATTTATTTTTTTTTGAGATGCTATGTCCAATTTTTTAACGATTTGATCAAAAAATTTAGAATCAAATTTTAAAAGGCTATTTTTATAGATAAGTTAAAATTAAAGCTTTCATTTAAAGTATTGCACGAAAACGTTCGTCATTGATTAGTGGTAGTTATTTAAACCTAAAAATGAATCATTGTTGGGATCCCAACATTAGTTCACTTCCACTAGTCATGTACAACAAAATTTTGCATGTTACAGGTATTTTGTGCATTGTCCACGGCTTATGCGAAACTGTTTGTATGTTTTTGGTTTTGAAACGGCATCAAATGTTTAAATTCATTCAGAGAAAAACATTCTGAAAGAAATAATAATAATAATCTGTGAAATCAGGCTGTGCAACTTTAAATACTAGCCTGCAGAAGTTTTTAGTGGACATATTTTAAGCTGGGTTAGTAGTAGCAAGGTGCGAGCCCTGCTAAGCAAAGCTGTGCTGGGAACCAGTTTTGATGCACTTTATCATTGTTATTGTGCTACACGTGACCCCAGTTTCATAAAGCAGTTAAACAGAAAAATGTTGGTTATCAAGATAATTGCTTAGCGACAATTTTCAGTAAACCTGTCAACTACAACATGACAGTAAATCATGTGTGAGTTAGATTTGAATGACGTCTGGCACAGTGTCTTGCTCAATCACAATTTGAATTCCTCAGACTAAATTCCATGTTGCTACAGTGTTTGTCACATCGATCCGGCCAATCTTTTACATTGCAACCTCCAGATCAGCAAAGACTGGTACCCTTGTGCCGCACATTTCATTGCAAAATGTGTACGGGTTTTTTGTCGTCACTTATGCAACTAAGAAAAAGCTTGCCCCTTGACATGTGATCAGAGGAATTCAAATTGAGCATTCACTTGTGACCGAACAATGCATTGTACCCAACATCATTCAAATCTAACATGCATGTGGGTTACTGGCTGTTAACTTGTTTTTCCTGCCAAGTGATAATTTTCAGAGCTTTTAGGCATTCCCACTTTAAGCTTTCCCCGCTGCACACACGCTGAGACACTGCATTCAAAGTGTCAAAATATTCATTAAGAGTGGTGCCGAGAAATTGATAACGATTGAGTCACATAATCTGGCGGAACATTGCAGCTGTTGTTCGCAGACGGCAAAATCCTGCCATGTCGAACCGAGTTAATGCCACGCCTGTCCTCAGCGGATAACAAACATGATTATAAATGCGATGATTTGTTTCCAATATTATGTTGGTGTTCAGTGGGGGTGGTATTAGTTGTTTACACAACTGTAATTCTGAGGTTTACAACATAATTGGATTTGGGAAGAAACGTTTCATTCCATTCGTCTTCTTTTTCAATTAACACACCTAACCCAGCCTGTGAAAATGTCATCAAATAAAGTTGTCTATTTTTTGAGAAAAACAAAGTTTCTTTACAAGGAAGTTTTGCACATGAGTTAATGTATGTGTACATGTCATGTATGTGCTTTATTTGATTTGGCAAATAAAAAATAAAAAAACATTTCTTGGACATGGCAGTGTTTAGGATGGTTACACTCATACATCAATTGAGACAATATCAAGTTTATCAAAAGTCACCTTGAGTTTAAAAAACAGTCATATTATTATTATTATTTTTCACATCCATTTACACATCATTCATTTAAAGAACCTCATTGGCATATAAACCATATTTAAGAACCACATAAACCTGTAAGTTAAGGGTGTCAGGTTAGCCTGGTGGTTTCTTTCCCTGCCTTTCACCTCTGTGGACCCCGGTTTGAATCCCACCCGGACCGGAGCCTTGCATGTGGAGTGGGTTTTCAGTCCTTAACCTGATGTGTTGGCTCAATCCCATTTGGGGTTTTCCTCCTACATCTAAAAACTGACATTTCTTCATAATTCTCTTCACGGGTATCTTCAGGCCTACAGGTTACAGTGCAAAGACAAGGATTCTTTGGTTTTATCAGCAGAAAAACATACACTAATAATCAAACAATACTAAGTACACCTAGGCTCAGTTACTTTACATCAGCGTTATCAGCTAGAGCCTGCGAGTCGGACTTGAGTCACACTATTTTAGGACTTCAGACTTGACCTGAGACTTCAGACTTGACTTGAGACTTGACCTCAAAGACTTGATGACAATTTTGTTTTACATAAACATGGTTCAATTACAAATCATCCTGAGAATTACTTCTGCACGAAATGTACCCGTCTGAAAATGATGACAGCCTACAAGGATGCTTACGTTTCAAGCTTTGGTTTCGTGAAGCGGAAGGAAGGGAACCACGATATTATGTCATTTTTACGTCCTTGTGAAGAAACTATAGACTCTTCAATTAGAACTCTGTAAACTATAGGCCAGGAGAAACCTTTGACGATTTGAGGAAGTATTCAGGGGATGTGGGAAGAACTTCAGAGGAACACATACGTGTGTGGATCCAACTTGAGGGAAAATACAAGAGTACATGCAGCTTTGTTTCCATCTTCTAGTTTTCAATTATAACATCATCCCACCAAACTGTGAAAAATTTCATCAAGTTAGGTGATCCTTGGGGAAACGGCAAAAATTGTTTTTGTCAGAGATTTTGCGCACATTCACAACATGTTTATTTTGACTACATCAATCAAATTAAACTGCAGTAATTTTGAGTGTCTTTACGTGCTGTTTCTCAAATTTGACAGTTTTTCACTTCAGATGTAAATGTTTTTCTGGTGGATTGTTGCTGGTATGACGTATTCTCTGCCAAGGTACAGTCTTACCGGCTCTGAGAAAATGTTGTTACCGTGTTCGAATGTGACGGACGTGACATAAATTTTGCAAGTGGGATGCAAACCAGGGTCCACAGAAGTAGGAGGCAGGAAAGAATAACTCTACCTGATCTCCAGTGTTATTGACTCCCAAGTCGTGAACTTCTTTGTTGATGGGTCACAGAAACTCTCTCTCTCTCTCTCGGGCAAAATGCACTTCTATGAGTAGAAAGCAAAGCTCTTTTTGAACTTTGCAAGGGGCATCCATGGTAATTAATTGCCCTACATGTCTTGGGTTAGCATTAACTTCTGGGGTTCATTGAAAGATAAACTGTTTGGGGAGCTGTTTAGATTATTCTGGCCCAGCTGTGGTTACAAGAGCCACATTAATGTAATTCTATGACATCAGTTATGCCACTGGGAATCGAACCAGGGTAAAAAAAAGTCCAAACTCAATCCCCACTAACAAACACAAGTACTACACATATTCCCCGAAGGAATCGGAAGCTATGTAAATAAATGTATTTCTGGCTCAGCGAGGGGGTAACAAAATCCAGAGACTGTTCTCATATGACATCTCAATTCTGTAGATGAGAACGTGATATTAGACTTAAATACACACAAGATGATCACATAATGATGATCAGTAGAACACCAGATGTCATCTCATAGTTCTGTGACTACTCGTTAATGCGTGGACTTAAAACCCATGGTTTCCTCATCATGGAAATGCTGGTAATTGATTTGTGTTGGCAAGTCCTTGCTCTTTGGTCATGCATACGTTGGGCATCGATGAAGATGCTTTCTGTAGTTAAAACCCATTACTTATCTCACACGATTGCGCAGTGAGATGTGTGAAACGTGAAGCAGAGATTTGTGCAAGGTTTCTACAGAAGAAAAAAATGCAAATTTTCAGTCAGTGAAATTACTGCAAATATGTAATATCAAATGAGACTTTTCTGACATTTTTGGGCTGCGCAATTGTTGGGTCTTGTAATGATTGAGCCAAAGTGGCTTAAATCTTCAAACAAAAAAGTAATTTTCCCATTTTTTTAATATATTTATAGTGCAAAAGTGAACAAAAGCCACCAAGGATGTTAACAACAAGAGCTGATAAGCTGGTGATGTCAGCAAGACCTGAAAAAAAAGCAAAACAATGGGCCAATCACATGGTCCACCGCCGCTCATAAAAATAAAATAAGAAACTCTACAAATGTATCGCAAACACAGTAACGGGTCACTTTCATAGACTAAGCTATCCGTGCTAAGTAAGATTTTATTATTAGCAAGAATAGAATACCAGTTAAAATATATATGAAACAGGTTTGTTACTGGTTTCTTGCTCAGTTTAAAACATTCTGTGGTAAACTCAGGATTTTCTTTTTTACTTAAAGATAAAGTATTGGATAATAGTATTTATCAATAAAACACAATTGACCAGAAAGGTTAACTGACTAAAAATTTGTACAAGTAAACAATCCTCCAGAGAAACGTTTATGTCTGATATATAGTCAAAGTCAAGAAAATAGCATATTAAGACCCCTGAAATTATGCATGCTTGTTTCTATTGCCGGAATCAAAATAAGCATTCGAACAAAATCCCTGACAAAATATGTCCCAAGTTTGTTGTAGGGTGTGTTGTTGGAAAATTAGACGATAGAAATAAATGTACTCTTCCATTAAACCAGTGATGTAAATACACCTTTAATTTTGGGACAGTTGTTAGAATGGTTAGAACGACTGTAAATGGAACTTCCCTTTGTAAACTCTTAAAAATAAATGGAGGAGATTACGCTAATGTGCATGTATTTTTGGAAACTTTTAAATGATATGATCAACTGTTGGTTTGTTTGTTTCATTTGAGGCACAGAAGGTCTTATATGTGGCCTGTAAATTCACTTTCTGTGCGTCAGTATTTTAGCATACGTCCCCCGTCACCCATAAATCTGTGATATTATTCACGTGCTCTCTGGGAAGGAGAGTGTCGCAATACCGGATTATACACCCAAGTGACCCTGGGAGGATTCTGAGGTCTGGCTTCAGACTACCCGCAGGGTCATCTTTTGACATTATCAGCATCCACGGTGGTACCAATCTCCTCAGAGTTGTAGGGGGGCGATCACTCCTCCTTCCTCTGAGGATCTTTTCTCCGTCTCTCTATGGTCTGACTTCTTGGATGCTGACGCGGTGAAATGGAATGCCCCAACGGAGAAGTGGGTTAATGCATTCTGGGAGATTTTCTTGTGATAATTGGAGACGAGTTGGTACAGTCCACTCATCTCTTGGTGACGTCATATTGTAAACCCAACTGTCTCCCTCTCTCTCTTTTAAAATGTTGCTCCATCATTAAAGCCCTTTTTTGATTTCTGCGATAATCAAAAAGATATTGATGCGGTTGTCTCCAGATGACGTAGAGAAATTCTGCTGAAACTCCTGTTAGTGATCATTTTATTCTTCTGTAAGCCTCACCATATGGCCAGACATGTTAATTTTTCCCAAAAAGCAAATGCGGTAAAATCTTGAAGTGCATACTGCATCAAATGCTCTGGCAGTACATTTTATATTAATGGGTCAAGAGCCATCATCCCCTCAGCAAAAATTGTCTGTGTGATTTCCTGTCTTTTTCTTCCAAATGACTGTTAAGGTAGAATTTGTCAAATCTTACTGTGTAGCATCATTGCGTTTGTCTGTGTGTCATTTGGACAAACATTTCTCAATTTGTATGCCCTGCTCTACCTTGCATTCAAATGTAAAAGTATTGGAAGTGAGCAGAAATTGGTGTTCAGTTTCAAGAACTGGCTAGAAATCTTTTTAGCATTTACAATGGTATTAAAAACCGGTTTAGTTTTATTGATGTTGCCAACATTCCAAATTCCTATGATTGTTTTTTAAACATTGGTTAAATAAATCGTTCTATTCATGGTGAACATTATATAAGTAGATCCATTTATTTGATTGGAGGATTGTTGGTCATGCGGCATTCATTATTCAAACTATTACATGGCCTACATCATAAACCATGCATTTTTGTCCTCCCTTTTTTACTATTGCACACTAGAACAAACCATCCGTGTGCATGCATTATGCAGTACAAAACACTCTTGTAGTGGAGGCCAGAACACAATCTTGTTCATTTTGTTGATTGTTTTTTCCTCCAAATGACAAAGATCTACTTGGATGTTATCGGAAACATCAATGTTTTGCATTAAGGCAATGGAGAGACTATTTTCATTCCTTGAAAGACTGAGTGTTCCATTCAACTCGGCTTGGTCTCGTTGTATGGAACATTCCATCTCTCAACACATGAAAATATTCTCACCATTGCACTCATAAACATTCATTATTTGTATACTATTGGACATGAATTTCTATTTGTCAGACTGTGGAGACCATGTTTTTCTTTTTAATCAGGCCATATGCCCAGACATGCAAAGCGGATTTTGCTCTTAGTTATAGCTTAATATGATGCTAGATAGTTTATCTATTTCGCAAAAACTTGCTGGGAATCATTTTATTGGGTGGTAACTTAATCTTCTCATATGTGTTCATCTTTTGATTTCCAACCAGGTATTTATCAGGGACAATGGGTTGGCGGAATGCGCCATGGCTGTGGAATACGCAACAGTGTGCCTTATGGGATGGCCTCCATCGTACGACCGGCCCTCCGTACCTCTCTCACATCACTGCGAAGTGAACACGAAAATGGATCCATTGCTTCCGTCCCGGATAACTTCGGCCAAAGAGGGGGGTTCGTTCTTGACATCTCTGATGACGGGACAACGGACACGGAGAGTCGGAGTGGAACATTTAAACGCGGGGATGCTGCGCGTGTGAGCAAAGCCCTGATTGGGTTAAGAACCAAACGAAAGAAGGACAAGAATGGCGCTCAGAGTCACAAGGACAGCTCTGACAGCACGCAGGGGAGCGTGGCGTCCTTCCGTCCACGACTCAACCACCAGGACTCGTTGAAAAGTAATGAGAGCGAGAGTCGGATGAGCTCCAGCTCGCTCCAATCCTCCGTCATGGATAGCGACTTCAGTCATCCGAGTCACCTCCATGATGAGGAGGCGACGGGAGACATCACCGAAGTGTTTCTGGGAGAATGGAAACAGGATAAACGCTCAGGGGTAGGGATAAGCCAGCGCTCGGATGCCTTTCAGTATGCCGGGGAGTGGCACCAGAACAAACGGCACGGATACGGTTGCCTCACGTACCCCGACGGGCACAAGGAAGAGGGGAAGTGGAAGAACAATATCTTAGTGGCTTCGGGGAAAAAGAAACTATTTGTGATTGGATCCAAGCGAATCAGCGATAGGGTGGAACGGGCAGTGGAAGCAGCAAATCAAGCAGCAAATATTGCCAGACAAAAAGCTGACCTTGCTATATCAAGGTAGGTCAAACAGTGCCGAAAGCAGGCTGTATCTTCATAGATTCTGTGCATCGTTTCATCTTTAAAACTTGATTGTCTATTCCAGTCCTGATGCTTTTCTTCCATAAGGGGCAAGGTACCTTTTTTGGGGTCACGGGCACCTCTTTTAGAGAAATATAAATTTCTACTGAAAAATGCCCCCAGGGCACTACAACCAGTGACTTGAAGTCAATTGCTTCCTTGCCGCTGTGATGTACAGTGTATCAATCTTGAATAAATTTTCTTATTGTTAGGTTAGATAAGAAGTTCTCAATCCAGTCACTTCAGTCAAAATGTTCCACAGAAAAGCATAAAATGTCAAATGAGTAAGCAGGATCAACATATCACATGAGAGATCTTGGAATTTGCAAAGTGCTTGTACGGAAGATGTTTTAAAGTGACTTAGATGTGGCAGTGTTTAATTATTCATTTGTAGCGCAAATGTCATAATAAATATAATGATGCCCCAGATCTCAAAACGCCACCTGATGTGGCTGAGGAGTAATTAGCAGGAAACCAGTCATGGTCAGCATCTATCAATTTGTATTTCACTGGCGGATAACCTGGCTGCCAAGCGAAAGGTTTTCTGTGCCATAAATAAAATCGTATTTACAATGTAGCACTTTGTGAAATCAGCCAAGACCCCTGAAGTGAATATTTTTAGGAACATATTTTGTATTATTTTTCTGATCCCCTTTTTAAGTGTGTGAAAACTAGTTGACAGCACTTTTTGGTTAATTTTATTGAAAAGTGTACTTCTTTAAATGTTAAAAATTGTCCGTGCTTTTCTTGACAACTGAGGGCGCTGTTGTCGTGATGTAATTTTAGGGAGACACTGCGGTTTTCTGTGGAAATTCATGAATTGTGAACCCCCAAATTTGCTCATTGAAAGCGCTTGTGAGAAAAATTTGCTCCTTGAATTACTGCCGCGAACTGACACAACGAATCATTAAAGAAAGGAAAGTATTCGACAGTGAAACATCCTAAATTCTGTCAACTTTTTGTTCATAAACTAATTGTAACATTGAGGTTTCTGCCTGATATGACGTCACACTTTTGCTCACGTTTATGGAAATTTGCATTAGCATAAAAACCAAAAAGGCACCAAAATACCCTTAAAAAAATAGCAAAAATGAAAATTCTAAATAAGGTTAAATGGGACACAGAGGTGCATTTCAAAGGATTGCATTAAGAAAAACTCCATTTCATGAGCCCTTTAGTGATACAACACCTTTGATTTTCCTCTAGTTTGTCAAATAAACAAACTGTCTAGACCAACCTATGAACATTTCATCAAATTAGGTAATCGCATTTTAGTGAAAGCAATGTATAACAGCAGGACTTGGATAAGCTCAGAGTGCACAGTGTTTATCACACATCGTTAAAAACAACCAACAAAAAACAACATTATTCTTATCCATGATGCAATTATTACAATTATTGCATCTATTAAGTGTATGTTTTGTCAGTGATTTTTTGTTTCACCTTGTGGGAGTCAAATGAGCATAGGAATTGGAGGGGAGGGGGGCTCTTTAAATGTTATTTCCTCGACTGGCAGTATTTCAGAAGGAAACATTTCTCAGGGTGATCTGTTCCGATATGAACTTTAAAAACAGTGAGCTTTTATATTACAACTAATTAAAAAAAAAAAAAGTTATAATTACTAACTCAGTACTTTATTTTAAGGAACCTGGACTAGGCTGTCCATCTTCATATCGTTTACAGCCTCCTCAAAGCCTAGGAAAGGATAACAATTACGTGCGCTCCGCCTCAGTTGGTTACTCACGTCGTCGGACGAACGGTTCATCCCCCCTGGGGGTGCGGGGTGGGGGGGGGGAGAGGTTTCAGAAATTGGATTGTGAGTGGCAGGAGAGGCATGGGTATAGATCCAACTTGATTAAATCTTTATGCGATAACGGTTCATGTATCGTGCCTTCCTGATTTTGCAAGTGGACATTTCAGATCTCTAATAGCGAGCAGTGTTTTCATGCACATCACAGCTCTACAATCATTTTCATGGTCACAATTACCGAAAAATGTAAATAAAATTAAAACTGCTCGGGGAGTTTGAGCTCCACCCGAGACGAGCAATGTTGTTTTTTCTTCAGCATGTACGATTGCATAAATCACTTTTATTTACAGTACATGTATCGAGACTTGGAATTGTATTTCCTGAGATGAGAAATTTCACAGGGTTTTATCTGATTTCAGACCTCTTTTTATGTCTGCATGTGGTGAGAAAAAAATTGCTGTTACTTCTTTCAAGCATAAAGGAAAAAAAAACTCTTTGTGCTTCTCTAGCACTGAGGATACTGTTCCCAAAAGCTCCTTGAAATCTATAAATCCATGCAAGGGTAACCAAAAGGTGGAAATTTCATCATTTCAACAATGCAACATATTTCCTAAAATTTGGATACCTTTTTATTAAGAGTTCCCAAGCAGAAAAACGTTTATCAACGAATTTATTAATAAGCCAAAAAAATTGCCCAGAGACCTCTACTGACAAGCATAAAAAACATACAAGAACAAGGAATTACACAAAAATTGCAAAACACATGTATGAAGCTTTATTTGTTAATTACATAATTTAACTTTTTTTTTATGCCAACCTCAAGTTAGCAGACAGACAGGATGCCATCTTGCTATCCTCCCTGTTGTAGCGACTTTGGCTGAGGCTAGGGCCATTGGCTGCAATGATAACAATGGAGAATAGGACTTTGCGACGTTTCAGCCATAGCCACTGCCGAAGCCATCAATTCAGACACGGCCTAAGTGCAACCCAAACTGAGGCCAAATTAGTCTGACCCCATTTAGATGAAGACAAGTACAGTATTCATTAACGCTATTGCACACAGGGAGCATGACAAGGATTGTTGCATCCTGATCAAGGTATACAGGAATATCTGTGGGAAGAGTTAAATAACAATAATAATAATAAGATACATTTATTTAGCACTGAATCCATTTTAATCAAATGCTCCAAGGCGCATATGATACAACAAATTATGATTCAAATACGTGGAAGCCTCCCAAAACAGGAAAATACAAAAGGTACCTTTACCATTCTCTCCACCTCCCCTGGCAACCCAATATTTTTTAAGTAAACCCTCAAATTGTAAGCTTGGGATCCTAAAAAAAAAAAAAAAAACAGAACTGCAGAAGGCTTTTGAGGAGGCTAATCAACAAAATAATTTACATGCACATGTTCGGTTGCAAATGCATAAACAGTGAATAACTTTGCCAGTTCGCAAAACCACTCTTAAAAACAAGATAATCTGTTTTGACAAGGCCGATGTCACAAATGTATAAATCCCCCGTGAAGAAAGTCAAGAGCATCACACGCATGTAAACCTTCCAGGGAACTCTCTCCACTCGGGCCATGTTTTAAATAATCACTCTCATTGTGATGTCATATGATTGTGCCCATCGTCAGCTTGTCTTGGGCTTAAATGTCATCCTAAATTAGCACGGTGCATTTGGATACCTCAGCCAAAACACACTGTCAATTGTTATCGCTTCGTCACGTTCTGTCAATAGATCTTACATTTAAGGTTATTGCCCTACTCTTATAATGACGCCGCATGTCATCTGCCCTTCCCTAAGTTTGAGACTAAAATTCCCGCTATGGAAGCCCTTGACAAGGTCAGATGCATGTTTTACCACATTGTCATGGTTACAGATGTAGATGAACACATCTGTATTCATCTACACCTGTATCATGTATACATGTGTAGTACAATAATAGTCAGCCATCTGCATCAACCCATGGTTTTGTAGTGCAGTGTGGTCTCGTTCCTACATGTCTTCATGTAGTGATGTGCTAAAAGTCTGGAGCATATCTTTATGCAGCCATCTCATCGCCATGGCAACCGATCTGATTTGCATCTTGAGAAGAAGGGAAAAAATCTGTGTGTTGCACAAATGCCATGGGGCACTGTATTCCATCTGCGCAGCTAAAAAGCACGCTGATCTTTAGCCAGCACGCTTTGACATTTTCACAAGTGGCTGGTCATGTGTACTCAGCCATGTTGGAATCTTCACTCCCTCTTTTTTTTCCTCGTTTTTTCACGTATGTGTCGTTTTATCATATAGCTCTGTGTGTCGATATTATACATATGTATAAGGACGTGGAATCATGTAGACATTTCCCCAATTACAAGGCTGTGCTGGCACGTAATTGATTCCCCTTCACTGCTTGGGTGTTTTCTCTAGATGGATGTCCCGCTGTGGTCATGCATTTTGAGCCAGCTCGAATTATGTATGGGAAAATACCTTCATCCTGCTATGCCCCTCTTTGTCTGGCTTCCTGCCTATACACACAGAACAATAATAGCTCTAATTACCACCCCCATGGATAGGGGCCAGGCTAATTTTCTCTATCAGCCTCGGTTTGATTACATTGGAGTTGAGTGGATGAAATAAACAAGATGGATGCCATGATTAAGATCTTCCTCCATCTTGTGATGCTGGAAACATCTTATTTCTCAAACTGCTGTACACAGTTATTACCAATTGGCTTCTACATTCAGTGATCCCAAAATGTCTTTTTATGGTAAGAGTATAAAGCCAAATTCTTAGCATTGCCACTAAATAGAGAAGCAAATGTTTTCTACAAGTTGCAGAACTGTGAATCTGCAAGTCCTTTATAATGTACATGTTCAAGAACATCATTACTTTGTTTGTTTGTTTTGTATGTTACCAGTGCTGTTTGGGGTTTGTCCTACGTCATCCATTTTCATGCAATATCCGCCTGACTGATTCAATAGTTTGCTACTTCCGATTATTGAATGAATCCCAGCACTGTTAAAATAAAAAGTGGAGGGGGGGGGGAGTGTTGACTGTGTATTTTGTCTTAAACTTGTTGCAGGTTACTGTCAACACTTTTAAAGAGTTTTATTTTTACCTTGTTTTGAAGAGTATGTGATGTAAACAGGATGAACTATTCATCATCACAATCAAACACATGGGTGATATAAAATGAATTGCATTGTGTGCCTTGGTGATGGTGTGAACCTGACGTCTGCTGTTACAGAGCAAATAGAATTGCTCAGGGGTCAAAGTATTTATAGAAATTCGTTTGCGTTCACAGATGAACGGCGCAATCTTCATTGCCAATCCCTCTGTGCAGTGATTATGGATAAAGCATGCCATGTTTTACGTGCATAATTCAGCACAATACATTATCTCTTTACCATGAGCAGGGCGAGGGAGGTGCCTCTTGTTCCAATTGATTAAAGACAAAGGGCAGGATTGGTTAATATCCAACAAAATTGATGGAGTTCAGTTCAATCTGATGACTCATTGATTATTCATACCAGTGTTGATTTTCCAGACAATTGTTCCATCTGGGATACTATAAAGTCAAGAAAGTTGCATTAAATGAAGACTGAAAAACCACTGTTGCCTATTTTGATTGCAGCAATCAAAATCAAATATGTACATTTTTTATAAATGTGCACAAAATTCCTGACATACACTGTAAAATGCTCACTTCAACAAAACCACTGAGAATGATAAAACTTTCCCAGTTTGGTTCAAATATGGCGTGATTATTGCAAACTAAAGGATGGGGGAAAGAATTACTCTTTCAAAAACCAATGATGTAAATTAACCTTTGTCTGGTCTCTCTGGTCATTTTTAGACCTTTTTAAATCTGTGATCGCCAGGGCAACGGATGATAAACAGACTGGTACAAAAGGAAGCATTGGCATCAAGTGGAGCAATGCGGCATTGTGATCTCTTGTATATGGGTTAAACAGCAGTTGAGCATTTCGGTATTGAGTGTGATGTGTAATTATTGAGGAGATTGTTGAATTGTTGCGGTGTATTGTTGAGTCTCTACGAGATCAATTTAATGCAGGCAGCGTGAGGTGGAGAAGTACTGTGGTGTTGTTTTAATAGTCTTCACCGAAAAATAACGTGGTGCAGATTTGTGCTTTCTCATCATATATTGGTCACGAAATGCTGCCTTCCAATAAACATCTTCGAAAATTGTGGAAATGAAATGAGGGTTTCCTGGATCCTTCCTCTCTCCATTTATTTTTATCTGTTTAATAGTAAAATGGAGTTTATTTCTCTCAAAATGAACAAGGAAAATCGTCAAAAGAAAAAAATATTATCCACCAAATTTGCTTGCAAATGATTTTTCAGTTTCACTCTTTAATATCTCTATATGTATATATATAACTTTTTGTTTCTGGAAAGGAGTCAGGGTTCTCTCCAAAAAAATGTTTCAGAAGATCAAAGAGAAAACTGGAAATAAAGCCCCTCAAGTACAATACAATGAGAAGTGGAAATATATATGCATAGTGTAAATGTTTCATTCTACCTCAGAGAAAACACAAGCAAAATCAATTGTAATGTACTGAAGGATGTTATTCATTCATCAGGATAATGTAAGGAACGATTGATTATAGTTTATGCCCTTTCGCTGATGTGTGAATCTTTAAGTACTGTATACACCATGCTTTCCAAGTTCTGCCATACAAACACACACGCACACACACACACACACGAGATGCAAAAATGACTTCCTAACATTATATTGAAGAGGGCATACAGGGCCTTGTGTGATGATATCATTTCAAGATGCGAGATGAATCCACCAGCGAAGAATGTCTGTTTATACAATAAGATATCTGTTTATTTGACGCAGGCTTCACATTTGTTGATGATGGAGCCTTTAGACAAGCCCATTACAAATGTAATTACATGTATACCATGTATTTACGTCTGTCTGGCTCCCCGTCCGACCCCAAAGGCCGTACATTATATTTATATAGATTATCAATAGAAAGATTGGTTCCGATGGTATGTGTGGAATGCAGATGATATTTCTAGACCCAATAACCTACCCCAGTGTTACGAGTAATGAAGATGGGACTTGTGTATTGAGCATCCGCATGTAGCTCCTGAATAGGAAAGTGTACCAGGAATTTGGCCAGGGTTAAATTTAAGCATTGAAGGACTTCAGTACGATCATTCAATGTTCGGCCATAATGGACCTCTCACCTAACGCCAGCATCTTCCGATGAGGAGTAACACAAAATTCCTTAAGTGGTCCAATATGGCTATTACTAAAAAATGTGGTATGCTCTCTCTAAACAATATGGTTGTACTACAGAAAACAATCACCTTTAGAAATATCTACAAATACAGGGCTTAGAATATTAGTTATAGTTAGATTATAAAAGAGTTTTGTAATATCTCTAAAATGGAAAGTCGTTACTAAACTTGTCATGTCAATGATGTTAAGGTTTCAGAGTTGGGATGTTGTTAATGTAGGACAGAGCAATTATGTAAAAATGAAATCCATTCTCAGCTCTGATTATCAAGACCAAGTTATTTAGTTAAAAGCAGACGTCTGTAAAAACACTTTCTCCAGAGGTTGTTAGATATGACTTGAAATTCAAGTCATACAAATTGTAATATTGAAAATGACATTAACCTGTTTGACCTGAAACACAATCATTTCAAGTTGCAGGGAACTGGTTTCCTGCGGACAAGAATCAGTCCTAAGTGGAACTCTTAATCATTGAAATCTTGTTGTCAGTCTTGCTGTGTCTTCTTAATTGAGGACGTTGGTTTGAGTTTCTTAAAAGGGGAAATTGTTCAACTCAACACCTTATTCAATGACCCCTGTTTCCCGGGTCAGATGAATTTGAATACTGCAGCTGATCATGCCACTAGGGGGAGTTTTGGTGCAAGTTGCCGATTGTGACTTCTACACCGTCAAAGAGGTGGAACTAAAATAACAACAGAAACGATTAACTGATCACCATGAATAATATCTTTTCTTAGAAACAAAAACAAAAAACACATACAAAATTTGCTGTCTTTTTTCTTCTTCCAACTGGAGAATCCCCTTTTTAGGTTGTAAAAATGGTAAAAATTCAAAGGGAACAAAGATGTTTTCTCTTAAAATGGCAACACTTCAAGGCAGACCTACATGTATACTTAGATGGTTTTAGTATTACTTTCCCTTCCATAGGGCCTATACATTTAATTTAAAAACAACATTTTTATTGGGCCAATTTTAGTAGTTACACTTTAACTGCACAGCATGGACAGATTGAGATTGATTGGTAAAATTTTATTTGATTACTATTCGTACATGGCGTGTTCGCTCCTATGCAAATATGGTATAGAGCAGTGCGTGGAAAGCCTTGAGTAAAATATGCCACAATCTCCATCACAAGAGGGGGCTGTGTAAGTTTGCTACTGCCTGCTCCATAAAAGTATTTAACATACTCCGCCCCATCTAAGGCCCTTTTCGGAGTCTTTTTCTTCTTGATAAAAATGGGGGTTCTGAGAAGAACCAGAGGTGAGATGAGTCTTCACAGTTTCAAACAGTGTGCTTTGTTCCTCTTCAGGAGAAATGGTGAAATTCATAGATCAAACCAGTTGTGTAATTCACATTAATTATTGTGGTCTCCTTTCAGGGCGTCTTATGCTAGGGAGAAGGCCGAGATGGCTGAGGAAGCAGCCTCAGAGTCTCGAGAAGAGGGCAGCAAAGCAAGGCAACGTTGCAAAGAGCTCATTGCTTCCCTTCCACCAAGAGGTAGGTGTATCCAACAACGTCAGTAATTATGCTGCGCTTTCTTTTTTACTGTAGGACTAAAGAACATTACAAAGTTTGTAGGCGAAATTGCAGTAATAATTTCTCAAGATCTAAATTTTTCTGGTTTCCTATTTTCTTCATCTTCTTTTCCCTTCATATTTTTGCGGTTTGTTATTTATTGTTTTAGAATTGTTATTGTTCATCTCTTACTTTCTATTTAACACTGTTTACATGATGCCTTTTTAAATTGTTAAATTAACTTTGTTCAACTGAAATAATCATAACAACCAGAATGTTCTTATAATTTATTCAGAATTTTTTTTTATATATTTCATCGTGTGTTTTTAAACTGTAATAGTTTTGACACATCTTACTCTAAATTTCTATAAAAAAAAACTGTTGGGTTGAAAGTTAAAGAGATCAGTTTTGAACAAACAGTAACAAACATGGTTCATGTCAGTCCCCCGTATACCCTGTGACATTAGTAGTTTTAAGTCTCATTTTATAAAAGGGTACCAGACTATTTTACCCTTGAGTCTTGATCTGATGACATGTGTTGAATGCAGGGTGGCCGGACTGTGATGCAGGCCTAAAGAAACTAAGTGTAAAGAGTGCAGACATAATCATAAGGGCCTGTTACAGAGGCAGTGGGCTAATTTGTTTTTAAGTTAATCTTTATCAAAATGACTATTACTATGTGAAATAAACTCCAAGCATTGGGACTTTATTCAGGCATACTTTGTTACCTTAAGCACACACAGCAGTTGTAGCATTTAGTCATGAGTGAATGTTGCACACTTTCTGTTGAGCCTGTAGCCAAGTTTTTGAGGGTGGGGGAGCAGATTTTGATCTTTTATAAGAGGGCAAGTTGTTGTAAGTCATAATTTTTATGGGTTTTTTTCACAAAGTGCACACAAAACAGTGTATGGTCATGTCCAAGTTGATGGCTTTTGGCAGTGGCTGGGCCAGATTGCTGAAAAGGCCTGTTCAGCATTGGCGGTTCAGCCATTGGCTAAAGCCATAGCCGAAATTGATTGATTCGAACACAGCTTACCTTTCCACTATTTAACATTTTTTTTATCATACATGGCAATCTTGATAAGGTGCCACATTTTTTACATGGTTATACATAATGTATATGCATATACAGATAACAATAAAAGATCAAACTTGTTGTTGTCCTCCCAGCCTCAGACTGCCTTTCATTAAGTTGATCATTGAAGAAAAACAAGATGGCCACAGCTTGATAAAAAAAAAAAAAAAATTTTGTAAAGGGCGAAAGAAAAACATTTGTTAACAGTCAACAGTCCCTTCCGCTACAGGCTTACCCTTTGTCAGACACCATTCTTAGTTTGGTAATCACTTGTGTCAGTGGTTGTGAGTTCTATTGTTGTCTTAACAGGGCCCAGATTCTTAAATCCTTTAAGAAGACATGTAAGTGCCCCTCGGCCAGAAGCCCCCTTTGTGTTATGCTTAGTACAGCAGGCCTGATACTTCCTGGTAACAGGGACAAGTGCCTCCATGCCCTTATAATCTTTGCCTAGGTGCCCCATGAAATGTTTCTTTGAAACGTACATTCTCCTCACAGAGGTGTCATTTACCATGGGGGAAAAAAAATGACCTTGCCCTCACAAGCATGAAGTATCCAGGCCTGCAGCTTCCGCTCACTATTGAACAGGTGTTGAACATTTCTGGCACTCATTAGGAAGTGAATTCATGATGCCAAACTCAAATTCTTCACATGTGTAACTGTTTCATAAAACATCTACATTTATGACGACACAAACTATGCCTTAGTAACCATTTGCTTAAAAACTAGGTCCAATTTCACAGAGCTACTTATGTAGAAAAAGTAGCCAAACAAAATTATGCATAGCAGAAAAGGTTACCAGCCCAAAAAACGTGTCACACCATCTGTGACTGGTAACCTGCTAATTTGTGCTTTGCAGAAAATTGTTAAGCGATAATTATGTTCTGCTTAAGTAGCTGTATGACATTGGCCCCTGGTCACCAGCACTGTGAATCTGGGCCCATTTGTACATGTTGCACCCCCAGCATCATTGACAGGTTTTTCTCTGCCATGGCTGCTTGAAATCCTCCATCATTTGTAAGACACTCTGTATTTCCCAGCTCCCAGCACTGCATTTTCCAAGCACATAGCGAAGAAAAAGCAATTAACAAAGTGCTGCTTCCCCTCCAGTTTGGTATTGATACATGTAATAATAATGAATGTAGCTGGTAAAGCTGTAGTTGTGGCTTCGTCCATGATGTGAATTAATTGCACTGATTGTTTGTTGGTCTTACGTGTAATCCCCTATTTCTTATTGCTTTGTCATCTGTTTGCTTTCCCTTTGTTTCAAGCAACAAGGTTGTTCCAAGAATGACAATACAGTAAAAGGTTAATTGTATTTTTAAAGGTTGATTTGGTACTTAAAAGGATAACATCCGAGTTAAAAGTTGAGGGGAGGAATTATCTTACAGTACCACTTCTTGAACAACATTGTCCAAGAACACTTAAGCTGTCACCCAGATTTGCATTTTATTTTTGTTTTCCTTGTCTGCTGATTAAAACTGCAAAGTTAACAGGGGCTTAACTTTGGCTCCTCTATGAGAACTTCATGTGTGCATTTTTATTACAAATGTGACAAAGGTAATAAATATCTGAAGCCCTTACTCCTGAGGCATCTATATGCTAAAGACACTCCCCGTATCCACCAAAATCTCGCTCTCAAATGGTACTAAAGCCCAACATTTTGGACTCTGATATGTTTTGTGTCCCTGCTCCCATGCTCAGACCTTGGCTAGTTGAGCTTTGCAGCACCTGAATGGGAAATGTTTGGACACTAGATGGCAGCAGACACACCAGGTACATTTCCATTGTTAATGTTCTTCTGATCATGCGCACATATTTGAAGAAAATAATGGAGTTACCTGGTAAGTCTGCTACCATCTAGCACTCTCAAAAGTCTCCCATTCAAGAAAAATCAGGCCGAATTAGGAGATGGTTTTTGGAGGATCTGAAAAAATTGAGAAGTTTCTTTAACTTTATGTAAACTTGACTGGCTCTAGCATAACCCTAAACTTTGACCTAATTTTCAAAAGTGGGAGACTGTTAGTGTCTTTTGGTCTGATACTTATTGGAGGCAACAGAGGCAATTGCCTCCATGCCCTTGATTGCCTTGGTGCCCCGTGAAATGGTCCAGTACAAATTTACACTTCCCTCATGGAGGTGCCCTTTACTAAGGAATAACTGCCTTGCCCTCACAAGAACACAGAATGAGACTGATACTTCACGGAGGCAACAGAGGCAATTGCCTCCATGCCCTTGGTGATTGCCTTGGTGCCCCGTGAAATGATCCAGTACAAATTTACACTTCCCTCATGGAGGTGCCCTTTACTAAGGAATAACTGCCTTGCCCTCACAAGAACACACAATGAGACTGATACTTCACGGAGGCAACAGAGGCAATTGCCCTTTGAAATGGTCCAGTAGTAATTTACATTTCCCTCGTAGAAGTGCCTTTGTAAAAAACTGCCCTGTCCTCGCAACAATGAAGTATTGGTATTGAGTATTTCTTGTGAAAATTAATATTTTCCCCAAACGTTGCAGATTTTTTTCCCCATCAGAATCTAGAGAAAATGCTCTACATAGTGGCATGGAAATCAATTTTTTGACCTTTTTGTGGCTGTAAGGCATTTAATGGTAAAATTCCCCAAAGTTTCAGGTTTAGCCAGAGTGGGTCTCATGTATATTGGTGGTATGCGGTGACCTTTAAAATGTCTTCAAATGGGTCACAAGGTAATGATGAATTTAGTCCTTAAGATTAACTGTCAAATTGTCTTGATTCTTGATGGTCATGCTTTAATTTGCACCACAAAAAGCTCAAAGAAGCCCCCCTGCTGCGCATGCTACTTTTTTTCTTTTTTTTTCACTTCTCCATAGCCTGACAACTGTTGATGTTCTGATTGCTTTTTTACTGCTTTCTCATTGATGACAAAATGTTATCGCACGTAGGTAATGTGTCAAGAGTAGCCGGCTTTGGGTGCAGGACTGCCAACGTTCGGTTTGCCAACTCTCTGTCGCCAGATGGTATTTATGGTGGGCTCCAATACTCCTATACCTCCTTCTTTTCTTTCCCCCCGCCCCCCCCCCCCACCTCTTCCATTTTGGCCCCCCCCCTGCTGCAATTTCCCAACCTACTCTTCAAGGAAGGTACAGCGTTGTAGTTAGTAAATCCATAATAAGTACTAAATTGTTATTAATAACAGCTGGATGGTTTCAGGGGTATTTGAAGCACTCATGTTTAAAAAAAAAACATTTTTTTTTTACATTAAAAAGAAAACAAGATTTTACATCATCCGGCCACAATTTGCAGAAAGCTGTTAAATGGGTAACATTGCTGAACAATTTTATCAGCTAAGCAAATTCAGACAGGGAACCAGTCACTAAAAAAATGTTGGATGGTAGCCTAGTTTTGTTAAGCAAGATATTTTATTTGCTTTGCAAATATGCAGTCTTTAATCAAGCTTAATGAACTGAGTTCAGATGAATTATTTTCGAAAATTAACAAAGAACTTATCTGGAACTTGAGAAGAATTATATATAAGAAGGAATGATTGTAAAAGAAAAACTAAAACAATACTGTGCCTTCTTTTTCAAGAGAATAGTCTACACATCTCAAATCTCAGATCTGGACTTTGGTTGGGAACTTATTTTAAAGACTAGGTGGCAGCAGACATATTGGTCCATTTCTTTTCACTGTCATTGTATACACTGTAACTTGCACATGCACAGAAGTAGCTTTTTGAGTTGAAGCGAACCAATATGTTTGATGCTATGTCATGTCTGAAAATGTTCTCATTTGGAATATCTAGAAAACCATACAATCAAACCAAAGTAGACTGATTATATACAATGTCGGTTGTATTTGTTTCACAAAATCAAGTATCCTTGCACCGTCAAAGACTTCTTCATAATTTGATGTGCTGCAAAGTAAATTCATACCAACTTTCAAATCAAAATGTTGGTGAAGGATTCAACCTCTGTTGGACTGTGTTCAACTGTTACAAATTGTTTGATAGGACTGTTCATTTTGACATCACAAAATAACTATGCCATGGCCAGGAAATCAAGTTTGGCGATGTCTTTTCAGCAGACAGAAGTTTTCAGTTTTGAAAAGTCATATTCATTGGTTATTTTGTGAAAAATCTTCATCTTGTTGTTCTCTTCTTTTCTTCCCGTTTGGAGTTTTTATTTTTATCTTCTTTTCAATAAAGCCCAATCTGAGATTTCCAGTTGTGGTTACGAGACCCCATTGAGATGCTTTGCATGTGGCTTGCGTAGTTTCAGACAGCTGTAGGACTAAGCTGGAATAATCATAGGGCTGTCCAGTGCAACATGCACTTGAGTATTGACATTTAATGGCATTAGTACAGGTGATATGGGTGACAAAGGGTCGTTTGCTAGAATTGACAATAACAGGTCAAATGGCAAAATTTTCAGATACAATAGACCTTTGTTATTGAGCAGCCATCTTGATGTTGGTTTGTTTTGTTTCTCTCTCCCTCTCTTTGAAAATCAAGTAACTAAACTGAGGCTAGAAGAGAAATTAGCCTGGCTCCTTTTGTTGTTGTATAAAAACCATTGTTCATGTTACAAGGAACATGACAGCCATAGTGGCCTCAGTTTAATAACTACATTGTTTTGATCAGACCCAAACTAAACAGAAAAAAAAGAACGCTGCCTCATAATAAAGGTATATTATACATCATTTGAAGGTACCAGGGCCCTATTTCATGGCACTGCTTGCCGTGGAATTCTGAGAGTATGGCTACCTGTGAAGCACATAATTCTATGGGGCCATAAATGCAGAGTTCTGCATTAAAATTCTCAGCTGAATAAATATAAGCAGGGTACCAGTCGAAAGAGAAAATCACATGAAAAAGTATGTTGGCTGGTAACCTTAGTTGGCAAAACTAAAATCACCATGGTTATCGTGCGTCCCAAAGCCAAAGTTGAACGAAGTTCATTCCTGATTTGTGTAAATATTTTTCTTAAAACATCCATCATTAGTCTGCATTAGTAAAAAAAAAAACAAGGAAATTTTTAATGGAAGGTTTTGACGTAAATTCATATAGATATTGCCATTTTCAGTTTTGAATAGAAAATAATAGATTTAACAACATATATTTTACCCACTCTTTGATAGAAAGGGAACATTGTGTTTCATTTTTTTCACAAATAAAAAACATTTATATTTATATGAACATAACTAGCCCAATTCTTTTTGAATGTGTCTACTTTTAAGATGTATTAGATGAAATTATTCACTCCAAATGGACTTATTTCAAATTTTCTCATAAATGACCAATCATCTGGCAGAGCAAATAAATGATTATTTTTGTCCTGCATATTTTTGTGCATGTACTTGTTAAAAAAACACATTAAAACCAATTCAACTTTTTATCCATCAACTTTCTTATACACCCTTTTACTCAGCTTGAAACAAGTAAGACAAGTTTGATTATTCTCTTATATAACACACCTAGATCTTTTGTGAACAGTATGTGTGATTTTTGTAAAACATTTTGTTCAAATTGTATACTATGTATATTTTCTGCTAATTTTCTTACACCAAGCTAACATTCATTTTATACTACTAAAAATCAGACATGCAACTCTTCAACTGATCAGCTGATTTCCTCGATTTCAGTTTCTCAGCTGTGCTGTTAAAAAATAAAGGAAAAGCACAATACAAAGTCTTGCTGTGCCTGGCACTGTTTTTTCATGACAAACTGCAGTTGCATGCCTTTATGATACAAACCAAAAATCTCTTTGGTATATGCACCTTGAATGAGGACACTAAAATACCATTTTGTTATTACTAATTAAAACTCTTTTGTTAATTATTGTAGCTGTTCTTAACGACATGGCCCTACTAATGTTCAATCAACCATAGCAGTCTCCACTCTCCACAACCAAAGGACAGAAATTTGAAGAAAATAGTGTGTGCTGTGTTACTTTATACCAATTTTTTCCAGAGAAATATATCCTTTCTTTTGTTATTGGAGATTTTGGGGAATCTAGTGGCATGGAGACTCCTGTTTACTGCAGGATTGTAGTCATGAATACAGTCATTCTCCACTTACAGAGCTAGTGCCTAGTTTCTACACGAGCTGTGTAAGCGAAGAACACTCTGTGAAGTGAAGAACAAACATACACAAGCAAAAAATGTCTTGCTCACCCACTATAAAATATTCTGATGTAATGGAATTTTGTGCTACTGCAAGCGTTTCATTTACTTGTGGACAGTTTCCCTATTGATCATGATGCTGTATGATTTCGCAAAATATTGTGCAAACAGTGGACAATGATGGAGATAGCCGTGTTAGTCTGATAGATATTACAAACAAAAAAGGTGGTGGTAGCACTTAGTTAAAATAAACAATACTGCATGAGCTTTGGTAGCAACAACCACTTCATCAGATACAATGAACAGATCATGATTAGTCTACTGTTTCCTAGTGACTCAAAGATCTCCCATTAACATTTCACAAGAAAACTTTCACTGGATATTTAACAGTATTATATCGAGTTTTTGATCCCGTCAAACAGCACTATGACAAATTTGTGTACTCAACTCAGCAGTCGTATTGGCAAATTGTTAGTTGAAGAGGGGTATTAAACCGCATGCATGCATGGTACCAGTTTCCTGAATAATCCAAGTTTGAAACTCTGCAGTTCCAAGACTAACAGCTGTTCCTATTCACTGCAAAGTTCCTTGGTATTTTGATGCCTTACTAATGATGTAACACTTTCGATTATCTAAACCATCTAGAAAACACAACTGTTTGCTTTTACTTGTACACTGTAGGCCATACATTAATCTGTAAACTTTTACCAACAGTTATTAGATGTAGACTGTGGGATAACAAAATACCACAAACAAGTGACTGAATGCAATTTATTTGCTTTCTTCAGATTGGATAACTCAAAGTTGTATTTGTCACTAATTTAGGAATACCAGTTGCTAACAGTTTGTTCTGAAACTCCAAGAATTCTGTCCCCATTGTGTGATGGATTGAACCCTATCTACAACACTGTCAGTTTATCTCTTGGTTTGTCAGCCTATAATAATTTGTTTGCCCATAAGAAAATTAATTCTTAAGCTCAAGAAAATGTTATGGTTCTTTTCACCAGCACATGGCTTTCATGTAAAAAATATCACCACATACTGTTTTAAAGCCCGAAGACCAACATAAGAGCCCCCAAAGTAAAAGTAGACAAAATGTTGTTAACGTCAGGTCCTCAATCAGTAAAAACGCATCCATTGTCGCTTGTAGAGCATACTTACACACGTATTCATGCATCCTCAAATTGACAGTATACATTGTATCTGTGACATACAGTTATATGCTGGTTTGAATGGCTTCATTGCATATTGGTGATCTGGAAAGAAAATAGCAAATTTCCCTCTTTACATTTTTAGGATTTGTTGACAAGGAACAGTCAACTTTCTATAACCTAGCCCTCTCTTCTTGGTATAGACAGAACCTTGCCTTCATGCCGTCAATAACAAGCTTCTTTTCATTATGAATTGTCTCAAGACACTACTGTATAGTCTACATAATGTTTGTGTCTCTGTCGTTTCTGATTGAGTTGTTGTTGATCCTGCTCCTTGAAAAGGCAGCCTCCTCCAGCTCCAGCATTCAACCCCTCAGTTCAAACTTTTTTTTTAAAGCAGCTTTTTCAAATGTTTACCTTTGTATGTTGTTGTCCTTCAAACACAGGTGGAACTGGAGACATTAAGCTGGATCGTAAAAAGAGTTTCTTCGGACGACACCTAGGTGGCTTTGATAGGAAGAGCCACATGCGTGGCACTATCATCGAAGTCAAGCAAGAGCCCAGCTTCCAGACACCAACTCACTCGGCTGACAGTAAAAACCATCCGAGCAGACTCGCCAATGAATGGGACGGGCGAGGTTCGAATCCCTCATATGAGTCGTCGACGATGCGGGAAGCCCGCTCAACCGGTAATCTATTTGATGGAAGCCCTGTACCCAGGCGAAGGGTACAGTCATCAGAGCATCCAAGTAACGGGAACCATTCTTCGTTTCACCCGAGAAACCACCACCCCCAGGGTGAAGTTGGGGTGCGGTTCAACGGTTACCATGATAGTGAGTATAGCGGCTCAGAAGGTTACTATGATGAACGGCAACACCGCAACGTCCCTGAAAAGCGCTATGGTGAGAGAGGCTCTGCAGAACTCACCCCAGACTCGGGCATAAGCACCACGTCTGATTCTGACAGACTTCGTCGTGCAATGTCAGAGCGGAAGCACACCCTCGCAAATAAGCGTCAACTGTCGCGTCAAGAAGGGATGGAAGACGATGTGTATGACCATCATCAGGGCCAAAGTAGGAGCAAGGGCCACGGCCAAATCCTGAATCAAGGGCATGGTCAGTACGACGACTATGATAGTTACAATGTAGATGAGCTCGAGGAGGAGCTACTCTCACAAGCTGCCTACGCCAATGCAAGATTTGATGAGGAAGAAGAAGAAGAAAAACTCAAACAGCAAAAACAAAAACAAAAGAGCAAATTTAAGGAAGTGAACCTTATATCGGACATGCCACCAGGGCACGTTCGCACATTTGATGGGAAGTTTCCTGCGCGTTGTAGCATCAGGTATCTTCCCAAGTCCTGTAGCCGAGACGAGGATTGGACTGATCCAGATCTAGATGCTGAAGGTGCTCTTGCGGTTCAGTCAGGGAAAGTGGTATGTAAATAAATAAATGATCGAAAAAGAAGTTATTGAAATGTATATTTTTGTTTTACCATTCGCAAGCCTCTTACCTTTGCACTCCACACATTCATTGGAAATTTTGTATGGGTATTTACGTAACTTTTCAGGATCTTGTCCCAACCTCTGCAGCAAAGCACACTGTCTTTAGTCTGAGAAATTCAAAACTGAGTGTCCCTTTCGACCAATAAATAATAATAAACATAATCCTACTTTTTTTCAGAGTTGGTCTGCAAGTCGTGGGCTTGTCCTATTGGTGCTAATTCTCAACATCGGCTTTGCTATTCTTTTCACCAACCTCTTCCTTCAAATGGAGGAAGAAGAGGACACCTGGGAAGGCTGGCCTTGAGCGAACAAACCCAACCAGCTGATTGGATGCCGCCATGCATGATGTCACGGTCGAGCAATGTGAATGGATGATGAAAATCTCTGCTCCAGTCGTCATCCGTGCTCCTGTCGCTGGTCAGTGATTGATTGGTCAAGATCATTTAGGAGCAGGTTGAGCACGACATCAATTGCTGCACTGTGATTGGACACCAACACCTTGTCCTCACCATGAGAGAGCAACAGAGGGCATCATTTTTCATATAAATACTTGTATTCTTGGTTGCCGTGCAGGTGTGAACAGAGATGTACGTAGATGACTACAATGCCATTTGGGGCTGCATTTGATTTTTTGTAAACCTGAGTGTTCATCAATGTGTGTGAGATGGTGTGGCTTCAGTAACTAATGTTACAATTTCTTCAACCACGTTGGTTTCTTTTTTACCTCCTTACAGCTTCTCTTCAAAACAAATATCCTCTTCTTCATTAACACAAGAGAAATCAACAGATTAACTTAGTAGAAGTGAGGTTTGACGTGTGTAGAAATAACTAACATTAGCATTTGAGAGACGGGTTTTATATCTTGTATGAAAAAAAAAAAAGATAAAGGGAATTGGCAATGTACTTTGAGTGAACACTAGATCTTTTATCATGGAGCTGCCATTTTGTTTTTCTTCCGTTCAAAATGTACACAAACAGAGGCTAGAAGGGCAAATGATCAGGTCCCACTTCATCATACAAATGTCAATGGGTAGTCAGGGAATCTACCTAACATGGCTGCCGTTTGAATTTATGATCAGTCCCCCCTCCTCTTTTCTTTTTTAAAAGACTACTAAAATACTAAAAACTCAAGATAGAGCCATTTTTCATGTTAACTTATCAGAAATGAAATAGTTGCAAATAAAATCAAAAGTTTTAATATCTTTTTAACAAGTCAAAGGAAAGTTCTGTCCACTGTTAACTCAAAATTTAGCTGTGGGCAATTTTTATTTGTTAATGCACTTTTCCTTTAGCTTATATTTTCATAGTAAGGCTTTTGACTTCATATTTTTCCTAGTCTGGCATGGGGCAATAGTTTATTCTTTTTGTAATCATGGGTTGGCAGGGTGCAATAGTTACGTTTGAAGTTCTCATGAGAGAAATTAATTTTTCTTTTCATTTCTGTATTCTAGCTGGAGTCCTATCTATTCATGCACGAAATTATTTTGCTCACTGTTTTAGACACTTTCACTGATTGTTTTCTGCAGAAGGTAGAACAAAAGGCAACTTCCGTCCTTTTCAATTTCATTTGCCCCCCCTTCCAATCAGAGAACACATACTGGGGATTTGGGAAGATGCTTTCTTATGTGTTTTTCATTGGCTGATGGATCGTTACTAGCAGAAAGTATAGTGGCATGAAGAGAACTAGAAAAAATGTCAATTTAGAATTTATTGAAAAGTTTTTACTGATACGTTTTAGTATAAATATATACATATATATGTATTAATAAAATACACTTTTTGGAAATATTTTTATCGATGTATATGTTTTGTCTGTTGTGTAGAATTAGACGTGGTTAAGTCTGCCAAATTTAATTGACTCATTACACTGCAATAGCTTGTTATAATGTAACTTGACAGAAGACGGGTTGAAATCTGCCTTCAATGCAAACACCGTCGTTTTGATACACATGTGTTGTGCACATTTTAAACCCCATTAAAACCATGTGTGAGTTAAATTTGAATGATGTCTGATACATTGACTTGCTATGCCACAATTAAATGTCATTTCATAAAAGAATCTGACTATAATAGTGTTTCTTTATCATGTGGTCTTGGGCAAGCTTTTGCACTTGGGCAAAGCCTGGTATCCATGTGCCATGCACATGCATTGGAATGTGTGTGTGGATCACCATGCAACTATTCCAAAGCTTGCTCTAAACATAAGAGTTATGGATGTAAACCATGTGGATACTGTAGCAACACTTTCTGAGGCATTCAAATTTGTGACAAACCAAGTCATTGGATCAGACATTTTTCAAATTGAATGGCGAATTTAATGATATTACTGTACAGTCATCTTTTCCCCCATTTAAATCAGATAATCTTACTTTTTAATATCCCCAGTGAGATGTTTGCTTCCTGATGGCCCTAACCCTGTGTTCGGGTTTGTTGGGGTTGGGGGCATGGGTAGGAAGCCGGGAGTATTACATTTTAAATGAGGCTGGAGGGGGGATGATAGAGTGTCTGTCCTTTATTGTATGAACTGAGATTTTTAATTTATAATTGTCATCATGGGTATAGGGAACCAGACAAGGTGGCTGCAGTTTAAGGAAATTTCCAGTGTAGTACACCCACTAATATCAATTAGTCGGTATCAAGAGTTTTGGGAAATATCAGTGGGTTTTTTTTTTTTTAAGCATCTTGTGTTTATTTATTTTTTACTGTGCTATTTGATAGGAAGTAATTTATTTTTCTGCTGCACTAGAATGCTAAGCCACGACATGCTACAGAAAACTGTACCCCGAAGTCCTTCAACTCAGCTTTGTTACTCTGAACACTGCATAATAGAAACCGTCAAACTTCACAACCATAAACTAGAGTGCAACATGACCTACAAGTATGTATTTTTTCAAAACAAAGTCAGTGTCGCTAATAATCACAGTGGAATCTAAAAGGGTTTGTACCCTCTAAAAAACGATGAGATGTGTTATCCACTCTGTTGTACATCATCATCTTCAATTGCCGCATTGCTTGGGTTCAAAAATGAGCCCAAAATGTTCATTTTTCAAAATCTGAAAAACTACCCACTGAAATGGGTCGAGATAAGTCTTTTAACAGTGGAGGTTTATGTTAGCCTCGGTTGATATCAAATCATTACCAAGGCTGATTGAAAAGGACAGGGGTGGGTGAGATGGAGGGCGAATCAAAACCACCCATATATCCTCCAAAATCCTTGCCTCGTGATAACATTAATAATGGACATTTATATAGTGCCAGTATCTAGCAGTCCTGATGCTCATGGCACATGAACATTATTACCCTGGTCATTGAGCCATTTAATTCATTCCTCAGACCATCTCAATCCTGAAGAGGATACTGCCTGTGCTGCTAAGTATGTAGCGCACTAAAGCTGAAGCAATAGACCTTTGTTATGGTGCAGCCATCTTGATTTTCTCCCATTCAAACCAATGTTACCAAACCGAGGCTGGAAGGGCAAATAGTCTGGTTCCTTTTTGTGCAATGAATATTAGCATCTATTGGATACAGGGAACATGACCAAGATGGTGGCAGCATGATAAAGGTCTATAACAAGAGCAATCTCTGCCCTCACAGGTACCTGTCATATGTAACCACCCTGGGTGAAGAGAAGCAATTGTAGTTTCTTGCTTTGCTTTAGGACACAAGTGTCATGACAGGGATTCAAACGCACACCCTGATGACTTACACACGAATTTGAGTCTGGTATACCAAACCGTTTGGCCATGACACACCTGGGTTTAATACGTTCAGTGCCTTGCAACCCATAGTTTCTGTTTGGTTACCAGTTGCTGAAGGATTTTGAAGGATATAGTGACTGGGTGGTTTTGGTTGATAACTTAGTTTTTATGGAGAAGTGTAATGGGTACGTCTAGTAAGAGTCTTGTTAATGAACTGATTGTTTTGATTTACCATGCAAAGATAACTCATCATAGTTGTAAACTTTACATCAATTCAAATATCAGCAAACATCTACCTAAAAAGATCACTTCTGTTAATTAAAAAAAATGTATAAGACAGTTTATGGCCCAGGGATACGATGCAATTTCTAGGTAACAAGGGCCCAATTTCATGGAGCAGTTTGGATAGAAAATATTTCTCAAAAAAGAAAAAAAAGCTTAGTTGAAAAATAAACAGGGGACCAGGCACAAACAGAAACATGATATGGTGTTTCAAGTGGTAACCCTTTCCTGGTAAGCAAAAAATGTTTGTGCGTAAAAAAAATTTCTGCTTTTAATTAAGCAGCTCTATGAATTTGGGCCCAGAGTTGAGTGTCTCGACTACAATTTTCCATTGCAGTGGTTTATAAAAAGAGTTTAGAAAAGCTATATGAAGTTATATAGAGTATAAATATATAATATATGAAGTATATATTTGGCCTGAATGGAATATTCTCTGTAAAGAAAACGAATTGGTTTAAGTTTGCTGTGCAGTTTACAAGGAGTATTTTGGTTGTATTTAAAACTTTGTGCTTATAAGTTATGGTTTATTATCAGAATGGACAGTTTGATCACCATCGGTTAAGAATGGCAGGATCTATATTGCAGGAGTGAATTTTCAGGTAAACCAAAAAGCGGGAAACGTTTCTCGCTCGGAAAAACAAAAAGTTGATAAAGAATTACAAGAATTGGTGTGAAGGGAAAATACATTCACAGGTTGCAATGACAACTGATCATCTTTTGAAATTTCTAAACGCTAAACTGGGTTTTCAGCAATGATGTACCATCCCTTGACAGTAATACTTGAAATTTAAGTGATTACATATAAACACAATGTTGTAAATTACTTATTACTTGAAATGAACTCACTGGTGTTAATGTCCCATTACTTTTTTTCCACACAGTTTTCAACTTTTAAAAAAGTTGCTTCGTTCTTTTGCAATTCACAGTTCTTTTTGCAGAACAAACTTTGCAAGGCTATACTAATTTTTTAAGATGCTTGTGTGTATTTTATGTGAGAAAGGTGCTTGTATCATTTCTCTTCACACTGAGTTATTAACAAGGCAGAATTGTACAGTCACACAGTTTACTCTCTTACTCGCAGTGTGCCTGCTGCTTCGAAAATATCAAAAGGACTTGATTTCTTGCCACTGGAAAATGAACTTTTATCCTGTTGCAGCCATCTTATTTACCTCCCATTTAAATCAATGTACCCAAACAGAGGCTGGCTAGAAAACAGACTGGTCCCTTCTTGTATAATGGGAGACGTATGTGAACGCTAGGTGGCGGCAGACTTACCAAGTTTGTTCTCAGAAAATGTGTACATGCGTAAGCAACATTGAACATTTTGCACGGTATTCCTGCTGCAACTTAGTCTTCACAAATCTCTCATTGATCAGAATCTTGCTCCAAATATGTCATGTGTTTATTTTTTAGTCCAGCTTGTCCTCCTTGGTTCCCCTTTTTGACCTTTTTGTTTAACCCAGAGTGGTATGTTTACAGTCAGCCCTGTGTAATTCTCCTCAATTGGGTTCAAAAACAAAATTACTAACCTGCACTTGTCAGATCCAAACTACCACTATCAACATTAACATCACACCCTTGCCCCCTGTTTTTGTTAACTCATACGATTTGTGACACTGTGAACCCACCAATCCACATGTTGTTTTGCAAATGATGCACTGCGAATCGCCAGAATGACTTCTTTTGATTACCGGTAGCTCCAAACTCCGCCAGCGTGAAATCATTCCCCGTCACACACAGCCACTCCACCTTTCCAACAGTTTACCGCCATGTATCTTTCATTCTTACCTGAAAAAGTCGTGCTACTGCAGTATTACCGCAACCTCCTCCATGGTCTTACCCTAGTGCCCGATTACCATACCATAATATTATTAATATATAACCCTTTTTGTGCAAAAACAAAACAAAACAAAACAAATCAAAACAAAACTGCAACCTGTTGGCCCCAAATGAAAGGTTGCACATTTTTTTATACCAGTATAAAAATGTTATCGAATGCTGTCCCACATTTGGTGACAGCAATTGCTGAAGTATAATGACATACACACTTTCGAAAAATTATACTCCCGAGTCTAACTGGCATTGTGAGTTGTGTTTGCCAATTTTACTATAACTTTTGTAGCGGGTCACAATTGTTCTGTAAAGAAAACAATCACTTGATGATCATAATAAGACGAGCAATTATTATTTTTTTCCAGTTTGGCTTCGAATGTTTTATACTTCAAGTTGGTAAATGTTTAACATGTTGCCTTGAAATGTTGCTCAGTTTCTAAACTTCAGTTAATGATGTTGGATTCTGAAAGGTTCAATAAGAATCTTGAATCGTTCCAATTTCACAAAGCTGTCAAAGCACACAAATCCGCTTGGCATAGAACAAAATTGCTTAGCGGAAACAGTTCACCAGCCAAAATGTCATTTTAATGACTTCAGCTGGTTCCTTATAATGTTGTGCATTTAGCAAACAATTTGATAAGCATCATTTTCTTCGAGCTTAGCAACTGTTTGAAGTTGGGCTTCTCTAAATGTTTTATAGGGAGTATGGGTACCAGTGAACATAATCGTCTGTTTTTAAACTGCAGAAACATATAAAAAAATTTATGCCTTGTGTTTAGCTTTAGAAAGTCAGGTCAGACTCTGTTCTTACTGTGCTCAATCATGGAAACTGTACTTGTATTTATTGTATACAAAACTGTTTTTATAATATATAAAAAAAAACTAAATTCTGATTATGGTGTTGTAAACAATATTGTTAAGAATGCTGGTCATGGATGTGCCTTTCACCAACATAACCAAAACTATAAATTCAAGTGTGAAGCTTTATCATTATTTTGAGGCGACAAATCTCACAGGGGGCGCACTTATGGAGCTGTTACATAGAGCAGAATATCACTTTACGTATTCGCTTAGCATAAAGGATCAGGGCACCAGTCACAATGATGCATAGGTGTTATGGCATTTTGACTGGTCTACTCTTTCTGCTAAGTAAATCTGTGCTTCAAGTGGCTTTATAAGTAAACCCAAGGTATCATGCCTCCAACGTTGTTATTACCAGATGTCTCTTACAAACTGGCTATAACTCATAAAGAAAAATCTCTGAAAAATGGTATATATTTTTGTATGTTTTGGGGTTGTTGTTGCTTCACAAAACGGTATTTTTGTTTGTTTGGGGGTTGTTTGTTTGTATGTTGTTGATGTTGTTTGTTGTTTTTTCTTTTGTTTTTAATATTTTTTTAATGAACAATCACACTATAAACATAGTTAAATTGGTAGGACACTTAAAACAAAGTTTCAGCTATCATTTTAGGCTTTGCCTGGTTGAGAATATTATTATTTAGATGGTCTTTTGGGGTGCACCTGTACCGTCTCTTCTTCAAAGAAATGTTGTCTCTGAGACGAGCTGATTTATTTGTTCTCATGATTCGTGTGTACTCGTACTGTAGCTGTTGAGAACTGTAAATTTGGCCAAATAACACAAACCCGTTATTTGTTTGTTTTGAGTATAGTTTTGGGGTGAATGGAGTTGTTACTGGTATTCCTCTTTTGTACCGATTTCTCTACCCCTTTGCACGTTTTTGAACTGTAAAATTGTAAACATTAATTGACCAGTACATTTGTCTTTATTAATGTTCGAATACACAAAGCGTTACTGAAGGGATTCATGATTGTAGTCGTGTGAAATATAGGCCTACTGCCTTTCATTATCAGCTTGCAATTCCGAAAAAATGTACCCCTAAACGGTTGTACATGTCACCAACTTTATGAAATCATAGGATGCGGTGGGAGAAGTTGGTAACGGCGAAAAATGAGACATGCCAAAGGACAACGTCGTTATCAATGTTTAATTTGATCTTACGGTTACAATTGTGTGCGAAAGTTCACAATGAATTATTTTGTCATTTTGGTGTCGATCTATACACAGCCTTAAAACTGTTTATCAAGAATATTGTTTTGTATCTAGGCCTTACGCTATAGAAACTTGACAATAAGTAAAGAACTCGATCTTATTTATGAATTTGTTTAAGATATACAAAAATGATCTTCATGTATGGATTGTTTAATATAGTGACACGCTTTGCTTGTTCATTAAATTTTGTGGCGGATTTGAAATGCATTTATATATGGCTCACGGTGTGTTTCTTTTTTTCCTTTTTCTTTTTTTCACATTCGTATTCAGTTTATACGTCAAACAAGACACAGTTTGGCTGATACGAAACGAGATTGGGCTTATTTTGACCAGTGGCGTAACTAAGGGGGGGGGGGCACGGGGGCCCCCAACTGATGTCCGTGCCCCCCCCCCCCCCCGGTTCCCCCATTTGAAATCTGGACTTTTGAAATTAAAAACTACCAGAATATAATTTTACATTTTATGAGCTTTTATGTAGTAATTTCAATGTTTTTAAAACTATTTTTTATTATTTACATGCAGAATGTATTTTGTTTTACCTCCACATGTCAGAAGAGCTCTGAAAAGGGGCTTGTTTGGGAAAAATAAAAACGGAAATTACAGTTTGAATTGTCCAAAAGTGCCCCCTAGGAAAAATGGTGCCCCCTAAAAATTGACCCTAGTTACGGCGCTGGTTTTGACTAATGTTACACGGAATTTATTAACCCAGTGGGCAGAAGGTTTTCACCATTGATGTTTGAGAAAAATAACAAACGCTAATGCCAATAAAAAAAACATATCCTCGGGAACTCGCTAATTAAACTTGCAGTTGCGCAAACTCGGTAACGGTGTTAACTCAACCTTTAGCACGGTATTAGGTGGATGTTCTCATAACCGTAATTTTGTCCGTGTTTCCTTCCATATGCCATTTTCAAATTCACGGCTTAGGCTTCGGCATGCATGTTCGAGGTCCCGTAGTGAAAATGTACGTTTCCAAGTCGGAGCCGAAGCCAAAAACGTGATTTCGAAAGGACCGCTCATTACGAAAAATAGTCGGGGCCTTTTTGACAGTTAACTCTAATACAAATTACTGGTATTGAATACGGGGAATGAGACCAAGATGCATGTGGGCTCTCCGCGGTAATGATGTCAAATTTCCCTGCCACATTAACCTACGGAATACGTTCTGCAGAGAGGAATTTTGTTCAATTCAACGTTCATTAGGGTAAGTCGAATTCATTTAGATAAGTAGAATAAGTTGGGGGCTTGGGTTTTGATAATGAATCATTTCTGTCTCATTACTGGATAAAAACGGTCGGGCAAGCTGCGTGTTTCACTGCATGTACTGTAGTATTACTAGTAATAACAGACGACCGATGAATTTTGCGTTATATGTCGTATGACGAGTTGGTACGCTTGTGTGGTTGCGGCCTGGTTCGGCATGCGAGTGCATACAGCTCGACATTTCCCAAACTAGTCCGGAAAATTCTTAGAAAAGTTTGGGGTTACACTCCCGCATCGTCTGCCTCCGCAGCGGCATAGCCACGGGGGTCCTGGGGGCCAGTGCCCCCCATAAATTCATAGTGCCCCCGGTTCCCCCATAAAAAAAACATCCAAATACATGTAATTCATGAAGAAACAGTCCCTGGGCCCCCACTGAAAAGCAATGCGTGCCCCCCCCCCCCCCCATTGAAAAAATCCTGGATGTGCTACCTGTTGCTCTCAGATGAAACCCACCAAGTGGTTCCAGTATAACGTGCATCACTCTGTATTTACGGTAGATTGTAGAAAAATAATTAACAATATTAACAATGTTGCACAGAGATTGTAAAGAGTAAGTATAAAAAAGTCTGCTTTACCTTTCAACAAAGAGGAGAGGTCTATTAGTGATAAAAGGGGCACCGTTAAAAAGCAAAATTAGGAGAAGAAAAATTTGCCACATTATTGCAATGTTGTGCTTACTACTATAGGTGAACCAGGGTAAGGTAAAATGGATTAAAATCACATAGAAATCACCAACAATTACCACAGAAGCTGTAGTTATTATTCTCGCAAAAACTCGTACGCTCTCGAGGTCAGCTTACACATTCATCAGTGACAAAGGGGACACCATTATAATGTATAAGTAGAGAGAAATTTATCCAATGTAAAGAATTAATGTAATAATAATTATGAAATCAAATAATTAAAAATTATTTAAAGGAATAAGGATAAGCCTCAAATCGTCCACAGATTCATATTAAAAGATAAGTTTTAGAAGAAAAAAAGTGATGTAGGCCAATCAAAGGCTCAAGTTTTGTCACAACGTACAACTACGGCTTGATCCGATTCTACAGCTTCAGCGTAGGCCTACGCATAACTCTGAACGGTGACGGAGCAAGCGGTTGTGGCGTACACCAACGTGTAATGAGTGAAACTAAAGCTAGAAAGACAGTTAGGAGAAATGATAGGTGTCTGTGTTTAATCATTGGGAGTGAAAAGTTAATGATAGGTGAAAACAGATTCCAAAACGGCTCCCCTAGTCCGTAAAGATATACCCGTACCATGTTTTGGAATCCGAAAACATTTTAACTATTAAAGTAACAACCGAGGATCACAACAATCCTCCATCACCTGCCATCGGTGATGGTGTCTGAAAACAGAGAGCGGACTCAGAGAATGTTGTCTCTGACGACGTCGTTATCGTTTTTTAACATGTGATATCGCAGGTTACATGTTCCATAAAACGCTTTACTTGCCGTTATTTTTATATGGACATTATGTGGAAACTATTTACAGTCGTGTAATATTTTTAACTGGACCGTTAGGACCGGGCCGGGCACAATATTTTTTCCATAACTTTTTAATGCTGCATCCGATTGCCACAACATTTTCTGACTTTGCCCAATATTAATTTATCTAGGGTCATATTGTAATAAAAATCGTTATCATAAGTCCAGCTGTTACCATGGCAACTGTTTGTTTGACCTTAGGTCAAAAGTAGTAACTTTTTTTTGGTGATGTTTGTCTTTTTCAACAAACTTTCCACTTGTTTTTGTGTTTTATTCTTTATGATGTGTTAAATGCATTGTGGGAATTCAAAATGGCCGCCATATTCGGCAGCCATCTTGGATTTTGTGGTTTCAGCCTGTATTTAGGGGTTCAAAATAATATCAAGTTTTTATCAATTGGATATTTTTGTTACATGCTAATTTCCAACTGTTCAGGCCAAGATATACCGTAGTCTTCGTTAACCAGGCGCAAGAATAAACTCTCAGCCCCATAACACACCTGTATCCGCCCCAATGTATTATTCAACGAGTTTTACGCATGTAAACACCTCCCCATTCGTACAATATGAAGCAGTCGGAGCCTTTTTACGGGATTCATTGTAAAACTGCACTGGGGCACTATAAGTTTCGTGTTTTTTAACATAGCATAAAGGTGTATGGTGGGTTGTAACATCCCACACTAGATTCTGCCTTGTAATTGGTTTAAACGCGTCACGTGATATGTCTTATTTTTACAATAGAAATCCGGATGAGCGCAACGCCCTATACATGTACCCATAAGAACCCATGTACTAAACCCATAGCAACCAGTGTGCTATACCCGTAGCAACGGCAGCTTCTTGGGGCCTACGTCTATGTTAGTGTGGGTATTTTACTGCTTTCACCTCGTACTGTACCTCGTACTGTGGTTCAAACTACGATTACCGAGGTGATTCCCGAAGCGTTCTATTTTTCCTCGGCTTTGCCTCCGGAAAATACAACTATCCAGGGATCCCCTCGGAAGTTGTAGATTTAACCATAGCACTCGTACCAGTCAATATATTTTGTATAACAGCTAAGACGAAAAAATACGTCGGTTTACATGCAAATGTTGTGGATTGAACATTGAAATTTTCTGGTCCGTTGAGCGCTCTGTAAAACTTTCGTGCCTTTCCTCCCGATTTATTTTGGTGAAAACAACCCCTCGTCTAAGGGCAAATAATGACCCGGACCCTGCTTTTATTATGAAAATCAATATCCAATATTGCCAGAATGTAGTGTAGTGTGATACTGTATACGTGGATAAGGACGTCGAGTACTGGTTGGCTGCGGGACAGCCTCAGTCCAGGGCAGTTCTCCGTATCGATCCTTCTTTTCACTCAACCCGCACTAAAAAATATTCGAAGCAATTTTTTTATTTGATTTGATGGGTTATCCATAATGTAGGCCCCTCGATCAGCGCCTGTCACAAAGAACAGCACTACAAAAGTGCTAATTTACAAACGAAAAAGCGATTATCTTGGGAAAGGTTCCCCACTCTTAATTGTGATCAAAATAGAACTGTTTTCAGGGTCTGGCTTACCCCTACCCAAAGTTGATAATCAATAACCCCGATAATGTAAAATACTGGACCCTGGTCAACAATCCTTAAAAGTAATGAGCCCTAAATCTGTCATTTACGGAATGTTTTGAGGGCTTTGAAATATTATTGATTCAGTCATCGTTTATGGATGGCAAGGCCTGCCCGGGTTGACTACGCCAAAAGAACTGTTTGATTGGTGATACTAAGGCCCCTCTTGAGACCACGGCTTGGGCCCCGGCTTAGGCTCCGTCCCTCTGTTGGAAGCCACTGGAAGTGCCCGTTTTCAAAGTTACTGATGGTGCTTATAGGGCGCAGCCAAAACTTTGCTTTCGAAAAGGCATGATATGATTCCAATTCTCACTGTAATGATGTGCTGACCCATTGGATCTTTGAACCCAGAACTTTTCTTTTCTGTTTTCTGGTGTAGGCCTATAAACTCAAGCGTCGTATTTGAATTTTGCTTGGGAACAGAGGAAACAGGTTTGCGGTAACTCTACGGAAGTGTAGAAGGGACACAACTAATAAAAACAACTTCAAGTTGATATCCCGCTGCGGCAACTGACTATCTCGCCGTGCGAATTCTTTCGCCGCAGTGATTGGTATAGATTCAGGATGTCTCAACACTCTGAGCTTGTCATAGTTCTCACACCTGTATGGTGTCCCAGGAGGGACATCCAATATTAAACAAAATTGACGCCAATATTGACATCCCTTTTCATGTCACAACACCCCCTTACCCCCCCCCCCCCCCAAAAAAAAAAAAAAAAGCAACAAACAAACAAACAAACAAACAAACAAACAAACAAACAAACAAACAAACAGCCGTTTCCAGACACAATGTGCAGCTAATTCCATATCAAGTATGATTGAAATAGTGTTCTCTTTGACAAAGCAACTCTTTTTTAATTACTTGATTTTTTAATCCACTGTCCCTTTTAGTAAGTTTATCACACTTTTTTTGGTGAAGAAAATAAAGTAGTAAATTTTTTATCAGAAGACAAAAAAATAACGTCCGTGCACAACGGATGGAACTGACAGTAAGTAAGGGTGTAAAAATAAAGACAAAATCAGTTGGTGAAAGCCTCTGCTTACTTTTCTAAACTATTTTACGCATCTCAACCTCTGTTGTTTGTTGTTGGCTGTTGAATGGAATTTTTATGATATGAACTTTCTCAGTTATTAGTATTTTTCACAAAAGTAATTTTTAGTGAACACAATCGTGTAACATTTATTATAGTATTAAAATAGCAATACGCCGGGTTTCAACGGCATGTAGGCTTATACATGTTTTGTTTTTTTTTGTTTCTTTTTTCAAAGACACCCCTCACCAGGGTCCAATTTCATAGAGCTGCTTAAGCAGAAAATGGTGCTTAAAAATTTTCTGCTAAGCAAAAATAAGCAGGATACCAGTCACAGATTGTACGTGTGACATGCTATTTTGGCTGGTAATCTTATTCTTGTAAGCATAATTTTATTTGTGCTTAGCTACCTTTTGTGTAGCTCCATTAAGTTGGACTCAGATATGCTGTGCTACTTCGCCCATTCAAACGTCTGGTTAAGTAATTGAACAAGCTTCCGATTGAATGGCTTAAAAAATCTCTTTAGTTTATCATCAACGTCTTCCGAAATTGATGGATGGGGGAGTCGATCTGCGCTCTTCCAGCAAGTCCGCACGGGCTTGGCCAGGCAGCGAAACCCACGATTCTCTTCGGTGAAGAACGAATCCTCGTCGAAGAAACTACGGACTCCCAAGAAGCGTTCAGTTTCTTTGAGGGCCGGCAGTGGATCTCTCAGGAACGCCTCGCCGTCTATGGCAAGAAGACTACTCCGAGGGAAAACTGCTAACCAGTGAATCAACGATCTAGCGTAGACTGAGAGGTCCACGAACTTACGTGTCCCGTTGACCTTACCGTTTGCTGCGATCAACACCGACTTCTCGAAGGTGTCCCCGATGTCGTATCCGTGATAGGGTTCCAGTGTTTTCGGTGAGAGCTTCCTGCCCGATTCGATGAAATACCTCTTCTCCATGAAGTAGTCCGAGATCGCTCTTTTTATGGGATCCCTCAGTATGATGATAAGCTTGGCGTGCGGTAGTAACTTGTGAACTCGCCGGTGGATGCCTTCCGAGTAGTAGGCATAGTAGATGGGGGTTTTCTCCAGAGTGACCTGCGTCTTTGAGCTGAGAGGCATCATCTTCTTGTAGGCTTCTTGTCCATAGTGGTACTGCGGTCTGTTGAAGAAATGTAACTCTTTTTCGGCTGCGGCAATGTCCGGGTGGTAGCTCAAGAACGTCCTCAGTGCCGACGTCCCGGACTTTTTCGCCCCGATGATGATGGCCTCGGGCAGCCGTCTCTTGCATTGGCGCTTTTCGAGTTCGTCATCCGGCAAGGAAGCTTTTTCGAATGTACTGTTACAGGCAATCGAGTTGAAGCAGGGAATGTACTGATAGCAACAGGTGTCACACGCCGGGGTTTCAACTGGATGATGAGACGACGGGATACCTCGCATCCCTGTGAGGTGAGCTTTCCCAAACCCAACAGTGTGTTTTACATGAGAGAGAAGAAGCACCATTAACCATGCTACTGTTGTAAAGACGACTATTACTAATAGTCGTGTTTTTAAATACTTCACACGCATCTTTATTTGGAAGGGGAAGCTTCAACGCAGTGGTATGCTGACTGTACAGTGTTCTAAAAGTCTTGCGGTAAGTCTGGGTTAATCACTGCCTTTACCAAGCTTCACCACAGTGTTAAATAATCATGCAGTTTGGCGTATTTTGTCTGTAAAACATGGGGAAAAGAAATGGGAAAAGGAAATAAAAATCTCAATCAATATTACTACAAACAGAGACTAACTTAAATAGGGGTTTGGCTTCATGAACAATTACATGTAGGGGCTTAAGTACATTGACATGTTTGAGAAAAAAAAAACCTGTATGAACTAGAATATAGACATGAAATGGCCCTCACAAGGTTATTCTGATACTCGGTATACATGTACTTCTGCGAATACTTTTGTGAAGTTTGTCTTTATGGAGCGACAGCATGTGGGGTTTATCAGTACCTCTTTATTGTTCCCCTTTAGTAATACTAGCTCATTCATCTTCAAAATGGGTGCATGGGGGCAGGCAAGGCTGCTCGACGTGACACTACTGTGATAATAAATGTACACCGTAAGAACGTTTATTGTAGGTGTTTAAACACGGAACATGAGAGGGTGAAATATTGAGTTGTATAAATAAACCATACAATGAGCTGCTGAAGAATTAACGACAAACTCGTACCTGTCTCCTTGTGTCATGTCGGTCTCTGGTACCGATGTCCAGGAGAGAACCAGGTCTGGGTCCAACCTTAAAAGCTACGGGCACTGTGAACAGACTTTTAGGTCGATCTTGCACCAAAGAAAATTGTATGTGTTCAGTTACAATGGGCTTTTTTTCCTGATGGTGGGTTCTGTATACATTTATCGCGTTTCGTTTTTCGATCATGGGTGCGTACAACAAGTGCTGAGACCGCCGATGTCTGCCAAAAACTGTGCAGGCGCAGTCATGCATGCGGCTGTGCAGGCGCAGTCATGCATGCGGCTGTACAGGCGCAGTCATGCATGCGGCTGTGCAGGCGCAGTCATACATGCGGCTGTGCACGAACCCACCAACAGACGGACCTCACATGGGAAATATTGCGGAAACTGCATGTATAGTTTGATGTTATCAAAATAACAACATAAATTGTATAAACACTCAGCTAAAAACCTAACCACATGTGCTGGGAAAGTATTCAAAGGTGTTTAAAGTTGCATGGTCCGATTTTCCGAAAGAATTTGTTGAAAAAAATGTTTTTCTCTGAACGAATTTTGATAGAAGATGCTGTTCCAAAACAAAACACGTACAAATATGCCACCGACAATGCACAGAATACATGATATAATGTCGGGATCCCGATAATAATTCATTTTTAGTTTTTAATTAACTACCGCTTATTATTGGCGATTGTTTTTTCGTGCAATACCTCAAATAAAGGCTGATAACTTTTTCAAATCTATAAAATCAGCTAAGTAAAGTTTACTTCAAAATGTTTAGGTCAATTCGGCCATCTTTAAATATGACAAAAACCGAAAATGTGTTGAGAAAGGAAGACATTAAAGGTTTAACGTTAGTTTGATTCACACACAGGCCTGTATTAAATTCAATTCAGTTCAATACGTTTGGTACTAAAGCACTAATGATTGTATAGTAAGTATACTAGTAAGTAGTATAAATTGAAATTTGCCTGACCATTCCCTACAGCTAATTAAGGTGGCCACTGTTCAGCAGAGAGCATTCAGATTTATTAATAATAAATCTATCTATAAACTACAGGAATTAAGTGTTAAATTTGTACACCCGAAACAGAGGTGTCTCTATTTTGGAATAATTGTCAAAAATGTACGCCTTATGTCGCGCTCTTGCCGTGCCGAATCAAATTGAATTCTCAGTCGGGCGATGTTCTTTGGGAATACGCATGCGCAAAGCTTTTGAAAAATCAGTTTCAGACGTTGAAATTGTCACAATCCCCGCGAAGTTTCAGTGGGAAACAAATTTCTGGAACACGCACCCTTCCTGCTTGTTATGGTATCCGTAGCTGGGAGTTATCCGGGAAGAGATGGGAAACAACTTTTGAGTGGAACCAACACTATTTTGTGGATTTTAGAATTAAACAAATCGGTTTTGTTTGACTCTAACAAACACCACAAACAAACAAACAAACAAACAAACAAACAAACAAAAAAACAATGAGCGCCACTCAACAACTTTGGGTGTAACTAGGGCAAAATAAGGTTAGGAACATTGCCGTGATTTTGTCATTAATATTTGAGTGCCACAGCTTGAATTGCCACATTGAAACAGTCTTTAGCAGTTTTCTCTCGAGTCCACCATTTTAAATCAAATTAGTGCGTCAAACCATTTCACTAAATTTGACATTTGTCACCGATTCATCATTGAGTTAAACACGGCAAAAGTGCGACGTCTAACTGGGGCCTAGTCCCTCGTCATTAAAAGCAAAACCCTCGTTTTGACAAGGGCTTGCATTTCCTTGTCGAAGGCACACATCTCCATTAAAAAGCATTACCGGATGAGCAAAATATTGGACAAATTATTAGTGAAAAGCTCACTAATACCGACAATTCTTCTTTTGTCTGAAAAACTTTCAAAGTCCGAAGTAAAATATATAGATTTTGAAGACCGCCAATCGATTGTCGCAATATGACTGTGCTGAAATAAGCATGTACCAGTAGGCCTACTGGTATCATGTGAACAAGGACTATGATCCCTGGCAAAACATTATTGTTTCCGTTGTTTTCCTCAAATAGGGACCTATGGCTGGTTGCAGATGCCCCGGTTTGCTTATATTGAAACTAGAGGAGGAACTAATGTATTTCCTCTTCAAAAAAAAACTATTAAAGAGCAAGGCCTGCTGGCCGGGCCGGGAATGGCGCGGCGAGTTCATACACCCATGAGAACGAGGTTGGCTGCGCCGAAAGAGTTGTTTGATTGGGTGTATCAAGTTGGTACCCCGCCGCGGCAACTAACAGTCTCGCCGTGCAATTTATATCTCCGCGGCGATTGGTATGCCCAACGAATAAACAAAATTGACGCCAATATTGATGTTTATTTTTATGTTCAACCCAACGAATAAACAAAAAAAAGCAATAACAACAAATAAACAAATACAAAAACACGTGTGCAGCAAGTTCCATTATTGCAGGTGAGTGTATAATAATGATACCAAGTTAAACAAATAAAATATTACTGCCCTCTTACCAAATAAAACGTTTTTATTACTATTAGGCTACTGTGAGCTTTATCACATTTTTCTGAAGAAAATAAAAGTAGCAAATGTTTAAACAGAAAAAAGAAACAATGTCCATGCATAATAGGCAAAAAGAAAAAGGGAAAATAATCGGAGATAGCCTCAAAGACTTGTCACTTATTTTCCAAATCTTATAACGTGCACAAACTAAACTTAGTATCACCTTATTTTTATATTCATCCATTTTGTCTATAAATATTAGCATTAATCTGAAAGCTTACTGATTATAAAGTTCATACCAGTACCAATCTTCCATAAAAATATACTTTTGTCTGAAATACTATCAAAGTCGAGGAAAGAGATTATTTGAAGACCCAATAGACCGATTGCGCGACCCGCGTCACGTGACCACTTCTGGGTATAAATGTAAACACACTCGACGTTCTCCATAGGAAAGTGCGGTACGGTACACGATGATTAATGCATTTAATTTTTTCGATCGAGGATTTTCTTGCTCGAAATCTGTGAAAAATATTCAAGAGTTTGTACCAGAGTCCTTCGAGTGGCTGAATAAAGACAGTAAGGACAGTTCCAGCAAGTCTTGAAAATTGTACAAGTACCATAATGTGTAGATGTGTACAGCGCAACGGAACGTTAGGCCAGACGACCGCGATCACCACACACATTTCAACACAATCATTTCAAAGTTTTGAAGCTGAAATCCTCCAAAGAAATTGCTTTAAGAATAAGAATAAGAATAAGAATAAGAATAAGAATAAGAATAAGAATAAGAATAAGAATAAGAATAAGAATAAGAATAAGAATAAGAATAAGAATAAGAATAAGAATAAGAATAAGAATAAGAATAAGAATAAGAATAAGAATAAGAATAAGAATAAGAATAAGAATAAGAATAAGAATAAGAATAAGAATAAGAATAAGAATAAGAATAAGAATAAGAATAAGAATAAGAATAAGAATAAGAATAAGAATAAGAATAAGAATAAGAATAAGAATAAGAATAAGAAAAAGAGTGAGAGTGAGAATGAGAATGAGAATGAAAAAAAAAAAAAAAATAAAAATAAAAATAAAAATAAACATAAACATAAACATAAGCATAAACATAAACATAAACATAAACATAAACATAAACATAAACATAAACATAAACATAAACATAAACATAAACATAAACATAAACATAAACATAAACATAAACATAAACATAAACATAAACATAAACATAAACATAAACATAAAAATAAAAATAAAAATAAAAATAAAAATAAAAATAAAAATAAAAATAAAAATAAAAATAAAAATAAAAATAAAAATAAAAAAAAGACACCCCTCACCAAATATGCTGTGCTACTTTACCCATTCAAACGTCTGATTAAGTAATTGAACAAGCTTCCGATTGAATGGCTTAAAAAATCTCTTTAGTTTATCAACAACGTTTTTCGGGATCGATGGGTGGGGCGGTCGATGTACGCTCTTCCAGCAGGTCCGGATGGGCTTGGCCAGGCAGCGAAACCCACGATTCTCTTCGGTGAAGAACGAATCCTCGTCGAAGAAACTACGGACTCCCAAGAAGCGTTCGGTTTCCTTGAGGGCCGGCAGTGGATCTCTCAGGAACGCCTCACCGTCTATGGCAAGAAGACTACTCCGAGGGAAAGCTGCTAACCAGGGAATCAACGACGTGGCGTAGACTGAGAGGGAGACAAATTTACTTGTCGAGTTCACCTTACCGTTTGCTGCGAACAACACCGACTTCTCGAAGGTGTCCCCGATGGCGTATCTGTGATAGGGTTCCCATTTTTTATCTGAGAGCTTCCTGCCCGATTCGATGAAACA